>CM053606.1:71125517-71203519 GCA_028646535.1 Procyon lotor | reverse complement strand
TTTCACATATTAGTTAAAATAGACGTGTTTTTCTTTCCACTTTGCAGTTTCTTGTTTCCTAGCTTTAATGAGTGTTTCGTGTACAATTTTAATATGCAAGCAGATATTAAAAAAATGGAAACTCTATATTCTCAGAGTAACATCTAAGAAAAAATATGCTCTTAGTATCCATTCAATGAAATTCCTGTTACCGTGTCAATCATTACATTATTTTAAATTACTTTAATGGATGGTTACTTTTAATGGAAGAGGTTTTAATTTTTGAAAAGCATCCCGATTCCAGTGCAACAATGTTGTTTATAAGTAAAAAAGGAAATTAAATGGAAACCTGTTAGGCCTTTGAATTACCACATACTCTTCACTTGATAGAAAGATTAATATCTAAATCAAAGGAAATTAATTGAAATTAAGTATAATCTCTTTGGAAAGATAGTTTTACCATAAGGAAAAGTAGCAGTATCACACAATGGCTGTTTATTGTGAGAAAATAACCATGTTTTAGCCAAGATGTTTTCATGTACAGCCATATAAAATTTCTGATTTTATATAAACTTCTCTGTCTGAAGTTTTTTTTCCTGACTCCGATTACATCTTTTATGTTGTTTTGCTCCCTTATGCATTTTGTGCAAAGATATGGTAAACTACTAGTTATATTTCTTTGTCAAAAAAAAAATCTTCATATTCCTGACCAAAGTTTTAACTACTATTTATCCTTTTGTTGAGTTTTTTTTAAAATCCCAGTTGTTTAGATATTCTTATGTTGCATATTATTTTCCAAACATTATGTTTTCTTTGTTGCTTTTCTCTCAACCTTTCAAATTTATCAGTATCATTTGAAATGAGTTGTGATTGGACGTAACCGATTTTTTAATAACCATCCCATAACTTGTCCATCCAGATGACTGTTGGAAATAGTCACTTAGGGAGGTAATGTATTTTGAATACCATCAATAACTACTCTTCATACTTTGAGAGTAGGTTTGATTTCCGGTAAACAAAGCTAAAGAGAGCCAAGTTGGCTTTTGAACTGAGATGGACAAGGTCATGTGTCTTTTTCTGGCAGTTCATAAACTAATTTTAATAGTTCAAAAAGAGGTGTTACAAAATTCTGAGCAATGCCAACATCTACCAAGTGATTATTTTGAAAAAGCCACACTCACTTGGATATGTATTATTGTATATTTGTTTAAAAATCTACTTTTTTAATTTTATAGATTCTAGTACTAACTTAGGGTTCAGAAATCAGACCATGTAAAGATTTAGAAAGATTTATGGTATAACAATTTTATGGTAAAGACTACTAATGATCTGATGAATATTATCTTCTGTTTTTCAAAAAGTATTTTCCAGTTATTAATTCATTTGACTCTTACAAAGCTATAAGCATATCAGTAAGCGTTTTTAACCCCATTTTACACATTTGCAAGCTGGCAATTTCCTTGAGTTTATTTCATCAATTGGCTAACCCAGTAAGGATTAGAAACCATGTTTCCTGATTTCTGCTCCATGATTTGTGTCTGCATCCACTACCATCCATGTTACTGTACTTAAGAAATATGCTAGCAAAATAAAAGAGAAATTCATCAAAGCATGCAAATGCTCACTCTGTCCTTGACTTATTAACAGATGATTCATTCTCAATTCTTGTACTACACTTGTGTGGAGTTTACTCCAATCTTGTCATTTTACAGGTGAACTCTTTGTTCTTTGTTAAATAATTGTTTTCATCATGCTAAGTGTGGTTTTTAATCCCCATCACCTATTTCACTCATCCTTCCACCTACTCCCCCTCTGATAACCATAAGTTTGTTCTCTGTAGTTAAGAGTCTGTTTTTTGGCTTGTCTTTCTCTCTTTTTCCTTTGCTCATGTGCTTTGTTTCTTAAATTCCACATATGAGTGAAATCACATGGCGTTTGTCTTTCTCTAACATTTCACTTAACATTATACTCTCTAGTTCTATCCATGTGTTGCAAATGGCAAGGTTTCATTCTTTGTATGGCTGAATAATATTCCATTGTATGTATATACCACTTCTTCTTAATCTATCCTTCTATTTACGGGCACCTGGGCTGCTTCCAATAGTTTGGTTATTGTAAATAATGCTGTAATAAACAGAGGGATGCATGTATGTCTTTGAATTAGTGTTTTTCTATTCTGGGGCAAATACCTAGTAGTGTGATTACTAGATCATAGACTAGTTCCATTTTTAATTTTGTCAGTAACTTCCATACTGTTTTCCACAGTGGCTACACCAGCTTGCATTCCCACCAACAGGGCAAGAGCGTTCTTTTTTCTCCACATCCTGGCCAACATTTGTTAATTATATTTTTTATTTTAGGCATTCTGACAGCTGTGAGTGACATCTCATTGTAGTTTAAGTTTTTATTTTAATTCCAGATAGCTAACATCAAGTATTATATTAGTTTCAGGTGTACAATATGGTGATTCAAAAATTCCATACTCTCATTATAGTTTTGATTTCCATTTCCCTGATGATGAGTGATGTTGAGCATCTTTTCATGGTCGGTTGGCCATCTCTGTGCCTTCTTTAGAGAAATATATTTTCGTGTCTTTGTGCATTTTTTGATTGGGTTATTTGTTTTTTTGGATTTTGAGTTGTATCAGTTCTTTATATATTTTGAGTACTAACCCTTTATTGGATATGTCATTTGCAAATATCTTTTCCCATTCAATGGGTTGACTTTTTGTTTTATTGATTGTTTTAGTCACCGTATAGAAACTTTTTACTTTGATGTAATCCCAATAGTTTATTTTTGCTTGCATTTCTTTTGCCTCAGGAGACATATCTAGAAAAATGTTGCTATGACCAATTTCAGAGAAATTACTGCCAGTGCTCTGTTTAAGGATTTTTATAGTTTCAGGTCCCACATTTGCTCTTTGCTAAATAATTTATCTCTGACTTCTTCAGTTTCCAAAGTAACGTTGACTTCTGATAAGTTTCCACACGCTGAGAAAGGGACATTCTGAGATTTCTAAAGACTGGAAACCCAGGAGTTTCTGAGTTCTGTTTAGGGAAAATCTAAAAATCCAAATTCTTAAGTAACATGAAATATGGAGACTTACAAAGTAGACTTTGTAAGTAAGACTTACAAAGTAACTTACAAAGTAGAGTCAGCACAAGCAAATGATACATACATGACTGGTGCGATATGAGATGATAAAGTTGATTAATGACAAATATAAGAACCATCCTAGAGTGTAGAAAAACGTAACTTTGTACTTAAAATGGAGATCACCATGGAAAAGAGAAAATTCTGTGGAAAAATTTTAGAGGGGGTTTACTTAACAACAAGGTCTACACAAACAGCACAGTGATATAGCTTCCCCCTGAAAGCTGGTATGGTCTGAGTTGCATCTGAAAAAGGTATCTATACTAGAAAAAGAGGAGTGATGTCCCCACTGAACTCTCTTCAGATGACATCTTCATTCATCACATGATGGGTGCCTGCAGTTTGCCAGGCATGGTTTTAACCATGAAGAAAACAAGGATGTTCTCAAACAACGGAGAATGCTCTCAGCAACCTTCCATGCTATAACCTCCCTCAGAGGAGTGATAAGATAATTTTTTTAAAAGATTTTATTTATTTATTTGACAGAGAGAGACACAGTGAGAGAGGGAACACAAGCAGGGGGAGTGGGAGAGGGAGAAGCAGGCTTCCTACCGAGCAGGCAGCCTGATGTGGGGCACCATCCCAGGATCCTAGGATCATGACCTAAATCGAAGGCAAATGCCCAACGACTGACCAATGAGTCACCCAGGTGCCCCATGATAAGATAATTTAGTCCAGACTCAAATGAATGAAAAAAAGTCAGCTATGCAGAAGTCTGGGGGAACAGTGTCCTCTTGGCAAAAGGAAGAGCAAGAGCATAAATACAAAGTCGGTAGTGTACAAGGGTGAGAGCAGTCTTTGCCTTGTTTCAGGACTGGCAAGGGGCACAGCAGATGTAAGGATGCTAGGAGATAAAGATGCATAGGCTAAGGTGGATCTTGTAGGGCACTGTAGGCCATGATATTTAGATGTTTCTTGTTTTGTTTTGGTTTTTTTTGAAGATTTTATTTATTTGACAGAGAGAGATCACAAGTAGGCAGAGAGGCAGGCAGAGAGAGAGGGGGAAGCAGGCTTCCCGCTGAGCAGAGAGCCCAGTGCGGGGCTCTATCTCAGGACCCTGAGATCATGTCCTGAGCCAAAGGCAGAGGCTTTAACCCACTGAGCCACCCAGGCACCCCTAGATGTTATTTTATAGGTTTAATGGAAAACTATTAAAGAGTGACAGTCTTTATGATCCCACAGACTGACATCACATCCCTTTTCTCTCTATCTCCTAAGATCCAGGAGCAAATAAATGCCCTGTGGGCCCATTCCATTTTGTACTTCCATGGTATTTTGTTCACTTCTTAATTAATGGTTTTTATCCTCCAAGATTTCAATTCCCTCTTCTAAGAATACTGGCAGCCTCTTTCATCCTTGGTTAGTTGCCTTGCAGATAATTTTTTGATTATTCCCAAGGACAATGGCCCCAAGAAATGTGACTTTATCAACATAAACTGATCTCTTCTAGAGGAAACATATCTCTAAGTTCCTGTTTTGTTAATGGTAGAACATCATCACCAACTTTCTACACAAAAAGAGTATTAAATATTAATCCAAAAATCAGACTAATACAAATCCCTTTCCAGAACCATTCAGTTCTATCATATACTTTATATGTATGAATTTTTTCCCCAAGGATTCAGATTAGAATAGCTTGTGCCAAAAAAAAAAAAAAAAAAGAATAGCTTGTGCCATTCTAAGTTTTCTCTTGCAAGAAAAGAATGAAAATACAGGCCACCAGAAGACATTCACAGTTGATTCCTCATAAATGCCTACCTCCCTAAGAGTTTCTAATCATGACTTTCAATTTTGTACCCCACTATTTTGCTTTGTAGGTACTGTCCCACTTCTTTATCACTTTTCTTAGTTTCATTTTTGAAATGATACTGAATTATTAGCTTATTATAATAATGATGTTCCTGAGTTATGGCCACTCTTCTTTTTAAATGACTTCTGTCTGCCTTATACTTATCCTTATTTTAATGGGAACAAAACAGATTTAGATATTTTTCCAAGCTATTTTAAGACTGGTTCCTTTGGAAAAAAAAAAAAAAGACTGGTTCCTTTGATTTTTTAATACATTTTTATGTTTGGGAGCAGCAGGTTTTTCTGTTTGTTTGTTTTTGTTTTTTTGCAATCATAACAAACCAGACTTTAAAAACTTTTATTCCCCTGACACCTACATACATGTGTGTACAATTTTCATGTAAGTCTTATAGTAAGCCTCATGTTTGGTCATAACCCCCACAATATATTTACAGCAAACTAGGCTCCCTGGTGTTACTTTCTTCTGAAAAGATCCAGGCATCATTTTAGTTGTGGTACATTCTGATTTTATTCCAGTTTTCCTTTTTTTTTTTTTTTTCTTTTTCTTCCTGTTGAGATACTCCTGATTTTCTTCCTAGCTCATTTCTAATGGAGAGATTTTAGTCTCATTTCTAACCATCTTCAAAGATTAGAAAATGTGAAGTTTAGTTTATTCTCTTTCTGACCTTGATGTGGGATGTGTCTAAGGCTGTGATAGAGTAGGAAGGAGAAGGAAGACCCTGCTAGAAGTAGCTGCACCACAGCATGCCTGGGGCTCTGAACCACACCCATAACTGAGCTCTGAGGACTTTAGAAAGGCTAGTGGTAAGGTAAATTGGAAGCTTACTAGTCGGCCTTATGCCTCCATATCATAGCCTAATTCACAGGTTTAGTTTTGTTGATCTTGCAAGCTGAGGTTCTCAATTTCCTTGTTCTTACACTTTTATTTAAGAAGCCCTATTATTGGTTCCTAGCATTTTTCAAAAACCACCGTTCATTCTAGTCTTGAATATTCTAAACAGAATCGTGTGCCATTGTTATGTATACGGATGTGGTTGTATTGCCATGTATAGAGTGGTAATTAAGAAGAGGAACTCAGTAGTTCTGCTAGTCCTTTGCTCAACTGCCAGCCCTACCATTTAATGACCGGCTAAGTTTGAACTAATTATTAATTTCTGTAAACTTTTGTGTATTCATCTATAAAGTGGAAGTTATAGTATCTGTATCATTGGGTTAAGAAGTGACATTTAATATGTTCAAAAGAATACCGCAAATCAGAGTCCCAGTATTGGAGCGTCTCCTTGCTCCATCCACCCTGGTTGAGCTACGTTTTTGCCATCTGGCAATGCCTGGCACATCGGGGAGACTTCAGCACCCCGGTACAGCTCCTAAGGTTCATTGTAAAATGAATACCAACTGCGATTGTATCTGTCTCTAATTACAAACTCCTAGGAAAAAAGAATAATAGGATTATGTAATTCCAGTCAAGCAATTGACATTTATTAAGAATTTTTTGGTACAGATGATAATGATTCACTGAAAAATAAAGAATGAGCAAACAATTTGAGTGCACATTTATTTTTGCAGTATTAATTGTGAGTCTTGATGCAAATAATGATTATGAAAGAAATTATAGTAAAATATCGAAGTCTTTAGAGGCCTAAAAACATTTTGGAAAGACTTTTATTAGAAACACAACTATGTCTCTGATTTAGAAGTTTAGAAAGTCAATGATAAGTTTAAGGTTTATGAGAAGTTGTAAAGGCAGTTACTGTCAGGAAATCTCTTTAGTTCAGTGACTCCTAACTCACAATTCAGAAACCAGGCTTAGCCCAGATGACCTGTCTATCCTAGGAGCATAATCAAGTTTAACATTTAAAAACAAGCTTATGATTAGTTCCCACAGATAGAATTAATATCAGTTAAGAGTTTCACACAAACATGAGAAAAGATGGATTTTGTCAGAAATATTCTGTGCAGATAAATATTTACTGGATTGTTGCATCTTCCTTTCACATTTACACTCTTAAAAAAACTCTCTAGGGGCACCTGGGTGGCTCAGTTCATTAAGTATCTGCCTTAGGCTCAAGTCATGATCTCAGGGTCCTGAGATCAAGCCCTATGTTGTATTCCCTGCTTAGCGGGGAGTCTGCTTCTCCCTCTCTGTCCCTCCCCCTGCTTGTGTGTGTGTGTGTGTGTGTGTGTGTGTGTGTGCGCGCGCGCGCGCGCGCCCGTGTGTGACTCTGTCTCTCTCTCAAATAAATAAATAAAATATTTTTAAAAATCATCTCTGAAAGAAGCTGTTTATTTATATGTGAAAAATTTGTTCTAGGAAAGACAATCTTATCATCAGTGCTCCCAAATAAAATGCTTTTAGGGGAAACCTTTGAATGTTTTGTTGCAACAGACTACTCAGCAAATTACAATTTCAGATAGAGGACCAAATGGTTCTCTGTTTTATCTAAGTAGGGAAAAAAAAAATCATTCAAGAACTTGGCTCTCTGGAAATACATATCTGTGCATCATGTGTGTGTTTTATGGCATCAAAGTTATAGATCAGTAGATTTCTAAAAGGCTTTTGAGACAGAGACATGAATTTTTACAGATTCTAATTACAAGTTAGAAGTCATCTCACTGTGGGAAATTAAAAATGGAGATAATTAGGGAAAATTCCAGTTGAAAGAAAAATGCATTATGGAAAAAGCAATAAAAGCACAAAAAATAGGAAAGTAAAATCACTTCTCAGTAGCTTCTATGATTCAATTGTAGATCAATAGTGTGTAGTTAATGCATTACCAGAAGAGCATTAATTTGCAATTACCACAGGTGATCTGATCCTCTGTGTTCTGTCCATTGACACAAATGACCTTTTGTTGAAAGAGATTCTGCAGTCTTTATTTTAAATAGAGCAACAGAAAAGCAAGAGGAAAGTATAGGTCACTTTCAAGCATAAGTATCTTACATCACACAAAGTGGAAAGCTTTGTAGTGTAGCCCCAAATAGTCACATTATGGAGTATAATGAGCCTGAGCATGGGTGTGTCTATTTGCATACAGATGGATATAACATGCACTGTATGGTGGTGGGTAAATATGATTCAAGGCAAAGCTACAAATGCCCTGAATTAAGTATAAAATAAAGTAGACCTTTGATAAACCTCTACGAATAAGGGAAGCTTGAGAGACATTGTTTTGTAATGCTTTGTTTCGATGCAAGGTGGGTCATCTTGGAAGTAGAGAGTCTGCTGCCCCAACAATGACCCGCTCTTGAAAGAAAGCAGACCTTGGTTCTCTCTCCATATTGCAATCACAAACAGTGTGGTAAGTCCCCACGTGGCCCTGTGCAGAGTCTGCTACACAAGCAGGGATATCACCCTCAGAATTGCCAACTACCTACAGGAAGCCTGACAGGACTGCATCTTACTGATACGTGCTTCAACACATATGAAAATGCATCAAGTTGCTTGGAGGGAAATCCTAGTTCTGCTGCTCTTTAGCTATATGACCTTGGCTTTATGAGATGTATGAACTTTTTATACTTCGGGTTTGTTTTCTGAAAATTAGGGTTTCATAGGATAGTTGTGAGGATTAAATGTTATCACCTGTAAAGCATTTCAAATAGTACCTGTAACACAGTGCCTGTAGATGTTAGATATTAATGATTGTCATCATCATCATCATCCTCCACTAGGATTTTTACTCATTGACATAGAATTTTCAAACAAAATTTACACACACACCCCATTTTAGCTTTAGACTAGCATGTGTCTTGGCTCAGGCTGATTGAAAACAGAACCCGAGGAAAGGACTGAGTACTAATGTTTTGTTGGAAGGTAAAATCAGTCGTCTGCCATAGCTAGAGTAAGAGGAAATAGAAAAGAGACAGAGAAAGATGGGATTTGGATACAAGGTCATGCCTTACTGGATAGTCCACTACTTCACAAGCTGCAAGAGATCCAGTCAGTTGGCCACATGGTACATCTCCAGAGAGACTAGATAGAAAATAGTGCCTCGGGATGATCCATTACAGGGAAAAGGGAAAGAAAATTTATCCACCATTACTTTCGTCCTTCCTCCTACCATTGGTTGGAGTTCATCCTTCTGGATTTGATTACCCTGTAAAAGCCTGCTCCCACAACCTGCTGTGTGGCTCATTCTGGCACTTCATACAGGATCCGGATCTCTTCTGTGTGTCTGGTTATCTAGCCTTTAGACTCATAGTGACAGATAACTTATGATCTTATAAGTTATCCAGTTAAAATTATAGGTAAATTCTGACTCATACTGTGAAAAACCTACCTCCATATATCTTTTATCCATTGTCCCTACTTCATTTTAAAACTAGATAATATATTATCCATGTTATTTTTATAAAAGCATAGAATTTCAGAAATGGATAAAACCTTGTCAGCACAGAGACAGTTAAATATTATATTTATATTATCCTTATTACCTTTGTTTATGACTATTTGTAGTCATAGTACTAGTACATACTGTGACATATGTACTAGTTAGTATGTCATAGTAACACTATGACATAGTACATAATACTTGTCATAGTAACACAGGTAAGCGAAAATACCAACAATTTTATAATAATTTTATAATAATATTTTTCACCATGCTGCAACCTAGGTCACTTCATTCCCAGAATGAGACAGAAGTCTAAGAAGTTGAGTGGTCTCAAAAATTGGCTTGCTGATGGAGAATTAAATGGGTACTGCAGGACTTCCTGAAACCTGGAGAAATTAGGACAATAGTGACCTCAACATACAGAAGTGAGCCCTGCATATATCTGAAAATTCAGGAGAAGTGCTCTGAGAGGCTTTCATAATGTTCTTTAAAAACTGAGTAGCATGTAGGCAAAACATCTTTTAAAGTTATTAATCAGAAGTATACCTGACAAGCAGATGGGACTTGTGTTTCTCTAGAGAAGTATCTAAAATGGTCGTTGTAGTGACTTGAGAAGGGGTATGTTATCCTTTGGCTGTCTCTCCATTCATTCCTTGGTCAGAAGCGGCAGTGATCCATTAATCATCCAAATAGTCAAGCAAAGAGAAAAGGAGACAAAGAAACAAATAGATGGAGTACAGAAGAGGGAGAAAGAAGGTCCTTACTGTCGAGTAATTGAGAACCGAATGAAATTTTATAAGGGAAAACAACTTGTTTATAGCAGCTTTCAGTTTTTTCCATGGATAGGTATATTTTATTAGTAAATGAAGTCACTATTTAAATCAGTCTAATTCCCATTTTTAACTGAAGTTGCCTGGTAGGTCATTCTGGCCATTTGGAATATTACCCATTCTAATTATTTGTGGAGATCTGTAGTTTTTTATAATAGATTTTTATAGGTTTTGTAGATTTTTATAGCACCTGACATTCTAGGGCCTGGACATTGTGATACCTAGCTTAGGCCACCACATATAAGGAACTGATATTTAAGTGAACATAAAGAGCTTCTCAAAGCTTAACTGTAATCCAGATCCATGCTACAAGTACATTATAACTTTGCAAATGATAATACCAAAACTGTTATAATGGCTAATGCTTACATAGAATTTACTACAGGCCAGGTACTTTGTAAGCTAATAATTATTTATCCTCCAGTAGTCCTGTGAGAGATATTAGTATTGCCCTTCTCCTATAGCTGAGAATGTTAAATTATAAGATGATAAGTGGCAAAGCTGTGATCTAAACTCAGTTCGGCCTAGCATCTGATTTTAACCACTATACTGTACTGACATTTTTGCCTACTGGAATGACTATTATCCACAGACAGACAGTGATAAGTGCTGGTGAAGATGAGGAGAGACTGGAACCCTCTTGTGTTGCTTGTGGAATTGTAAAGTGGTACAACTACTTTGGAAAACAGTTTGGCAGTTCCTTAGGAAGTTAAACATAAATTTACCACACAATCCAGAAATTTCATCTGTGGGTATCTACCAAAGATAAGTAAAAACACGTCCACAAAAGGTTTTGAACATAGTAATGGCAACATTGTTCCTAATACCCCCAAACTGAAGACAATCCAGGTCCCCATCAGCTGATGAGTGGATAAACAAAATGTGGTATATATGGTTCTTACATACAATAGGATAGTATTCAGAGATAAAATGGACTGTTACCATAACAACATAGATTGCCTTAGCATGTGTAACAAACATGATGCTAAGTGAAAACAAGCAGACGCAAAATACTGTAATGTTTGTATTGTATAATTCCATTTATATGAAATGATGAAAAGTGGCAAATCTAGAAAGACAGAAGACAGATCAGTAGTTGCCTGCAGCTTGGAGTCTAAGTGAGAGAGTGGCTATAAAATCCACAGGGAACTTTTGGGTGATGGAAATATTTTATTTTTTTATTTTTAAAAAGTATTTTATTTATTTATTATTTGAGAGAGACAGAGATAATGAGAGAGAACACAAGTGGGAAAGAGAAGAAACAGACTCCCTGTTCATCAGGGAGCATGTTGTGGGATTCAATCCCAGGACGCTGGGATCATGACCTGAGCTGAACGTAGACGCTTAACCGACTGAGCCACCCAGGTGCCCCAATGGAAATATTTAAAACAGGGTTGTGGTGATGGTTTCATGACTCTATATATTTACTAAAAGTCATTGACTTGCATACTTACAATAGATAAATTTTGTGGTATTAAATTATGCCTTAATAATGCTGCTTTAAAAAAAACCCACATAATTAGAGATAGCTTAAGTACTGTATGTAACAAAATTATTTAATATAAAAGTTTGAAATTTGGATTGAGGGATTCATAATGAATAACCTGAAGGGTAATGATACTTAAAAATTCTGTTTCTTTTTTTTTCAATCTGTCTCTTTAATCTTACTTGAAAATGACATAATACCTTTTATAAGGATCCATTAATATTTATAGTATTATTAGTATCTCAAATGTAATCAAATTAAATAAATGTTTATGAACCCTGCCTAATTTAAAAGTAAGCACCAAGTCTGCCTGATTAAGGCATCCTTCGTAGAGGCCTTCCTGGATTTCAAATGTGTTTTATGCATTTAAGTATTAAAATTAGACTATTTTCTTACAAATAAACATTGATCATACTTGGTATACATGCTTATATCTGATATAAGTATTTTAATTTTTAAAATTACATATCATTTAGGAAGAATTAAGTAGATCAGAGGGAGATTGGCTTTGACGGTATCAACAACTATCATCTGTTAAGAACTTCATTCATGAGGTTCCATCTTATGAAGCCATGTTAAGTAATGGTCATAATGTCCATTTATTATTGCATTAATGGTTCTTGAGTGTCTAATAGATACCAGGCACAATAATGAGAAACAAACATATAAGAAAAATGACAAATAGTGATAAGTACTATGCAGAGAATGTAAATTAGCGAATGTACTAGCGACTGGCTGGCTGGGGAAGTTCTTTGGAGAGGTGATATTTAAGCAGAGAACTGAGTAAGATTCACCTAGCCATGTGAAAATAGGGAAAAGAGCATTACAGGCAGATAGGGAAAAACTCTGACTGCAGAGATGAAGGCATGAATAGCAAAATAAACAACATGCCTTTGGAGGGAGGGGGGACAGGCTCAGAAAAGGCCACTGTGGCTGCAGCAGAATGGGCATGAGTAAGAGGTGAGTAGGGACCAGATCATGCAGTACTTCATACCACGTGTTCCAATTTTTTTTCAAAGCAAGGTAAGACATTATTGGTTTTAAGCAGTGGTGAGATATGATCTAATTTATGTTTTAAAATAATCATTCTAACTGTTGTGGTTAATAAATTCGGGGATGGCTGATAGTAAAAGATGGAAACTGTGGCAATGGTCCAGGTGAGAGATGGTGACGGACTTGAATAACAAAAAGCAATGGATGTGAAGAGAATGGACAGATTCACAATGGATACTGGAGGCTTGCTGAGAGATTACAATTTTGTGAGCCGTAAAAATAAAGGAATGAGGAATGATTTTTGAGCTTTTGGACTATTGGAGAAGTAGGTTGCAGGGAGTAGGGAAATTAGGAATGCTGTTCTGGCCACAGTCAGGATGCCCAAGAGACTCTATTAGAGATGTCAGGTGGGCAGTTGCCTCTCCTTTTTTCCTATCCTATTTTCCAGAGGTGTGCTAAGGCTTCAAATGCACATGTAAACTGAATGCTGTTAAATGAATGTATGTCGTCTCCCCCATTCATCCTCGCTTCTTAGGAATGCCTTGCAGTGACTATAAGAACCAGGCACAAAGTAGATACATGGATACATGCTCATGGATAGATGCTGAGAGATGACTGGGTGGATGTCTAGATCAGTGAACATCTGGAAATAGAGAGTAAGCATCTGGGTATTGAATATTTCAGAGGCCAATTTCATTTACCTCTCATCATTCTCAGATACGTATTCCTGAAGCTGAACCTAAGAGGATCATGAGTGTTAAAGGAAAAGATAACAAGAAATACAATTCATGTCAAATGTAGATATTTAAATAAAGTAAATAAAAAGTCTAGAAAACATTTCCCTTCAAAGGAAAAAAAAAATCCTAAGTTTATTAGCCTTTAGAAACACATTTATCCATATCCCTAACTCATCTTCTTCAGATATCCAGGAAATATGGCATTTCTGCTGTGGTCAGATTTCCCACACGTTCAGTGTTTTTATGACTTATGAGTCTCTGAAAACTCAAACCAAATTCTCCTGGTTGAAGTATACATATTTCTAGTTAAACACCTCCTTACTCTGTTCACTGATTGCACCCCGTAAAATCAGAGGAAAGAAAGACAATGATTGCTGTTGGCTTCTTTTATTTAAGCTGACAGATCTGAACCAAGAGGACCTAAGAACTTCTTGGAATTAAAAACTGGGGCATGCAAATATAAACTTTCATTATCCTCAAATCAATTATGCTGTGTTTGTAAGACAAAAGAAACTAATATATCTGAGGATCTAAATATCAAACCTCTGTTTCAGATAGCTGGCTTAATCCCACAGTGATAGACACGTCAGATATTATAATATTTAGCATATTTCCTCATGTGGAAAATGATAGGATTTCAGTTGTCATGCTTTAAGGGCATGAGCCATAATCTCATTATCATCTCCCTAAATCAATCACTACATCCTGGATATTAACTCCGTCCTAATGACACCAGATGTGGTAATGTATATGAGGTGAGAGAAAAGTTCTGTGACTCATCATTGGGCTCGAAAACAATGATGCAAACTAAAAATCAGCTTGATCATTGGGGAATTCAGTACGGCCAAATACAGTGTGCATTGCACATGCCTGGTCTTAAATTAAGAATAATGTTGCATAGTCATAGGGCCTGATGTCTCCAAAGCACAGAAAATAAATATGAGTAATATAGAGAACTAAAAAAAAACCAATCAGTTCTATGGCATTTTAAAGGATTATATAATTAGCTATTGTAGCTAATATTCCTTTTAACAACCTCAGAATATAAGCAACAGTTTAATTTATAATGTGACATGTTATAGACAAGACTGAAATGTAAGACATATAAAGTTCGCTTACCTACATTTACCTTATTTATCTTTTTCATTCATATTCATAAGAATTCATATTCAGTAATTGATTTAGAGCCTGTAAGATATTGATTTGTGGGGTGGAGGTGGTAATCAGATTTGAGTTTATGCTGTTGAAGTATGACAAGTGATATTCAGTCATTTTTTTTGTTTGTTTGTAACCATCTATCTCGTATGTTCGTCTGTGTGTGATAGGCCAGTTGTTTACAACATAGAAGTGATAATTTTAGTCCAGGGTCTCAACTAGTTAACTTATCTGAGAAATTAGTTAATATGGGAAGAGAATTCAAAAGGCACTAGTTTCACATGAAGACATACAATTAAGAACTTGAACAGTAATTTTTTTCCCTCTGAATGAGACCTATTCTGTCACACATCCACTGAGAGAGACTTCCTGGTAAATAGCACTTCATAATTCTTATCTCATTTGGTCCTCACAACAGCTTTTCAAGGAAGGTTTATTCTGACAGATCTAAAACGAACAGCATAACCCGAGGCTGCTGCAGTCAGAAGTTTTGTTTGATAATAGAATTTGAAAAGAACCAGAGGACTGGCTTATAAATTAGTATCTGCAGAATGAAACAATAAATGAATGGGTGGGTAATTTTTGAGTAACAGAGAAAGACTTTTTTGAAGAAATGATGTCTTAAAATTGCTCTTGCGATCAAAATCCAGAATGACCTATTAAATACTTCTGGCTATATATCTCCAGCAAATAAAGAGAGAAAGCCTTTCCTGGGAAGATGTGGCAATTTTACTGGACATATATTAGATGAGAGCAAATTATTTTAAGTGCCAGTGTTTCCACAAATCTGTTCTATAGTAAATGTGATTATTTACCTTGACCTTCTTAGGGTAAGTTGATGAAGTTCTGAACTTTAAAGTATGCACTTGAAATAATTAAAGAAAGAGACAGAATTCTTTAAAATGAAAATATCAGTCCAGATCCAAGGAGACACTAGACTGACCTAGGTATGTGATGCAGAAATTAAAACATTAAATAAGAGAATCCAGACACGCAACAGGAATAGAGACCTTTCCCTTACCTCCTCCTGGCTCTGTTTAATCTTCCTTCAGTATAGCTAGAATCTAGACTGCTGTATATGAAGACTTCAATATATGTACAGACATGTGTGAAAAGGAGTAGTTTAGAACATCACATGTACTGAACATGGTACTATGAGTTCAATCTCTGTTAAGCAAATGTCCTCATAGAGTTCTGAATTACATAGTTCTTCAGTTGTTATTAAAGGGGATTACCAAAAGAGAAAGAATCAAATGGTAGCTGCTGTCAAGACTCAGGTATCCAGGGGCGCCTGGGTGGCTCAGTCGTTAAGCATCTGCCTTCGGCCCAGGTCATGATCCCAAGGTCCTGGGATCGAGCCCTGCATCGGGCTCCCTGCTCAGCAGGAAGCCTGCTTCTCCCTCTCCCAATCCCCCTGCTTGCATTCCATCTCTCAGCTGTGTCTCTCTCTGTCAAGCAAATAAATAACATGTTTTTAAAAAAAGATTCAGGTATCCAGACTGGGAATACAAGATAAGCAATAATCCATATATATACTCTGTCAAGTTTGGCTGTAACAAATAGCACTCTGAGTAACGAGAAAAATGTTGAAGTAGATCTACTTCTTTCCATCCTGGAAAGGACACTGGTATACCCAAAGCATAGTTAAGTAATAATGCAAAGGTATTCATGTTTAATGGTGCAGTAAGGGGAACAGACTTTAAATGCAGTAGAAGGTGAGATCAAAGTATTTTGTTGTGGGTTGGTGTGAATTCTGAATTATGATAAATTTATACAATAGAGGGAGATGAAAATATATCATTGACAGGAAATTAAAGAGAGTCTTGCTTGTCCTTGAATGGTGTTAATATGATATCATTATCTTACGTCATTCATTCATTCACTCATTCGTTTATTCATTTGAACAAATCATCTACCAGGCACAGATCTTCATGTGCTAAACACTGTGAGAGTGCCGTGATGAACAAAACAGATATAGTCTGTGCCCTTTTACTGTGTCTTTGAAAGTTGGAGAATGAGATCTATATTGTAATCCTTACATGTATTTTAAGTATGTTCTTTGTACTTAACGTATCTTTTAATTTGATATATTCCTCACAAGAATTCTATTTTGGATAGATAGAGAGAGAAAGATAGATAGAGAGATGAGAGAGATAGAGAGATAAGATAGGCAGACATGTGTGAATGTGTATAAATTGTATGTATGTATGTATGTACATTCCTGTTTTCACGTGAGAGTCAGGTGTCTTTGTAGTGGTTAAGAAAGAAAAAAAAAGCAAGATTACACAACTGTTATGAGAAAGGGTCCTAGGGGCAGATTGATCCAGGACTTGAACCCTTGCTCTGCTGTTTATTAGCTAAATGGTCTTAGGGCCCTTAATCTCTGGCCCTCTGTTTACCCATCTGCTAATTGAAGAAAATAATAATACTTTGTGGTGTTATTGTGAGGTCTAAGTGTGATGCTACATTGAACATATTTAACACAGTGCTTGGAAAGTAATAACCATCAAGTGAATTTCAGTCAAAGGAATTTGGGTAAAGCACAAGGAATGACAGTTACAAAAGTACAGACTGAGAAGTAAGTAAAGTACATAAAAATCTTCTACCCTTAAGAGTGTTTCTGTCTAGCTTATAGGATTCAGATTTTGGACAGTCCTTTACCCTTCCTATCCTTCTTGAGTTTTTCTTATGCCAAAAGATACTTGGAGGTCAAGGGGGAGGAACTCTTTAAACCTAGGATTCTCTGGATCAGGTTAGGTCTCTGAGATCCCAAATCCCCACATAAACAATCAAAGCCCTGTGACTCCAATTGGATGAGCTGAGGCCTGCATAAGTACCTGAAGGAGTGAAAGTTAAACCAAACGAGAAGTGACCGAGCATTGTAGAATGTGTTCCATGAGGGTAAGTGAAAATCTCCCTCCAGTCTAGAGATGGGGAAATCCCTCTAGTAAGTAAGGATGTGTGCTCATTGTCCTGGTATTTTCATGAATAGTTTCCCTCCTTACTCTCAAGTGTCTGGATGGTAAATTATGTAATCACCTCTAAGCATCCTCCTAAAACGCTCAGCCTAGAGTTTTTGCTAGTTTTTGTCATCTTTCTTCAGGTTAATCGTCACATTCACAAATCATAACATATGTGCATGTGCCCTTCTAATGAGAAATGCACAAATAAAACTGCTTCTTTGGTCATTACACTCATTCATCTCTAACCATATTCCACCAACCCATCCCTGGAGGCTGAAGGCCAGGCATTTTTTTTTTTTTTTATTTCAATAGCATTTTATTTATTTACTGCAGGTTAAGTAATTTTATCAGAAATGTATCATTACATGTACAGGTAGTATTTTTAACTAGAATAGACCGCAGTGACATTTGATCAGTTCCAAAATGTGATAGCAATTTATACTAACATATGATTCTTCAACTAATGCCGCTGACAACATCAGTAGTACATAAGATAGCAGTGTCCTCAATATTTTTCATAAAGCTACTCATAAAAAGATAGTACAATAACAAGCATTTTATTTTTAGGTTCTTGGTCTTTGCTAATTGCAAGCAAAACAAAACAAAAACAAAAAAAGTAAAAAATCAAAACCCAGCATACAATTTCCTTCCCTGGTTTTTCCACCTAATCACAAATTTTGTAAGCCTCATATTTTCCACTAGTGTAGTAAAGAAATTAAGAGCACTTTTTAAATATTTTTTTTTAAAGTGCCTTTTAAAAAACACAAGCCTTTGGCTTTGCCTCTCCAGCTCTCCAAGGTTATGCACTGGGCTTTCAGTATATTAATTGGAGCGCTGGTCAGTTTTGTTGTTGTTATTTTCAGTAGCGCTTAACTCGTAAATAGATGATACACTCTCAATCATCTGAACTTTGTCTAACTTTCGTGTCCCAGACCATATTGGCAACTCAGTCAAGATCGTTGACTCACTGGTCATAGCCACACACTATGCTCACAAATTTGCATTTTTATTAGTGATAGATTAACTGTAAAATCAACTCCTGAACTGTGAGTGCTTTAAGAGGCGGATAGTGTGATTTGAGGTGCTCTTTCCATGTTAACAACATTCTCCTCACTTTAGACGGATAGTCCCCTTTTCTTGGAATGTTGAGTGTCTGCTTATGTCGTTGAGTAACCACTTAGCTTTATCTGTCCTCAGAGTCCAGAAAACAATTTCCATGGGTGGATTTGCTCAGCAGACCTTTCCTCGCTAGGCATTACGACGTATTCTCCTGTCATCCCAACCCCACATGGTATTTTAGTAAATGATACTGTAAGTGAGATTTTCCCAGCTGTGTTGACACTGCTGAAAAAGAGAGATTGCCTAAAATTATGGATTTTAGTCATCTGACAGCCATTGTTTGGATATTCAGTTTCCTCTTCTTGCCCCACTTTTATCATGGGAGGTGCTGAGCTTGCACAATGCAACACGCAAACCCTGACACCACCACCTGTGTTACTGCAGAATAATTGAAAATATTGGTGGTAACTGATGCTGCCCCACAGCAGTAGCCGTGGATGGAGAGCCTCTATTGTAGAGGAAAAACCCCTCCCTTCCTGAGGCAGAGTGGCCGAGCTTCCCCAAACTGGGCCGCAGCCCCTCCCCAAAGACAGGGCTGCATAGGGGGGGGAGCCGGGTGTGCGGAGGACTCCAGGACTCGCCTGAGTCTTTTCAGACTTCCATTCCAGTCTGTGGGGAAGCAAGGCCATCAACAGCAACATCTTTGAAGATGTAGCACAGTAGTCCCCACTCTTTGGCCCTCTGCGTTGTGCCTGACTCACCCATTTTATCTCTGTCCCTTCATAAAAGGGACATCTCTGTGTGGTTCTTTTTCATTATGATTTCTTGGTTCAGGTCATCGCTGAGATCTGAATCCAGCTGAAGCTGACTTTGTAAAGGGCAGCTACGAGGAAGGGGACAGAGGCGATCTCGCCGGCAGGGCACAGCACATCCCTTGGACTCCTCAGCACAGGCTGTCCTCAGTCAAGGTGTATCGTGAACAAAGTCAATAGAGAAAGATCAGCCCCACAATGTCATTCTGAATAACAGTCAGGTGGGTGGCCCGTCATCTATGCCACCTTGGAGAAAATACTTGGAGAATTGACACGTAGATTCCATATTCCAGTTGGCAACATTGGTTTGGGTCCCAGTACCAATTATGTTGGAAATATTTTATTCTCTCTAGCCCATCTTTAGCTGAATTTGGGTTAAGAAATTAATCAGATAGAGAATGACCAGATGGGACACTTAAAAATAGCCTTTCAAACACCATAAAATTCCTTCTTGATTGGGGAACAAAGGGATATTCATATACGTGGACTTTGTCAGAGAATATATAATTTAAAAGGCCAGATAAGAGGATAAGTAATGTGATTGACAAAACAATATAGGATATAGAAAACAAGCTAAGTGACTTCTCTACCTTTAGCATTTATCAGTGAGTAGCAATTAAAGGACAACATTAAAATGTAATCAATAAGCAGAAGTGCTTATTCACTGACCTTCTTCTTGTTCTTCTTCTTTTTTTTAACCTGAATCCTTAAAAAACAACATATGTGGGACTATTTGTTGTTCTTTTTTTCTCCCAGCCCAATTTGGTCTGGTCAGAACATAGAAAACTGAACTGAAAGCCAGGTTTCTTGATAGGATGGCATTTGGACAGCTATTTTACTTAGTGATCCTGTACAGGTTAGTAGCAAAGCTGAAATAAGCTCTCTCCTTTTTGGGGAAACAAGATGGTATTTTGCTGGATGCTAGAATTTTATCACTTTGAAAAAAAAAAAAAAAAGCTGCTAGAGACCTAAGAGTATAAAAGCATTTGAGATCTCAGAAGGAGTTTAAGTCAATGCGCTGCCACAGTCACAGAGCAGATGAAAGACCCTGCTGTCTCAATTGCCAGGAAACTACTTAGAAACTCGCACTTTGATTTCTTCACGTAGTCCGTTACATTCCTGCTAAATACAATATATAGGGACATTGCGACTTTGATGTTGTACACTTCCAACAAATGGAAACTAATATGATAGAACAACTAAGATTGGTGGTTTTATGTGGATATACAAATAGATACCCATCTAGCTCCTTAGGTCCTAGGTATCTCCAGGGGCTGTCTTTTCACCTCTAGCCTTATAAAAGTATAATTTTGGTATTTTATTCATGAATTCTAGCAAGTGCCATGTTTATGTAGCATCAAAAACTCATAGGGAGATATTGTTATTCTGAATTATTACCTTAACAATATGTATTGTACAGCAGTTTCAAAATTACAGTGCAGTTTTATACATCTGCTTAGAAGTACTGGACAGAACTCAGCTCAGTGAGGAATGACTGATTCGGTGCCTTTAGAAAATCTGATGTTTTGCTCAGTGGGTGTGGACAGATGAAATTGGAAATTGCATTTCCATCCAACAACAGCAGAGGTCTGTTTTCCAGTTTTCGTCATAAACCTTCAAGTGATCGTCCCATTTTTAAAATCCTGGCATTTTAGAAATCTGTGGATTTCTGCCATAATTCATTAAATAATAAATTTGAGATCATTTTAGAGTACTGTGCTTCTTCTCATGGAAATTATGAATATGTACTTCCTTAATTCTGTAAGACATCACATTTAAGATTGTGAAATTTACAGAAAGATTTTTTTTTAAGATTTTATTTATTTATTTATTTGACAGAGAGAGAGAGAGATCACAAACAGGCAGAGAGGCAGACAGAGGGGCGGGGGGAAGCAGGCTTCCTGCTGAGCAGAGAGCCCAATGCGGGGCTTGATCCCAGGACCCTGAGATCATGACCTGAGCCGAAGGCAGAGGCTTAACACACTGAGCCACCCAGGCACCCCTGGAAGGAAGAAGATCTTTTTTTTTTTTAAAGATTTTATTTATTTGACAGCGAGAAACACAGCGAGAGAGGGAACACAAGCAGAGGGAATGGTAGCGGGAGAAGCAGGCTCCCTGCCGCGCAGAGAGCCCGATGCGGGGCTCGATCCCAGGACCCTGGGATCATGACCTGAGCCGAAGGCAGACGCTTAACGACTGAGCCACCCAGGCGCCCCTAAGATCTTAAGGATCTTCCGACTTCTAAAGATCTTCATCTGACTGTTGGCTGTACCACCTACTAATTTTTTGAATTGGGACACAGCATTCAATGTTTGGTTTTGATTTCCTCACTTAACTGAGCACCTTTTCTGTCTTGCTGTCAGAATTGGTGTGTGGACTAGGGAAGATGATACTGAGAAGGCAGTGCTGTACTGGAGAGAGCTTCGGGCCAGGCGGGGAGACTAGCACTGCTTCTAACTAGCTGTGTGACCACAGATAGATCATTTAGCCCCTCTGGACTTCCGTGAAATAAGGAAGCTGGTCTGAAAACGTTCTAGATTCCCTTGTCCCTTATTTGTTGGCATGCTTTGAAAACTGTAAATCATCATTATGTAAATATTTCTGACTTTTTGATAACATGCTTTGAAAACTATAAAGCACCAGGTAAAATATTGCAGGTGTTTTAATTGTTTAAACAGTTTAACGCTTTATCAAAATAAATTAGTCGGGGGGAGATCATAGGAGATTTTTTTTTCTTTTTCTAGGAAATCTTTAGAAATTGGATGGATAGTCCTCCTTGTTCAGTCTTTTATCTATGGACTGTGTTCATAGAAATACTCTTGAACTTCTTTGTAAATTTTTTTATTATGTTACATTAGTCACTGTATATACAGTACATCATTAGTTTTTGATGTAGTGTTCCAAGATTCATTGTTCATGTATAACACCCAGTGCTCCATGCAATACATGCCCTCCTTAATACCCATCACCAGACCAATCTGTCCCCCACCCCCTTCCCCTCTAAAATCCTCAGTTTGTTTCTCAGAGTCCACAGTCTCGCATGGTTCGTCTCCCCCTCTGATTTCCCACCCTTCATTTTTCCCTTCCTTCCCCTAATGCCTTCCATGCTATTCCTTATGTTCCACAAGTAATTGAAACCTTATGATAATTGACTTTCTCTGCTTAACTTATTTCACTCAGCATAATCTCCTCCAGTCCCATCCATGTTGATGCAAAAGTTGGGTATTCATCCTTTCTGATGGCTGAGTAATATTCCATTGTGTATATGGACCACATCTTCTTTATCCATTCATCTGTTGAAGGGCATCTCGGCTCTTTCCACAGTTTGGCTATTGTGAACATTGCTGCTATGAACACTGAGGTGCATGTGGCCCTTCTTGAACTTCTTCCATCTACATAAGACTCTGTTGTTAGTATATTTTGGAATGTGATAAGCATTGCAGAACTTCCCTTTTTACTTAAATCCAGGTACCCTCCAATATTCCTTTTACTAATGAACTTATAGCAACTTTAAGATTACTTTGGATTCAATCAGAAACATATATTCCACTTGCATATAGCCTGGTGGCACACATTTCTAAGACTTGGAGTGTAGTTTGTCCACCTCTGTGATAAGAAATGAAAAGAGGTAGTTATGGTTGTGGGTTCTTCTGTATTGTGTCTGACAGTTTAAGATCCCTATTTAAGAACCTTGTTACATTTTGAGACACCATCTGAGAGATTGCTGCTGTGTTACACAAAGACACAGGCTACCTACCGTGTTCTGATTCTGCAGAACTCTTCCTTGCCAAACTATTTACCTGAGATTACTATTGGTAATCCAATTCAGATTCAATTTGCTATCTTCCTAATAAATTGTCAATTACATTTCAAGGAAGTTGGCTTTTTCTTTCCAGGCAAAGTTGGCTTTTTCTTTCCATTTTGACCTCGTAGGCACTTTCAACTTTAAATTACCCAATAATAACCATTCCTAATGGTACTGAATTTGTAATTTCCACAAGCACTACCACCTACATAATACAATTTGACCCCCACAACAAGAAATTAGATATTATCATTCACTTTTTTTCAGATCGGGAGGTGGGAGAGGAAGACTCAAGCCTGATTAGCTCCGGTCACAGCTGCTGAATGACAGAGCTGGGTCTCAGACGTGGCTTCTGGCAACCAGACCAAAACTTTTTTGAGATCTCTACTTACCACAAATAAACATAATGTCCATGACCTTCTTTTACCGCATTAGACCAAAAAATATTAGGCTTAAAAAATTATATCTTGCTGATTCATGCTGTAATGATTTATTCGTGTTATGAAATTTATTTTTGGTGCCAATCTAGCTTACTAAGGACTAGCTACTATTTTAAGACCTAAATATGTTGCCTTTTAGTTTCCTATGTGCTAGTCCCATTTTTAGGTAAAGAAAGTTGCTCATATTTATACAGCTATGATGTAGTTTAAACCTGATTCTGCTTGACTTCTGTGTGCATGCTCTTAGCCTCTGGGCTATACCACTTGATATGGCATAAAACCCACTAGATTGGACTTGAAGAAATAGTTTTTCAAGTTCAAGCTCTTTCCATTTTTTAGGAAAAAAATCACCCTCTCTCCAGCTTACCGTGTAGGTTTGTTCTGAGTATTGAAAGAAATAATGTATGTAAAGGAGATTTTTTTAAGATGTAAATCCACCGTAAATAGGTAATTTACTGTTAATGTGCTTAATCTCATTTAGTGAGAAATAATGAGAAAGGAATAGCACCCCACAACCCTTTGTCACCTTGCAGGTATTTGTACACTCACTTTGCACAGGCAGGCTTTGACTGAATGTGCCTGCACCTAAAGCAAGAATTCAGGGCACTGTGTCAGACCTCTGGAGGAGACTCTTCAGTGGCAATAGGAACTTGATGACACTCTTCAACTTATGCTGCACAGGGGGCCACCACCTACTCAGCCCCTGCACAGGGCTGATCCTGCTGAGAAACCAGGGGCCCCGATTTATAACAGCTCACTATAGGGATATTCACGCTTATGGAAATAATTAATAGTGGCAATGATCCTTATAATGGCACCTGATGTCCTGCTGGGTAGAAAGATAAACCAGCCTTCACCATAAAGAACTTACAAATTATACTGAGCAAACATGTTAACACCTATTAAGAGTCCTAATCAGAGCTGTTAAACAAACAAAGATGTCATATAAAATATGCCCATTTAGGAATAGCAGCTACATGTTTGGAGTTTTAAAAAGAGCCATTCACCTTGGAGAGAGAGATAAAGGCCTCAGTGGAGTGTAAAGGTTAGGCAAGAGCAAGGCACCTTTCTGAGCAAATCCATTCTCTGAGCATCAAACCCTATGGCCGAAGCTCTGTTCCCAAAGCTATGCTTGCATCCTAAGATTTATTTTGGGTCATATTACTATTTCATCAGAAAACTGCTTGTTTCTTCAGATGGGACTTATTATTATTAATAAGTAGTGCTTCTTTAAAGGCCATGAAAATGTTGCTGCAGTGTAAAATTCAAGAAATTGTTAGTCTGTAAGAAATTCACTTTGCAGACAGCATTTCAGGTGAAGATGAGATTCCTTCCTCCTGGTGCTCCAGACGTTGCTCTTCCAGGTGTGGCCCAGCAGCAGCAGCACCACTTGGGAGCTGGTCACAAATGCTGGATCCTGGGGCTCATTCCAAACCTGCCGAAACAGAATCTGCATTTCAATGAGATCCTCGGATAATTTATATGTGTATTGAAAGTTTAAAAGAAAATACCAGCGTGCGGAGTTCCTACGATCAGACATTCTATCAGGAAAATTGATAAGTTTAATCTTCTCAGAAGATAGAAATTAAATTACTCATTTTATGAAAGTGTACAAAGAGTGTGACATTTGCCTTATGATGGAACGTACCTGAGGTGATCCCCCCAAACGCCCTTGTCTGATGCTGGCTTCCAGTGTTTCCAGCATAGTGCACCATCCCAGCCGTGTTCAGTCACCATGTTGTCATCTCTCCTTCCTCTTGAGGTTTTCTGTTCCCTTCACCTACTCAGAATAGCTCCCCATTAGGTGACACACTAACACTATAGGATGGGAACATAAGAGAGGATAGATTTCCTATCCTCCTAGGGTAGGAAAGAGGTAGTCTTCCCAGTCTTAGGACCTACCGTGTTCTTCCATAGTTAAAATACACCAAGTCTATGTTAATTTACTTCAGTTAAAAAAATAAAATAAAATAAAATAAATTAATAAAATAAAATACCAAGTCTGTTCTTGACCACTCCAGCACCATGGAGCTAAGTCTATCATATACAAATTATGCCATGTTTGTGGACTAAGAGAATTAGTGGCTTTTGTATCTTCTCACTGGACAACTCAGGATAAATGAGATTAAACATTACCATTCATATGTTTCAAAGTATCTAGATTGCTTTTAGCAAGCAGGTTTTTACAACAATCATGAACATCCCATAAAGAACATGATATGATGTATTTTCAAAATCTGATATCTTATGGTCATATGGGGAACTATTTTAAGACTAGAGTAAAATTATACCATGAGCATATACTACAAAAAAAAAATGGACTCTCATAGTGAACAAGGAAAATAAAGTAAGGCATCAGTTGACTTACAGTTAAAAAAAAAAATCCTGTGGAGGAAATTATAATGATGTTTTCCATCATTGTTCTCAAAAAAATCAAATCTAAGAAAGTTATAAGAAGCCTAATTAATAATCAAATTGTTCTTCCTAAGAAACAATTTTTTAATGTGATATAATGGGCTTCATGGAAAACATTCTTCTCTGTATTTAGTGGTTATTCAATTCTCTTTTCTACATTGTAGTAACATACAGCACTTCAGAATAGGAAATGAAGGATTTTTGTTCCTGCTTTTTGAGATGTCTTTGGTAATAATTAACCTAGAAGTGTTTATCAAAATCCATTAAATTCAAGCTCTAACTCAAATCTCAACAGAGACTTTCAGGTTTATTTTTATTGGAAGGATCCTAATTTTTCAGATTCAACCTTCCTTTACTCTGGAGTTTTTTTAATTCTTTATTTTCTGACATATGGTAACTCAAACTAAAATACCTCTTCTAAATCATCCAGTCATTCCACATATATTTATTAAGAGCAGAATAAATGACAAACACTGTGCTTGACACTGGGGAATAATATGGTAAGCAAAATAAATACAGCTTCTTCTCTCCTGAAGCTTTAGCATATTTGAGGAGTGAGCTATACACCAAATGCGATAGTTATAAGGAAAAAATATAGTAGTGATAATCGAAGGCCTTAACTTACTCTGGGCTTATGGAGGCCTCCTCAAAGTAGTGATATTTACCATGATAAGAGAAAGGGCCAGTAGACAACCATGGATAGAAGGGAAAAATTTTCTAGTCTCAAGGCAAAGAAAGAATGAAAGTCTCAAGGCAAAGAAAGAATGTGGCAGATGTGAGGAAAAGAGCAAAGACCTGGATGATTGGAGCATAGCAAACAAAAAGAACAACAGTAGACGAGGCTAAAGGGGGAGACAGTCAGCGGTGGTTGAGTTAGTGATGAACAGCATTCCAGCCTTGGCATGACCACCTCTAGGCATGAGAACTACCTCCAGGCAATACATCCCAAAGGAGGGAAAATGAGAGAGTTAAAAAGTCGTTTCTTATGCTGTACTAAATTGGATTTCTTGTAAATCCAACCGACTGGATCTAATTTTTTACAGCTGTACTAAGGTTTGCCTGACATACAATAAACTGCACATATCTAAAGTGTACAATCTGGCTAGTTTTGAAATACACATACACACACCTGTGAGGTCATCACCACATTGAGTTTATGGAAGTAGTTGCTGTCCCTGGAAGTTTCCTCGTGCCCCTTCAGAGTCCTCCTTCCTCACCATTCCCATCCCCACATAATGATTGATATGCCATGCTTGGAACAGTGCCTGGAACGTAATTCGGTTTTCTTGAATAAATGCAAAGTGAGTCCATTTGGAGAATTAGCTCTTAAACTGACATTTGGTTGATTGCTCCATCTTTTCTAGGTATGCAGTGCTGTTCAGAATCAGGATTTCACTGTCATCCAAGACTACTGCACTGGCCTCAGAGCCCTGCTGTATCTGAAAAGCATTGAAGAACTACAAGACTGGGACGGGCAGAGTCCAGCTACCGTGAGGCACCAGAAAGGGAAACCAGTTCCCCGTATTGCTGAACTCATGGGAAAGGTATGGGCTTACTCCTCCTCTTGTACTTAAGAACTCTACCTTGGCTGCTTTCTACACCAGGTCTTGTTTTTCTTCCTACCATCTCATTAACAGAGGAAACACAATGCCTTTTGGATGTTATTTCTGTAGTGGAATCATTCTGAAGGAGGCTTGATTACGGCTATATGATAGGTCCGTGAGTTACATTTTTATAAAACCAATATAACACAAGGTCATGTAAAGGAAAAAAGATTGAAGTTTGTAGTATGAAGTGCCTCCAAATTCTTGCTTACTGTGGTGATGACTGGCATTCTTTCCAGTGGGAGGCTGGAGATTTCTTTATTCTTTAACAAGCTCTGGAAATTATAACATTACCTTTCTATTTTCAAGACAATCAAATCACTGGAGCCCTGAATAATATGATGAAGTTTTTAAAATTAAAATCTAATCAGTACCTTTTGTAACTGCTTCTGCTATGTGGTTAAACCTCGGCTCAAAAGGTTATGTCCCAACTTTCTCACTAACTGCTATTTTCAGAGAAATATATACTACATTTACATTTTGTATAATACAGTGATTTTAGCAAATCTTTTCTAAAACAACATTCAGCATTTTGCCTTTGTATTTCCTTTGTATTATTCTAAATAGACAACCATTGTCAGAAGACGTTTCTTGAGTCCTGAATGAGGGGAGGAAAAAATTATAATTCTTAGTCTTTTCAGCTTGTCACTACATCAATAATTAACGTAAAAAAAAAGAAAGGCAAGTATAAAAAGATTCTTTAAGGAAGCATTTAATAATTTAAATGAATCTTAACTTGAAACAGGTCACATGAAAAAGAATGGAAAACAAAAACCCTGGATACCCTGCTTTGGATGGCAGGGTTAGGGACTCTGAAGGAATAAAAAAAACTTCATAAAACTGACTTGGATTTGGCAACTTTTATTGGAAACTATGACTCCCCTCCCAAGTAGCCAAAAATAAGGAATTCTTGAAAAATAATATGCATGATTGCAAGTCCAGTATGAAAAACAAAAGGGAGAAAGAGATAAAATCTTACAGTGTGAATTCCTAGAAAATATCATGATGAATGACTCTGTGAGTGGCAATCAAACAGAAAAAAGAGTGGGTGGCATTAATATTTATAATATTGTAATTAGCAAGACTGTGCCTAAGCAGCATTATTAATGTAACTAATCATATTATCATAAACTGAGTCTGCAGTATTTAGACAGTGAGTGTTCTTGCCTTTATCAATGACCATCAATATCTGGAGGTTGTTCATAGCAAAAAAAAAAATTCTCACACAAATAACTTTACATTCATTCTGTGTAAATATCCCAAGTAAATTGGTTCTGACATGATAGTTTTGATGGTTTATGACCATTCTGTAAAAGCATCGTCTCAAATTCGAGTGGTCACCATATGAGCTGAAATTGAAGTATCTGCATTGCACTGTGTCGTTTTGTCTTTAAAGGACGTTCACGTTCATCCCAAAACTTACATATTCAAATAAAAAATGAATAATGATGGAGACACTTGTGTCAATGACATAAGTGGAAACTGATTTTTTGATAGTTGGAGTCTAGATTCTGACTTTTTTTTTTTTGGTGAGCCCCGCCTTCATCAAAACCATTTTCAGCATTGTCATTTAAAAAAGAAAGGTGGGGTTTTTTTTTTCACATAGATTTTGCCTGCGTGATTATATTAGCGATTCAGTGCTCAACCCTAAGTTGAGGAACTAGCAGTTGATGTGGTAATAGAGCTATGTTCCTAGGTACCCCAGTGTGGGCTGATATGACCAAAACAACAGGTGATGGTACCCTTGAGCTTAATGTCCCTAACTGTGAATCAAAGCATGCTGGATCCAAGGCACAGGGGACCTTCCTACTGTTCATTCAGGGTGTCGCTGGTGTGTGTGCGTGTGGATCTTTGAAAACGGCTCATACTGTTCTCTCATTACCTGAAGAATAGGATGCCATTCTTTACAGTGTTTTCATGTTACAGGGAACACAAGAGATGATGTAGACCCTTTCAGAAGGACCGGCTAGAAGTAGCTGGCTTCTTTAGGTAGGAAAAGATTTGTTTGGAAAGTACAATTGTGACTCTGCTTAATCTTTCACTCAGAGGTCAGGCTAGAATAAATTAGAGCAGAAATTTAGAAGAAACCAATTACAGTACGGTGTTTGAAGTTGGAGAGAAATGAGACGTTAGCTATGGAAACAAGGATTTGGTCAAATTAGTTGTGTTATCTTTTAAGTAATTAGTATCTTTAATATACTCTCCCTTTGCATACCCTCACTTATTAATTCTTTAAACTTCCCAGGCAATGTTTCTTCAGGTGGCTTTGGAAAGGCAAGAAGTCAGGCATTTATAGTTTGCTCTGCTCTTATGGTGCAAGGTATATAAATCTGTACCCACAAACATGAGAGCAGGCCCCATACAAAGAGCAGCCGCCAGCTTTGCCACACCATAGAGCAGTGGGTCTCAAAATGCTGGTGCTTAAAAACTGTGTGGCACACTTGTGAAAAATGCAGATTCTCTGGCCCCACTCCCAGAGTTGCTGACTCAGTGGGTCAGAGGTGGGTCCAGGAATCCACCTTGTCACGTGGTGGTTCTGATGCATTCCCAAAAGTAATAAAGAAGAGAATAGCAACAGAACAGCATTAGAGACTGAGAAGTGAGCTGTGAGCACAACACAAGCTTTTCTTGATGGAGGAAGCTGGCACTAAATGACATTGAGCTAGGAGAGAAGTGAAATAGTCGTCGAGGAAGTCCAGAGAAGCAGTGAACTGAGTTCTGAATGGCCAGCCGGTGCTTTGAAAGTACCTGGAGGGGAAACTGGGGCAGGGAATGAGTGCAGCAGTCAGGTCCAAGACACATAAGGCAAAAGAAACGTGAAGACAGAGACGCCTTGCCATCAAAGACATAACATCTCCGGTCCATGCAGACAGTCAGCAGTGAGGAAATCTGTGAGGATAAGGAAGCAGAGGCTGTTCCCAGAATCTTCAGAAAGGAAGGGTCATGAGCAGAGCGCCCAGTTATTTTATACTTGGTAATGCCTCCTTCTCCCTGGTGAAAACCTAGGCAGTTCAGTGAAAGTGAAGTGGTTATTTGCCACACAGAGGACAGAGGCTGCTAGCAGAGGCCAGAGTCAGACCAGTGGGTTTGCATGATGTTTCGTTACTTAACTAGGTGAGCAAGTTGGACAAGTTAATTAATCTCTCCAAATCTCTTTCTAAAACCATCAAATGAAGATAATCACAATATAAGTCCAGAGTCCCTCATTAATAATTCTGAAATCCAAAAAGTGCTGAAACCCAGTGTTTCCTTTGGCAGTAAACATGACCTGAACTGTGTGTGGCTATTATTAACTTTTATTTATTCTTTCTAGAGTGAACATTTACATGTTTACTGCAGAGAGACTTATGTGTTTGATTCCAGGTTGCTACCCCACATGCTGGGGTATTAGGTAGAATGTGGCCTGCGTACCATTTTACTCTTCTTTTTTTTTTTTTTTTTTAAGATTTTATGTATTTATTTGACAGAGAGAGATCACAAGTAGGCAGAGAGGCAGGCAGAGAGAGAGGAGGAAGCAGGCTCCCTGGTGAGCAGAGAGCCCGATGCGGGGCTCGATCCCAGGACCTGAGATCATGACCTGAGCCGAAGGCAGAGACTTTAACCCACTGAGCCACCCAGGAACCCCCCATTTTACTTTTCTAAAGCACACTCTGAAAATTCTGAATTCCGAGATGTATTTCGTAAAACAAGGGTTTTGTTTTAACGGGTTGTGAAAAATACTTAATTGAGACTATGACTGCAAGTGTAACTTTATCCACAAATTCTTCTTTAGATTGGAGGCAAAGTATATATTTTAGTGATATCAGAAAATAAAATATTAGCATGTTGAGATTATTTGCTTGGGAAATACAAAGGAAATTGGATGCTCCAAGATTAGAACAGAAATTTTACAATCAAAAAGCATGGAAGGAAATGATTTCACATTTTTGTGTGTGTGTGTGCTTGGGATGAGAGTAGGATTCCTAAGCAAGAGCCCTTAAAAGGGAAACAGAACAGGCCAAAACTAATGATTGGTTGGGGTCTGCATGCATTTGTACTTTCTGTTCCCTATGTCTGGAATGTCTTTCCAGCTCAATGAAGAGAAATTTGCAAGCACCCCCGTTCTCCTTGAGTTATTCTTTGATCTCTACACCAGAATTAATTTCTCCTTTTCTTCAGCCTCAGTTGTAACAAGTATCACACAGCATTTGAATTTTTAAATGTTTTTTTCCTCTACCAGACAGCAAGCCCACTTCCTAATTCCTTGGACACCTACTGATGCACAGTAAGGGCTCAGTAAATACCGCTTATGTCAATGAATGACAGAAGAACTCTGTAAGAAAACAACGAAGTGGTAGCATTAAAAATTAGTAGTCATTTGACTAGCTAAGCCTTTGCTTTTCCCATTACATCCGAAATGAAATGAGTGAGGGCGCCTGTGTGGCTCAGTGGGTTAAAGCCTCTGCCTTCGGCTCAGGTCATGGTCTCAGGGTCCTGGGTTCGAGCCCCGCCTCAGGCTCTCTGCTCTGCAGGGAGTCTGCTTCCCCCTCTCTCTCTGCCTGCCTCTCTGCCTACTTGTGATCTCTCTCTGTTAAACAAATAAATAAAATATTTTTTTAAAAAAAGTGAAATGAGTGTAAGAAGAAAAAAATAACTTTGAACTTAAAGTCCTATTTCATATATGAGCCTCGTTTGGTAAAATGAGGTGGAAAAAAGTCAGAGTGCAGTGAGGTAGGCAGGTGAGCAACCTTTGAGGATAAGCTTCTTGAGGGCCTAGACCACACACTGTGTCAATGTCTGATGCAAGATCAATCATTAGGAGCAGTGGCATGGTAGCTGAATTGCTAAATAACTATGTCGATCCATCACTTATTTATTGTAAGATGTACTACAAATGTCACTTCCTTTGTGAAGTCATCTACAACTCTCCTCTTCTGTGTCTGGGAAAATTAAGTCCCTCATTTCTCAACTGGTTTTGCAGTTATTCTATTATCTTCTGGTTATGTGTCTTCTTGCTCATCTCTGAAGTCATTATGAGCATCTTGAAAACAGAGATGATGTCTTATTTATACTTGAATTCTCAAGTACCTAACACAGTGCTACATGTTTATAGAATTAAACTGCACAAACTATCTGCAGTGTCCTTATTTGGAAGGAAAAAAGAAATCCAGTTTATAACTAAAATTCCAGCCAGTCCCTTTCAAGAATAGCGGAGATTTTAGAAAAAAAAACAAGAAATATGCCAAATTACTTTCAATAGGTATTAAAACATGGTGAAATATATATCAGTGATTTAACCAGTGAATATAATTTGTGCTCATTAAAAAGCTTTCATTTGGATAAAGTCAGAAAAACTGTCAATGTGTTTGTATAGCATCTCTTAAAAATAAGGCTTTATTTTGATGACAGAAACAAAAATATGCGCATCCATATGACCAGATACATCATTCTCGTGTCATTTTAAAGCCACAAGTGATGTGATTCTATAAAACTATCACTATCTCTTTGTAATATGTTATTTTTAAAATATTTTATTTATTTATTCGACAGAGAGAGAATGAGTACAAGCAGGGGGAGCAGCAGGCAGAGGGAGAAGGAGAAGTAGGCTCCCCAAAAAGCAGAGAGCCCGATGTGGAACTGGATCCCAGGACCCTGGAATAATGACCTGAGCCTAAGGCAGACACTTAATTGACTGAGCCACCCAGGTGCCCCCTGGTTGTGCTATTTTATATGTAAATATCTAGCCATCTATTTATTTGTTTCTGACATGTTTTTCAACAGAGAGAACAAAAAACTGTCCAAAAGGACCATATGACATCATAAGCATGACCATTACAAAGGGCCTAAAAATAGCTGTCTTAGACGCAGAGAGTAGTAGTAGTACCTCCTGTTCACAACCTTGAAAGTTTTCTGTCTTCCCTGCTACTTATTTTTTCATGGCTTTTTATTTTTCCGAATTGAGATATAATTTGCAGAAAGAAAAATGCACAGGTCTTAAATGAACCATTTGATGAGTTTTGACAAAAGCACACATCCATGTAATCCTCACTTCTGTCAAGATAGCAAACATTACCAACATCTCGGAAGTCTTCCTTCTGCCCCTTCCCAGTCATTATCTCTCCCTCTTCTCCACCAGCAGAAGTAAAGGCCACTTAGTTTGTATCATCATAGATTAGTTCATTCTTATTCTGTACTGTCGTGTAATTAGAATTCCAGAGAATGTATGTTTTTGTGTGTGTGGTTGCTTTTACTCGGCACGGTGGTGCCGAGTAAAAGCACAGATTCATCCGTGTGGTTGTGGGTGTCAAATAGCTCATTTATTTTTATTGGTGAATAATATTCCACTGAATAAATATATCACAATTTGGTTATTCATTCCAAATGACATTTGAGCTGTTTTCACTTTTCTGATATTATAAATGTGTCTAAAATAAGCATTCAGGCATAACTTCTTTTGTGAACACCTGTTTTCATTTCTCTTGACTAAGACTTAGGAGTGTAGCGTCTGGGTCCTGAAGGGATGTATGAGCTTTAGAAGAAACATGCCGAAACTCTGAAATCTGAAACAGATTTCAGAGTGGTTGTACCATTTTATACTCCTGCCAACTGTGGGTGGGTGTTTCAACATTCTTTCATGTTCCAGCCAATATTTGGTGTTCTCTGACTTTTTCGTTTGAGCCATTATAGTACATGTCCATTGGTATTTCATTGTGATTTGAATTTCCATTTCCCTGAAAACTAATGGTAATAAACCCTTCCTCATTCTCTTATTGGCCATCTATATACCTTTTCTGTGAAATACTTATTCAAATCTTTGGCCTGCTTAAAAATTGGGCTTATTTTTTACTGAATTTTCTTTACATATTCCGGGTACAAGTCTTTAGATGCAGAAAAAGCATTTAATACAAATCCAGCATCCATTCATACTAAAAACCTAGTAATAGAAGGTAACGTCCTGATAAAAGATATGTACAAAGATATGTAACGTCCAGTCTGATAAGATATGTACAAAAAAATTCTACAACACATATCATATTTACATGGCAAATAAATAAACGTACTCTCCTAAGATCCAGAACTAGGCTTGCATGTCCAACCTCACCACTTCAATCCAATATTGTACCAGAGGCCCTAACTAGTGTAATAAAGGCGCGAAATAAACAGCATCCAGATTGGAAACCTACTAAAGCTGTCATTTGCAGAGGGTAATATTGAATACATCAAAAATCCTCAAAAAACTATAAAAACACTATTAAAAATCAATAAATGAACTTAGAAAAGTTTCATGATACAGAGACAATATACCAAGGCAGTCATATTTCTAGATGAACAGTAGAAACAATGAGCAACCAGAAAATTAAATTTTAAAATTCCATTTACAAATAACATTTAAAAACCACACAATACTTAGCAACAAATTAAAATATATGCAATATCCACACACTGAAAACTATAAGGGATTGCTGAGAAAAAAATAATGAAAAAAAAATCAGTGGAGAGATACGTTCTCTCTAATCTGTAGATATAGCACAATCCCAATCAAAATCCCAACACATGTTTTTGTAGAAGTGAACAAGCTAATTCTAAAGTTTTCATTGGTATTTAAAGGAGCTAGAATAACCAAAACAGTCTAGAAAAAGAACAAAGCTAGAGGATTTGAACTATCTGCCTTCAAGTTTTTATGTAAACCTATAGTCATCAAACAAGCATGTTTTAGTGTCAGGATAGACAAATAGATCAATGGAACAGATAGAAAATCCAGAAATAGATCCACACACATATACTCAATTGATTTTTCACAAAGATGCCAAAGCAATTCAACGGAAAAAGGAAACTCCTTTCAATAAATGGTGCTAAAATTAATGGAAACCTCATATTTTCCTCACATAGGACACAAAAGTAGTTTTAAATATATCATAGATATAAAAGTATAAAAATTTTATAGAAAACATAAGTAAATAGCTTCATGATCTTGAGATAAGGAAAAAGCTCTTAGATAGGATGCCAAAAGCACTAACCAACAGGAAAAAAATTGATGACTTACATTTCATCAAGATTAACTTCTGGTCATCAAAAGACACAGTTAAGTTAATGAAAATTCAAGTTACATAATGAGAGAAAATATTCATAATATTTACATCTCACAAAGAACTTGTGAACAGAATAAATGTATATAAAACTTTAAAAATATAAACTGGAATGATATGAAATAATTTAATTTCATAAGTATATGGAAATCTTCAAATGAAAAGACCATGGTGAGGGACACACCTGTAGGCTCTTACAGCTAACCCTCATCCATCAATGATAACTTTTTTTTTTTTGCTCTTTTCTCTGATACCACTTGCAGAACTAGCCCAGAAAAGAGGGAGTGAGGGAGATGAAAGCCACTTTCCTTCAAGTTCATCTTATGGTCCTATGGTTCTCATCCATGTTATTTTCTCCCAGTGCAGCTTTGAATCTCTGTGGTTATTCTCTGTGAGGCTTCCAGTTAGTACTTTATATTGTTAGAAAACTTCCAGATGACATTCTACATTTCTATCAGTTGCTTGGGTACTGATTAAAACAGGAAGCATATTAAGATCTCTTTATATGACTAGCCAGATTGTGTGGGGCTAAATATTTTTATTGGTTGAACTCACTTGATAGGACATGACAAAACAAAAACAAAACAAAGCACCAATTCCTGGAAGTTCAAATTTTCCAGAATTCCAAATCAGAGTCTACTGCATAGATATTATGGAAACTTATCTGTGTCTCTAAATATCATCAGATGGTTTGAGTAGTATCTTAGGTAGAATGCTGAAATGCCAAGTATCCTTTAACAATAGGGTAGACACCTGTTTATAAATGGTGATTATTCCTTCTTAGAAGAAAAAAATGTTGAATAAGATTTGATAGTCCCTTCTTGTAGTTCTGAGTGTCTAATCATCTCATTAATGCTTAATGATCCCAGAAAGAAGTCAGTGTGCTGTAGTGAAAAGAGCTCAGTGTTAGAGTCTAGCAGGCCTAGAATCCAGGCTCAATGGCTTATTACTGGGTGAACCTGGGTCAGCTTAATGAATCACACAATCTTCTATTCCTGTATGGGCAAAATGAGATAATGATACCAGTTTCACCAGTACTTTGTGAGGACTAGAAATCACATACCTGGGGCACCTAGGTAGCTCAGTGGATTAAGGCCTCTGCCTTCAGCTTGGGTCATGACTCAGGGTCCTGGGATCGAGCCCTGCATCGGGCTCCCTGCTCAGCAGGGAATCTGCTTCCCCCTCTCTCTGCCCGCCTCCCTGCCTACTTGTGCTCTCTCTCTCTGTCAAATAAATAAACAAACAAACAAACAAATAAATAAATAAATAAATATTTTAGAAAGAAATCACATTATGTACAGTGTGTAGCATGAAGCAAGCAGGCATTTAGCACATGCCCATCATTGTTATAGTTAATTGTAAAATAGATGATAGAGAGGTAGAAACAGAGCCATATAGATACATAGATAGAGCAGAAGTAGACATACAGAAATATTGAGGTAATTTGTACATGTGGCACTTACACATTATTTGTATACTTTCTTCTGACTTTCTACTGATAACATCTTGCTAGCTTAGTTTTGTTTGATCTGGTCAAACGCTTGCATCTTTGTCCTTTGAAACACTCCCTTTTACCAAAAAAAAAAAAAAAACAAACCACAAAAAAAAAAACTTCTAAAAATTCAGAAGTGTTCACTTTCCAAGTAAAATAAAAATAAATTTGTTAATTTGGGGTTTGGGCAGTGAAATAGCACGAGAGGTCCATCATTGGTTCTAAAATAGGTAGAAGGGAGGAGCCTATTACTGTTGCCAAATCACAGTAGCAATACCAGAATTTAAAGTGAACCATTAAAAAAAAAAAAAAAGTGAACCATTACGGAAGATGCAGGTAGGAGTCTCTCATGTTACAGAATGAGATAGTTTTGCATTGCTTATAACCAAAATAGTTTGTGCCACTATCAGGCTTCCCAGAATGTTCTCTCTCCCATCTCAGGGGTAAGTGCTTCACTGGGCAACTCCGATCAGTTGGTAGTGGTTGCCAGCAGCAATATATGGAAGATTAGGATCCAAAGCCAAGTTCATCAGAGTTGTGTGATCAGGCGGCAATGCCTCCATCAGCATGGACATAGGACAAGATCTGGCAGAATATGGCTTCTCACTTCCCTGAGTATGGAGCACCGACCGCTTGCCCACTGACCAACCTAGGAACTGGGCAGCATTGAGCTTTGCAGTCTTTGTAACCACTACAGCTGCCTCATTGCAATCCACCATTGTATACCTGAAATAAGGTGTAAACCAAGCATTTTTACTGTTCTGCAGCATCCCACCATGCTTTGCTTCATCCCTCATGCACTTAAAAATGATGATTTCTTATTTCTCCTCATTCATAAACAGATATCTAATTGCCAAGCACAAATGTTATTATTCTTTTGTCACTTCCATGAAAATAAGCGGTTAAGTATAATTCCTCATACTCCATCAAATATACTTTAGTTAGAATGGACCTTATCAATATTAATTATACACATAGGACTTGTGTAAAAGTACTTTCCATCTTCAACACAATTACCCACATTAATTTGGATGTTACTTTTATGCCAGGAAAAAAGAAAACTTAGGATTTTTCTTGTTCTGGGTGGGGATTGAGGATTTATAAAGAAAGCATAACTATAAGCATGTAAGGTGAAATTTGAATTCAAATACTACCCTTGAACCCACCCCCTACTCTTCCTTCTAAGAACTCTACAAAATCAGTGCACATTTATTGCAAACCAGTTAGCTTTGTTCCTGATCCTGATTTTATGGAGTAAGGCAATATATCTCTCTGTAATTCTGAGCTATGCCCTTGAGATTCTCCCTGAGAAAAAAATATATATATATTTGTTTTATCTCTGTTTAAGCTCCTCTGCCCACTTGAATAAAGGGAGCATTAGATAAAAGATATAATTTTCTGCTAATTAAAGGGGTCAAAGAGTCATTTTGATAATGTAAAGAGTCAACAGAAATTCTAATTATATTCAGCTTTATGCCAATTTGTCCTAATCTGAGATTTGAGGGGAAAAATTTGTCTACTTTTTGAAATTAAAAGGGGGAATCTGATTTACCCCCTAAATAATAATTAATTAATTTTAAAAACAAGCCATAGTTAGTGGTGGTTTTTGTTTTTTTTTTTTTCTAGCTTTCAAATTATATGGATCATAACTGCTACTGAAGACATTTACCAAAACCCTAGAAGCCTAGGAAGGATAGGCTAAGATATCTTTAATTGCATTGAATAACTAACAATCTTATAGTTAACCAAATCAGTTCATATATCCAGATGAAATATCCATCCCCTCCCCTCTTCTCCTTAGAAACATAATCACTCTGTTAGGTTGACCATATCAATCTAATTAACCACCTAATATCTCAAAATCCCCTCTATTTTATGTTGTACAGCTCCTGGAAGTGACTTTATTACATGCCTCAGATCTATACCCTATAATAGTCTGTCCTTTGTGGTCACAGGTGACCCCTAGAAATGTGTTTGAGATGTGACTACAGCCTACACAGAGAAATGTGCTAATGCTACTCAGAGAATCCTCTGGTTTGCAGCTTCAGGCATTATTTGTGAAGTTGCCTCATTGATGGAAATGCCCTGAAGACCTCACTCCCAGTCCCTCATGCCTGCTGGCTGGTGTGCTGTAGATTGTTCACAGCAAACACTGTCAAGATTATGCCTTTTGAAGATTTGTTGCCATACATCTTTAAAGCATTTTGCTTATCTTCCCTGCTTATCAGTTTCATCCCATTTCATCTCAAACTATAGAACCTTCCCTAGATCCTCTTCTGGCAGTTAATTTTGGCATGCACCCAGTCCATCTGAGCTGTACAATATCACCCATCAAGCTAGCCATGTTTCAGAACCTAAATATAGCCAAGTCTTTGTTTCCATATAATGTAGATCCTAAGTGAAACGTATGAAAGTAAACACAGCATTTGTGGTAATCTAGGCCTCCTAGGAAGAGAATTCAGTACTACTCTACATGGTCTTTATTGAGATATAGAAGAAGCCTGCTTTAAAGATTCTCCTACTCTTATTCATGTGTTTCGTGTTGATGTAGGCATTGGTGGTGTCCACTAACATTTTCTGGTTCCATAGAGCAAGCAGCAAATCTCCTTGCCTCTTGGTCATTCCATGTGACTAGGTGACTCGCTTTAGTCAATGAAATGTGAATGAAGTTTGGTATATTATTCTGAATGGAAACATGTAAGCTGGCACTCAATTCCCATATTTGCTTCCTTTGCCACAGTTAACACCACAGTCTCATGTTGAGAAGATGGCAGCATAAAATGGATGACCTAGATTGCTGAGGCACCACTTATAGGACATCTGAGATAGCAGACTTTTTGTGACTGAGAGACAAACTTTTATTGTGTTAAGTCACTGAGATTTGGGAGTTGTTACCACAGTGCTATCAGCTGGTAAGGATTACGCAGAGTTCCAAATAACTTGGACCTGCCACCAGAGGGACTGATGGCTACAGGGGTAACCCTTTGAAGACTTATAAAATGGAAATGCTCATCTTTAGTGATCTTCACTTTCCTTTCTTCATGTGGTTCCACGTGCTGGCAGCCAATTCCATACTGCAGTTTTCCCATTATGTCACTCCAACCTGCGTCCAATTTCTCTCATGATAGCAGTGAGCCTTTCTTTCTAAACCATACAGTGAAAACATTTATTCTTGCATCATACCTGGTTTTCCTAAGTTATGTGAAGATACCCAACAGTCGACGTAATCCAACTGAGGAAACAGAGCATAGTATGTACCTTACATAATTTCTTTCTTGTTAGAAGTACGGCTTTGGGCACCTTACATACTTTCTCTTAGCCATCATTTTCTCATCCAAAAACTTGGGATAATAATATATATCTCATAGGATTGTTGAGAAAAAAATAAGTAACAGAGTCTAAATTTCTTCTGAAAGAAAGGTCGAGTTCTAGAAGACGTCATCTCCACTCACCGTCTCTCATTCCTTACTTTTTTTTTATCTTCAACCCATCCAAATCAAATTTCTACCTATCCCCACTCCCCAGATCACTAAAACTGCTCTTGCTGAAGTTATCAGTGATTTAGTTCTCACCAAATCCAGTAGTTTCCAAGTCTTTACTAGGTCTTGTTATATTCTACGGTTGACCACTCCTTCAGATTTGAAATTTCTTCTTTGATTTTTGAATACTCTTTTACTCCTGGTTCCTCCTTTACTTTTTTCAAGGAGACAGTTGTAAGCGCCTCACATGTGCCAGGCATCATGGAGGCAAATATTAATAATAACATAACTGCCCTCCCTTAAAAGGATCATAGGCTACTGTGGAATTAGACAATTAAAGAGTTATTTATAACATAGTGATAATTACAGTGATAGATGTGCACAGGACAGCAGGGGTGGTGGGGTGTTTGAGAATGCTTTCCAGACCCTTCTGAAACTTAAGATCTAATAAGTGTAGGAAGTATACCTCAGGCAAGGCAGAAAGCATGGCAAAGTCCTGGACACAAAAAACATTTCTGTGTATGGAGAGAACCTTCTTGACTTGAACTTTAGGACCCCTCCTCTTTTTTTGGCCCTTAAATACTAGTATTTCCCTTATTCGTGGCTCTCATGTTACTATATGTGCTCACCAGACCCACAAAGCCACTTTTACCCTCCTTGTTGTCATCGTCCACATTCGTGCTCTCACCAAAGACCTCCCTCTGGACCCTACACACCCGTTTCTTCAGCTTTCTGGTGGACTCTGCCACGCAGTAACTCTGCTCAGTGCTCTTCCCGCAACCTAGGAATAAAACAACAGTAGTGATTATCCATGACAATTATATAAGCACTTTATAATTTACAGAGCACTTTGGCATCCATTATCTCACCAGCTGCTTCCTTAATGTAATAGCAGCAGTGGGCAAAAAACCGTGTCACTGCCAACAGCACTTCTCTGACCTTCGTCTCCCAGCCCCACCTACTAAAAACATGAGAGCAGCTGGATGGGAGCTGATTAGAGGCTGGAAGCTGACCTTGTCTGGGGACCAGGGGAGTATGACAGCAGCAGTTGCCACCTCCACCTTCTCCATCTCCATAGGGGCGATAGAGCAAGCCAGAGGTTTTGTGGCACAACGTGGGAGGCTGCTCGGAGCAAGCAGGCTTCTCACGAGCTGCCTTAGTGCAGGCTGAAGGTGGCAGGCATCAGCTTGTGGGAGGTTAAGCGCTTATCCACTCTCCCCCACTTTTCTGATTTCTTATTTCTTACATGCATTAACTATCATTTTGAAAGTTTCAGTGGGTTAATTAAATTCTTCTAGTGTTGATGCTAAGGAAGCTGAAACATTTTCAACTGAGATTGACACTACTCAAGACATCGGCTTCACTGATGTTTGTTCAGCAACACTCCAATATGTCACAGGATTGCTGAGAGAACATCTGAGAGCTATAATGAGCTAAAAGTCAAGTACAGGGGAAAATGTGTTCCAGACTGCTGCAGATGTTCTCAAATCAAATCATATTTCTGTGAAATGCCATATAGAATATTCAGCGATTGAAGGATGCAACATGAAAGGACAGTTCAATTGATTTGCACTGTTTTAAAATTTTAGTTAGCCTAAATTATATGAAATGTGGTGGCTTTTTTTCACTTTGAATCAGTTAATAAGAGACGCTCTTGATCCTAATGAGCTTCAAGGATAATTTCCTTGCACTAAGAGGAATACATTAACTGGTTAGGAAGGAGTCAAAGCCTAGGGAGAGGGGCAGCCAAACAAGGGAAACAAAGTTGAGTCAAAGGACAGATATTCTGTAGCCCCACTTTCTTGCCTTTATTTCTCCTTTATCCATCCCTGTGGTACCAAAATTGAGCAAGCCTCTGTTTAATTAATTCATCAAGATCCTGATAAACCTAACTGTGTTTACCACTGTGTTGTCAGGGGCTCATTCTGTTCCTCCTGGGAAACCTAAAGGAAGCTTAGCAGGAGTGGGTCAAGGAAATGTTTTGACAGATGTGTCTTTTGTCATCATCAACTTATATTCATCACTCAGGTGGCCTTGCACCGTAGTTTAGATAGCCCGGCTATGATTAGGAACAATACTCTCCTAAGTGAAGGGTAGCACAGGGTAAGAACATAAACCCGGGTAGGGACAAACAGAATGGTAAAAAAAAGAAATGGTAAGTGCCATTAGAAAGTGCTGCAAAACACCACAATGAGATACCACCTCCCAGCCTCTATAATGGCCAAAATTGAAAAAGATTGACAACATCAAATGTTGGCAAGAATACGGAGCAACTAGAACTCTTGTACTTTGCCAGTGGGAATATAAAATGCTACCATGACTTGGAAAAACTCTTCAACATTTTCTTATTAAAAAAAAAAAAAAACCCAACATTTCCATTCTCAGGTATTTATCCAAGAGAAACAAGAACACATTTCCATAACATTTGAAATAGATGAATTTTAAAAACAGTATGTTGAGGGAAGGAAGCCAGACACAAAAGAATACTTACCAACTTATGCCATTTACATGGAGTTTAAGAGTAGGAAGAAAAAAATACATATCATTAGAAATTACAACAGGGATCAGTAGAGGCTGACTGGAATAAAACACAGGGGAACTTTCCAGAGTGGTAGAAATGTCCGATACCTTGGTTGGGGTGACAGTTTCATGGATAGATCTATTTGTCGAAATTCCTCCAACTGTGTGCTTGTAGTCTGTGCCGTTGTATTGTGTGTACGTGTATCAATTAAATTAGTTTTATTTTTTAAAGCATACATCTAACTCTGACAGAAATTAGAGCACAAGCATTCAGCAATACTTTTGGGGACAAAGTAAGACATGTCATATAAGAAATACTAAAGACATTTTTTATGTCCAAATTACTTTTAATCAAGTAGCCTTTGGGAACTAAAAATCTTATGAATTTAACCACTAGAAGAGAATAACTGGTACCTTGATAAAAATCTTGGCTGGAAACCAGCTTAAAGAAAATGGATGGCCGGGGGCATAAACAAATGTATTTTCCTCTGCCAACTTGCCGGCAGCTGGGTATGGAATTGAAATAGTTTAGGCCTCGTGCATCAGGGAGACTGGCTAGGGCTTAGAAATCAAGAAGGGGAACATCTGGCTTCTTGAGAAATGACATAGGTAAGGGAGATGGCATCACAATGCAAATGAGAAGCTGCTTCTTAAAGATGGAAAATTTGATTAGGTCCTTTGGTAGGCCTTCAACTTGCTTTGCTTTGTAGGATCAGCCAGTGCCTGCAGCCTCTGTTAACGAAACCTAGCCTTGCCTGAAGCCACAGCTCCCAGGACAGAAACCTAAGTTGATTGCTGATAGGGTGTTACATTGCAGGGCTAGATGTTTTCACCCTACTGTCCTACCCAGCCTTACACAAACAAACCCAGTGGGGCATTTGTCTGGAAGTCTTAAGTCAGATACATTTCTAATGCTTTAATATATGCATTGGCATTTTGTCTTGCAATAGCTCTCTTATTATTGGGTAATGACATTACGTCTATGGAAATAAAGGCAAAGCTCTAAAGGCTGAGTTTCCACTCACTCAGGTACATTTTGTTCATTTTCTGAGGCATTACTATTGCAAAGTTGTAAAGAGTCCAAAACTACATTTTGATTCTGGTATTTCTTTCCTTCAAGTTTCTGCTTTTTACTTTCTATTACCTAAGATGCATCTCCTACAAAATTATGGCTGGAAACAAATACCACATATCTTTTTTGAACTCACATAATTTATGTGACAGATTTGATTTTTGGTAGTAATTGAATTTATTTTACATATCTCTGCCTAGCTCAAAAACTTTGAGTTTAGATTTTAGTCATTTAAATATATAATCTATTCATTCAACAAATATCGAGTATCTGTTACATGCCAGGCATTTTGATAGATAATTGAGATTGAGTGATGAATAAAGATAAACCCTTTATCACTGAGGGACAGTCAACTGCAAAAAATCATGGTACTAAACTTTTTAAATGCTTTATATAATTATTTATGCTTATACATGTATACATACATTTACGTGTGTGTGTGCGCGCGCGCACGTATCTGTCCATTTTACAAAGGTAGAAACTGAGGCTTAAAGAGATTTTGTTATTGCAGTGGAAACAGGATATAAACCCCATTCTGTTTATTGCAAAAACTGTGCCCTTAACCACTTAACTACACCTCATCTCAACATAACTGCTATTATGATATCAGAGTTATAGAAGCTAAAAGGAACAAGTGTCCATCTCAACCTGGGGCATCAGGAGCAGATAGAAAGGGACAAATGAACTGTGTCTTGAGGGATGAAAACAGTATAAGTTTTATGTAAATGTCCTCATTAATTCCAATCTATAGGCAATGATTTTGGCCAAGTGATCACTTGTAAAAATTGCTACATTTTTATTTATGGTGGTAAAAGAGTTATAAAATCTGTTAGATAATTAATCCCATTCCCTCATAGGGCACAGGTTTCATTCTTAGTTTGTGCTTTTGGGAGCTGTTGTCTTTTAGCATAAATCCCATCAAATCTTTGTGAGTTTTGCTTTTACATTTCCTTCATCTGTGACGGGAAGATTCTATTAACAACCCTAGCACCTTCCATTAAAGTCTACAACTTCCAACTGCCAGGAAGGGATAATGAAGTGATAAATTTAATTTGCTACCAAAATATGTAAGGCAGAGATATCTAAGTGAATTTATAGCGTTAGCTATGTCTTTCCTCTTAGCATTTACAAAAGTTTTATGGCAGGTTATCAGAATCAGTGCAAAAAGAACAAATATATATGATTTTCCACACACAGAAATCAGATCTATAACTCTATTTCAAGTCATTTCCTTTCCCTTTTCTTCTTAGCATTTCTAGGCTCATCAGAACCTAATACAATGAGTTTCAAATTGAAGAATATTAAAAGAATATTGAATACTTGAAGAATATTAAAAAACCTGTTAACTAAGAAACACTGTTTACTCATTAACATACATACTCTGAGGTTTATAAAATATGAATCCCCTTCTCCTGACCCTGCTAGACTCTAAGGGCTACCAAGAAAAATGACAGCATCATCCACGTGGGATCATGACAATGAAGGTGCTTCAAATTCTGTGGGACACAAAATCTACTTTCCCCTCAGTCTTTAACTCTGTGCCATGGATGTAAAAATGATTCTTTAACTTAAAAACTTTCATGTACATTTCCACTTCAAGAATTCCTTCATTCCAGTGAACTTCAGCTGACAGAATCTCATCTCACATCTTGGCATTGGGATCGTTCCTGGATCACAGGAGTCCGCAGGTGCCCCGAAACTGCACCCACTGAATGCAGAGCCAGGATAAGTTTTGCTTCCACCATTCAGTGATGTATGTGTTCTTCTTGTGAAACAGACAGAGCTCTCAGATTCAGTTCTTGACTTCAAGGTTAGGTGCCCAAAGAAATGCAGAATTGATCATTAAGAGATGATAATGAAAACAAGGTACCTTCAAAGGGCTGTGATGTTATATTGTTTTGAGGGCTTTTTATGTCACTACTTGAATCCTTGCAACAATTCATATCAGGTTTGAATCATTATTCTCTTTTTCTGTTGAGAGAAAACAGACTCAGGAAGGTTAGGAAAGTTGTTCAAGTTCCCATGCTAGTAAGAGCGGAGGCTACATTCTATCCCAGGTCTATGTGTTCACAAAACCTGCACGCTTGCCTCCTATACTTCACTGCTTCCACTTATTATCCTGTGCAGAGGATCATTGGTTTTAAGGCTTTAGATTTGATTCTTGGTTGACAGATAGCAGATGAAGATTCTATTAATCTTTGGGAAAGAATTTGAACTTTCCACCTCTCTTGCGGTGACCTGTGGCAGTCGATTGTACTCGGAATTACACGACACCTGCTTGCTCACTTGCATTCAGGGACTCAGGATGAATCAGTGTTTTTGCAAGCACGTCACCCCCTTTCCTCAGGCCCTTCACCACTGGCATCAAGAACATTAGATGCACTGCCATCCTGCTAGCTGGGCTGATGCTCCCCATGTACAGTACTCTGTTTCCCGGCAAAGGTCATGGGCTCGTCTCTTCTTCCTTCGGTTCTGTCCCTTTATGCTGGATTACTTGAGTTTTAGCTCCTGTACAACAAATCCAGTTTGGATTATGAATTCATGTATTTATATATATGCATAAATTTCCCTCACCAATTACCTTAATGAGGCCAGTCCTTCTGGTCTGCTGATTTATGTCTTTGAAAGTGTTTGAGATAAAGAGAGCCAGAGAGTAATGGATAAGAGCACGGGGAGAAGCCTGGATCCCAAGGTCTCCATTGTGCTCCCGCCGACTGCTTTGTTCTCCCCAGCATTGGGCCTCCCCTTTAGCAGCTGCAGAGTCTGTCTAGATGTGTGTGGATGTCTGGCTGTATGCCCAGCCGAATTTTTGATGCCTTGTTCATCTCTTAAGTCACCTCAGTTTCATATAAAATCAGCCATGTAGGCCGAAGCTAGGTATTTGAATGGACTTTAGATTCTTCTATGTTAAGCAATCTCCTATGGGTGTTTGGTGGCCATTACTGCCTGGGGTACCAGGCGATGCTTTATACTTAATGGCAAGCAAATCCCTAGATACACCTGCCAAGGATGTTAGGGCATCTTTGTTCCTAATCAGGGGAAGCTTCCATTCATGCAGTCCTTGTAATATAAACATCGTGGTGTATGCAGGTCTATAGAGAACCAAAAGCAAACCTGTAAGTATCCTAGTTCTGGATGTGGGCACTCTCCCCCGACTTATAATGCTTGTATATTTCCTGTATGTACTCCTATATGTTCCCCTCTGGAAGTTTCTAGAGCATACTCGGCCTCACATTCTTGGGCCAAAGAAAAATTCCAAGAACAGTTATTTAAGTTTTTTCCATTCTTTAGTTTTTATTGAGTGTCACAAGGTACAACATGCCGGAGCTGTGGTGGGGTGAGGTGAGGAAGTGGCAGGGGTTGGGTGTGGAGTGGGGAGCTCCAAAGCTGTCTTAGAGGAGATTTCAGTGTAGTGAGTATATATATAAAGTCAAACGACAGTCCAAGCCAGAGCACAATTGTGCAAACAAGAGTTATACCACCAGTCAGCATCAGAATGTATTTTTGAAGTTTTCAACTGTGATGCCAAATGGGTATAGGATGTAGGTTAAAACAGTATAATCTCTGTGAGTGGTGATTACTTGCTGTAAGGCGACAATAGAGTGTATTACAAGAGGAAAGTATGGCAGTGTTTCAGGATCTAACCCAATTCACAAAAAAGAAGTATATATCTGATCATTATCACAGACATCTGTAAGTGCATCTTTATATTAATGATATTTCCCCCAAATGTTTTGCCTTCAGAAGAAGCTGATGCTTCATCTGAGACAGAATGTGAGGAGGATGCCAATATGTACACATTTTGAGTTGGAAAGAACAGTAAATTATGGATGATACTGATCCCATCAGCAAATATTGACTCTTTAGAGCTTCCAAATGAAAGTTGTGGTGATTAGGCCATTCCTTAGAAGAGTTAATTTCAAACTGCAAAATGTTTACTGGTGACAACAAAGTTGGCAGTACTGTTCAACTCCTATTTTGTTTCCATTTTTTTCCACTAAGATGAATAATCTCAATCTGGAAAGAGAAGAACACAAATTGCTACATGAGAATTGAAGCCCCAGCTCTGTGTGAGTTAGTTGAGTCAGGTAGTACTTAGCCACTTCGGATTCAAATCTCCAGACCCAGACAAATGGTATCCCAGGGAATGTCATCAAAACCCAGCTACTGGTCATCTCTGAGAAACCATCACACACAGGGGAAATGCCAAAACCTTGAAAATGCATTGGATTTACCAAAGGGAAGAAGTGTGACTTCTGAAAACTTCTGAATGTTAAAATTGAATATAGTCCCTTATAAAATATTAAGCTCATTGTTTTAAAAACATATAATTGTAAAAAAGGAAAAGAAAACACTGTTCCTTTGGAAGTAAAATTTGTCTAAAACAATGCACATGGGCAGGTGGAGAAGGAAATGAAGCTCAATCCAAACAACTCGTGCCAAATGAACCTAATTTCCCTTTTTGATGTATTTGTAGGCAATAGATAATAATTGCTAACTTTCTCTTGGCTCTTACTAAATACCATGTGCTGGGCTTAAGTTTCCTCATTTAACCCTCAGAGCAACCTGTGAGGTTAAAGTCTCACTGATATACCTACTTTTCAGGTGAGAAAACGGAGCAAGGCTGGTACATTGTCAAGCTGGAATTTGGACCCAGAGAACAGTAAATCAGAACCCAAACCCCAAACTATTCCACATCCCTCTCAAAAGCATAGAGAGCTGTGGCTGACACAGTGTACCTTGAGAGGACATTTGACAGCTGACTATGCTTGCCTGTTGGACACTGTGGGGAAGACTGTCACAGAGCTAAATAGGTATCAGTTAGGCCTCATAATATTCTCATTTTCTTATGAAAAGCTCAACTTGCTGTTTGGAAAATACCATACTTATAAAAAGAGTTCATATTCTCAGTCCCTCAGATTTACAATGAGAATCTATGAATATGATATCCACTGTAGAAATCTGTAACCTAAGCTTGAAAACATTACTCCATTAGGATATGGTATTTAATTAAAGTAATACATTTATGAATATTGAATGAGAGTACTGCCCCTCTGGAAAAAAAAAAAAAAAGGCCTAGAATTTTTCCAGAGACTAGTATAATGAAAAACTTTAGGTTTTAACTAATTTAAAATGCAAGATGTTGGGGTGCCTGGGTGGCTGGGTCAGCCTCACGGTCGGGCTCTCTGCTCAGCAGGAGTCTGCTTCTCCCTCTCCCTCTGCCTGCTGTTCCACCCGTTTGTGCTCTCTCTCTCTGTCAAATAAATTTTAAAAATCTTAAAAAAAAATGCAGGATGTTTAGTCATTAGAAGCTGTAACATACCTTTATATTATAATATAAAAATGCCTGCTTTGCTAAACAAATCATTAGTAGAAACATATTTCAAGAAACTGTTTAACCTACTTAAACTAATTAACAGCTTTTAAGTATGCTATCAAAATTCATATAAAACCAACAATGAATGTGCTTTTTTAAATGAGCATTTGGTAGCTATTCCTTCCAGTGATGTACCTGAAAATGGGTTTCTTTCCTAATAACCTGTAAATCAGACTATTCACTGAGTCAAAAGAACTCTTCACATAATTCATCCAAATTAGTGAGGTTTTACTGTAGACTTTCATAGAATAGAGAAAGCACCATATTCCATGTGGATATAATTTGATCTCTGTTACCTGGTCATTGTCTCATTCTATCTGCTACCAGAAGTCTTTCATTAGTGGCTTGCTGATCTTCCTCTCGGGGCTGAATGTAATTACGTCCAAGAATTGTACAGTATGAAGAAGTGGTAACTTACAGGAAATGGTGCTTTAATTTTTTAAACCTAATACTAGGATACTAAATAAACCCAGGGAGTATATAAATATCAAGTCAATATTCCACAGAAGTATATATTGTGCTCTTCCTGTAACCAAATGATTTTAACCTTTAATCTGCTCTAAAACTTTTGGTAAAGATAAGCTTTCCATTGGACATCTTCTGAAATCAAAAAAAACAAAAGATTTTCCACTATAAACCCTGAATGTATAAATCTATTCATAAACAGCCTCATCTAAAGCACAATTCTATATTTTTATAAATCCAAACTTTTGCTATCAGAAACATTCCCATTTCCTAATTTAGCACTAATATACCCTATAAAATGATTGAAAACATTGTGGTAATAAAAACTACTAAAAATAAAATATATGGAAACTTTCCAAAACGTTCAAATAATACATGCCTAAATAATATTCCTGTACTTGCATTAAATTCTGATTTTTTAAACTTTAAAGCACAAGTTTTGGCCCATATGGCAAATTTCTGGATTCTTTCTTATGTCTGGAGAGTTGTCAACACAAACTGTAATTTCTGGAAGGTAATTTTTGCTCCCTATGAATTGAGATAAGAGGGAAGTTTGGAAGGAGCAGGTAACTCGGTTGGTCAGCTGCCAAGAGCCGAGGGCACAAGCCAGGTAAACCACCAATCATCTTAAAGAAACCCTCAAAGAAGAGGAAATTTTTCCCATTTGCACAAGACATCCATTTTACCTTTGTGATATGCCACTTTTTCTTAAGAATTAAACTCTAAGGATCAGAACCAAGTGAATATCGTAATCTTGTCCCCTCACCCCTGTGTTTAGGGTCATCTCATCTGCTTCAGTTGTCGTTCATCAGACCCAGTATATGGATGCAAATGTTTGGCTGTTGTCTTTCCACTTGGAAAATCACTTTTCACATGGTGTAGAATTCATGTTGAATTAAAAATGAAGGAGGATACCTCTATAGATTCCAAATATATTGCTTGTTGTTGGCTGGCTTAGGAATACCCTCAGATCCTTCATGATTTCAGGTGCTTTCAGAGGTGAGAGTCTGATAGAGAGTCTTAATTTATTGGAACACTGATACTTATATTTTGTATGCTTGTATCAGTGTGGCAGAATGATGGTGGGTTGCCCCCACAGAGCTTCCAGGCTGTTTTCTGTGACAGCGCTGCTAACATTAAAAATGAAAGAATTCAAAGATAGTGCTGTATTATATAGCCTGGCTGTTTGAGACATTCCCTGCAGCTGTGTAGAAAAGATGCTTTATTTAAGGAAAAATCCTTGGAGAAATTAATTGATATGAGCCAGAAGTTGTTCAGCCAATTTAATCACTAATCTGCTGTTGTTTCTAAATTGCATGACGTACAGAAGGAAGTCTGCCTGCCTCCAAATCAGCCAATTCAAGATATGAACACAGGATGGAATTTAGACCAACTATATGTTAAAATGCCTGCTTGAAATTAAGCAGGCTTTGCTTGGGGTGGGGGTGAGGGAGAGATTGGCCAAGTTGTTAAACATGCTAATTTACTTTTGAGGGCATTTTGCCAAATTAACTAAAGCTGTCCTGAAGCTATTTGAAGAATTAACTGGAAAACAAACAGTGACCAGGTCCAAATTTCTGTTTTCAAAATTTTTTATGAACTGAGCTTTGAAAAAAAAAAAAGAAAGCAGTAATTAAAGTAAAACTTTTATTCAAATATCACATTACTGAATCCCAGTAATACTACAGTCCCTTGTGAATACAGTAAACAATTTGTGTGGTACCTTTCCAGCTCTGATTGATTCTATGTGTAAGGCTGACGTGTTCTTTCTGAAAGTCAGATACTCCATAGGTGACAATAAGGGAAAATTCAAGGACCAATGAAATTATAATTGAGTTTAAACCTTAGGAACTAGAGGGGGCCTTACAGGAGGGGGTAAACCTCACACAATCTTTCTATTCTAGTTAAGGAGTTAGCTTATCTCTCAGAATCATACACCCTGCTACTTGGCCTTCAAAGTTCTGCCAGACTCTCTAATCTCACATTTGTCAGGTGGTATAATAAAGAGGTATCATTTTTAACTCTTATCAATATTATAGAGAAGATACAAAGTGTTAGTTCAGTTGAGGATGTATGACTAACATTCTATTATGAGTAGCTTAAAGAGAACCTTCTATCTCTCATTTCCAGTGTGACTTCCCAGTCACCCTATTCTAGTATACTGAATGGATAAAGGAGAAAAATTGTCTTTGTTGTTATTTTTTCCTTTTTGCCTATTTTTATAAAATAACATTCTGTTTTAATTTCATATCCTTCAAATAGAAATTCTACTAAATCATCTTGGAAAGCCCGGCACCCTACTGTATAGTAATTGTGGAGAAATTAGTTAAATATGCAACATTATAAATATTAAATTATTGGTTATCACAATAACTCTTGACCTAAATAATAAAATGTCACTTCTTCTCCAACTAATGGTATCAGTTAGAAATTGTATCCTTTGCCTTTCTCCAGGATAAAAAGCTAGAAGAAAAGGGGGGGAGGAGAAAATGAAAGGAAATCTTAGGATTTATATAAGTGGCATAGCAACCGAATAATATTATTCTTGTTTAATTACCTAATGGATAAGTTCAGTCTATACTTCTATTTAACATTCTAACAGTAGATTTAAAAGGAACAGAATGCATCTCCAGTTCCTTTTTTTATATTTTCCCCTTTTTCCATATCCTCCTTGCTACAGTTTTCTCTAAACGTATTACAAATTTAGAGTCCCAAATCTTTCCCCCTTTTTGCCCTCTGCATAATATTAAAATGTTATAAGCCTTTGAAACTCGTCTATAGTTTTTATTCAGCTTAAGCTTTTCAGGCTCTTTTGAGTATGTAAATGTATGTATCTTACCAAATATGGAAAATATTGGTATTGTTTCTTTTTCTCTTTAAGATTTATTTATTTATTTGAAAGCAAGAGCCCACACACATGGGGTGGGGGAGGGGCATATGGAGAGCATCCCCAAACAGACTCCTGGCTCTGCATGGGGGCTGGATCCCAGGTCCCTGAGATCAGAACCTGAGCCAAAATCAAGAGTCACTTGATTAACTGGCTTAACTCTCTGAGCCCCCAGGCTCCCTAGTTATTATTTCTTTAAATAACTGTTGTGATCCATTCTTCTTTTCTCTTTCCCCAGACCCCAGTTAAATGTACATTAGACTTTTTGATATTGTTCCACAGATCTCTGAACAAAGAGCTTTTTTTTTTTCAATTGTTTATTTTTCAGACTGGATAATTTCTATTGATCTCCCTTCAAGTTTATAGAGTTTTCTTCTTATACCATCTCCATTATGCTGTTATAGACCAACTTAGTGAAATTTTACTTCAGATACCACATTTTACAGTTTTAGAATGTCTGAATGTTTTCTTTTTTTTTTTTTTTAAGATTTTATTTATTTGACAGAGAGAGAGATCACAAGTAGGCAGAGAGGCAGTCAGAGAGAAAGGGGGGCGGGGAAGCAGGCCCCTGCTGAGCAAAGAGGTCCATCCCAGGACGCTGAGACCATGACCAGAGCCAAAAGCAGAGGCTTTAACCCACTGAGCCACCCAGGCACCCCAGAATGTCTGAATGTTTTCTGATTCACTTTTAAAGCTTTCTTTTTTTGCCAGTTTCTTATCATTCATTATCAGGTGTATTTCTCCTTCTATCCTGAGCATAGCTGCCTTAAAATCCATGACCTCCAGTTCTAATATCTGGATCATCTCAGGACTGATCTCCATTGATTGCTCTTTCTCTTGAGAATTGTCACAATTTCCTGCTTTTTCATATGGCTGGTAATTTTTTATTGTATCTGAACTGTGGGAGTAATACATTGTAGCAAGACCTTGAACTCTCATTATTTGTTACCTAGTTTCTCTTTGTTTTAGCAAACAGTTAACTTCTTAGTGCAAACCCCAAACTCTGTCCTCTCTGCACTTAGAAGCAACTGAAATACCTTTTCAGTTATTTCAGCCTCAGCTGGGCTGCTTGGAGTCTGCCAAGCACAAATGTAGCTCTTGCTCAGTAGTCAGCCAGAGATTTGGTTGCATAGGGTACATATGCTGAATCCAATACACTCCCTCTGTAGCTTTCCCCTTTCCTAGATGCGACTCCCCCCCCCCCCCCCCAGTTTGCTTTGATGGTGTAAGATTGCATTTCTCTTTGAATTTTTACTCCCTGCTCGGTACCACCTGGCCCTGCCCTCAGGCAGAATGAATGGTGTCTTTCCCTTTGCCTCCAGTTCCTCTGAGCCTTTGGATGGCTTCTGTCTGTGTGCCTGGTGACTTTATCTGCAGGAGAAGTCCAACGCAAGGCCCCCTGCCATTACGAAGAGGGGAACTCTCTACAAATCATCTGTCATAAATAAGGAACACAAAGAATCCTCAAAGAAAGAACATTCACCTATGCATAAAACTTTCTGAAATTGCAAATTTGTACAATTTGAACACTTAAATGTTTTCTGCTGCTGTTGTTTTTAAATTCTCATCCTATGTACTGCCATCTCTAAATCAGAGCAATGAATTCAGTGGTTGTGAGCAACCCGACATGATTTGTAGAAGCACAAAAGGCCCTGGGGAATTGGACTTGGTATTGCTCACTTTTAAGCTAATAAAGAGAAAACCCTACAATCAAATGCAGTGAAGGGTATAATTGGTGCAATACTGCTTGCTATCAGTGTACTTTTCAGGGTCATTTTTGTTAACTGCAGAATGAAGTAAAACATTTTTAAGAACCTAGGACTTCAGTGAGAATATATGGTTACCCTGAGCAGTCAAGTCCAAATACATGATGTCTGATGATTATAGAAGCACCTATTCAACACTGCTCATTGTAAAGAATCTTATTCTCTAGTTGCAGATATACATCACCTGAAATCAAGCCATGTCTACAAAATATATCACTTTTAGCTCCATGTACCATTAAGGGTGAATAAAAGTGTCAAAAGTAAAGGAGAGCTTATACACATATTACAGGTATGGGAATGCTTGTACAACTTGAAAATATATCCATCAAGAGGTGTGGGCAGTTTTCACAGAAAGTGAAATATTTCAGAAGTGTTACTCCAACCTATGCCATGGAATACATATTTCCTGAGGCTGGAGAGATTCCAAGCCTTTTTTTTTTTCTGTCTCATATGCTTTGGCTGACTATAATCATTGCTCCTTCTATCAGTCACCCTGGAAATGAGAGAGAATTTGTTGTCCTCTATAGAGAACTGACTTAATAATAGGAAACCACGGATAAGGATGACCAGGACTTTGTGTTACTTAGGGGTCAGTAATAAACCCTATCTTACCTGAGGAATAAAGTTCCACATAAGTAGGTAAGTCTTCATAATAAGCAAAAGGCAAGATGATGGTAATACACTGAAAAGGAGTCTCTAAAGTTGTATGAATGGACAGAAAAGTTGATGTATATAGTGTTTGGATGTAAGCAAAAACTAGGTAATATAGATTAGTATCAAGAAGGATTTGAAAAGAACCATTAAGCATTGTCTTCCCCAAGAACAGTATCGTAGTCTGAAGAAGGGAAAATCAAGTTATAATCTCTCTCTTAGGTCATATTTAGAAGTGAGATCCTTTCCCTAAGCCAAAGTCAAAGAAATTCATTCATTTCCAACAACTACTATTTCAAGAAAATTCCATATATAAAAACATGAACATTTTCCTTAAAACTTCATCTGAAGCTAATTAGGTTATTTATGTTGTTTGTATGAACTGGAATTGTCTAGACAAATGCTACTCAAAGCATGATATCTGAATCAGCAACATCAGCATCACCTAGAGCTTGTTTGAAGTGCACAATTGCAGGTTCAACCCCAGATCATTTGAGATCTATCTGCATTTCAGCAAGATCCCCAGGTGACTGGTAGGTATATTATCGTTTGAGCAGTCCTAGGATATATACTACAGTAAAATCTCAATGCCAGAAGCACCTCTTTTGTCTTAGTGACGTCATTGGAAAGTGAGGTAAAAAGAACATTCAGGAAATGTGTAGATGATTATAACTCAGGAGGTCCTTTTACTTCTCAGAAAAAGATAACTCGCACAAAATAATCTAAAGAGGTTACAACGAAAAAAGAAGAAATGAAATGAAACCTGGGCAAATGTAAGATACGAATCTGTGAAATAATAATGCCAAATAAGACACTTAATAGACACAATTTAGAAAGCAGTATTATCAAGAGACCTAGAGCTGGGATGAAAGTGAAGAACAAATTATAGTAAAATCAGGCTTTCAGTGTACTAGGATAATAAAAACAACTAATGCAATTTGGGGCCTCCTACCCAGAGACAAATCATGGAAGAGGCAGATAATGTTTCTTTTTTAATGACTCAGGTGAAAAATCAAGGAGAATATTTGGACACAAAAGCAGAAAAGCACAGGCTTCATACAGCTTCCAGAGAACAACAGGTTATAAAATTTGAAAGCTGCAAAGAAGTCTGAATAGTTCAAATGATGAATCCAAGGTAAGACATCTGGCAACACATGGAAATAGGAATCGTGAAAAGCCTTTGCTTTTAGGAAGCATGAAATTTGAAGTATAGTAGTGAAGTCAAGCATAAAAATAAGTACCGAATATTAATACACATCCCACATATTTAATAGTACCTGGCCCAAGTCTATGTGCTCAGCTATTCAGGTTAGACGAGCAATTCCCCCCAAGGGAAGATAACCAGTTGCTGCTAACACCCCCTCCATTACCAGGTCTTGAGAAAAGTTCAGCCTAATACACCTCTGGCTTGTTCCACTTCTGCAATGACACAGACAAAACGCTAACTTACCTAGGAGTTACTTACCTAACTTTACCTACCTACCGTGTAAATTATCTAGGCACATACTCTTAATACTGTACTCACCACGTCCTGTGACATACAGCCAGGCCTAAACTGACCTGTCATCCTCTGTCACCACATTGTCTGTGGGTACAGTCGTGATGGGAGAGGAATATGGGTGCAGTGTAGCTGTTACCTTCTTTTCCCACATCTGGATGGAAATCCCGTTTTGGATGACAGTTCTTCTCATTAGGCTCTCAACTAGTTTTATGACAGCAGAAATGCAAAAAACCCAGAAAATGAAAAAATTGGGGTTTTTCTGAGCTATCACCAGATGAAGCTACAGAACATACTTCAGGTTTGTCCTGCAAAAGAATACCTCTATTCTATGAAAATCAGTGGTTAGAGCACAAATAAATAAATCGCTTATTACAAAAGATTTTCTCACATTTCAGAAGGTTTCTCCATAGGGTTCCTTTTAAAAAATGAACTCCTCTAGTGTTTTTAAGTGTTTTATAGCTCATTAAGTACATGGCAGAGGGGCAATGAGAAGGGATTTCTAAATTTAATGAACTAGGAAGCACTCAAATTGAGGACAGCTAAATATAAGACAAGTTATATTTAAAATTCTGTTTTATCAGTGGGAAAATAACAACAAAAATCAGCTAAATATAAACTTGAGAAATAGTATCCATTTCTCATGCTATACCTGACAGAGTAACAACTTCGACCAAGAAATAATAATATTAATACCATATAGATAGTTATATATAAATACATCACATATGATACATATGTCAATATCTCATATGTGTGCCTATGTATATATATTATATAAAACAATGTATAAATATCTATTATGATATACAACATATAGATATCTACTAAACATGGGTGTCTGTGTATGTATATGTGATATCACACCATCATTTTATAGATATATTAATAGATACTAAATGTGCATGTGTATGTATATGTGAATCAGTCAACACCTAACGAAGTGGAAGCATTATTTAAACTTCCTACCTTTACATTTTACACCTAAATTTAATACTGACATTGACCTTGAAAATCTCATTCTTCTGAATATATTGTAACACAACCATATATTCACTCCCAGCTTTTAAACTCTTAAATCTCATTTAGAGATGGTGTAGGCCAGGAAATAAATCAGCCACATCCCTGGAAACTTGAGCCGAAACTGCATAGTGCCTTTTTCCACGAGAAGTATTTAAAATGTTTTCTAGATGTATAATAAGTGCTTTACAAAGTTAGTAGAAGGAATTTCTTGAAAATACCAATATAAATATTCTCAACTGCATTTTAATGGGAAACCAAGAGGTCATGGTAATTAATACTTTATCCATTAAATTACATTGGTCTAGAAAACATTTTTAAGTAACTATAATATTAATTTAATCACTTTTGATAGTGAAAGGCTGAAGAGGACTTAGTAAATAATACTGGACAGATTCAGATATTATAAAAATTTTCATGAATTAACTTTTTGCTATTAAGTTCCTTCATGGAACAGTAGAATGTGTTATGATGTTTTTAATCTAAAATGCATTTTAGGACACCTGGGTGGCTCAGTCAGTTAAGTATCTGCCTTCGGCTCAGGTCATGATCCCAGGGTCCTGGGATAGAGTCCTGCATCTGGCTCCCTGCTCAGCAGGGAATCTCCTTCTCCCTCTGTCCCTCCCTTGGCTCATGCTTGTGCTCTCTCGCTGTCTCTGTCTCTCTCTCCTTTCTCTCTTTCTTGCAAAAATAAACAGAATATTTAAATTTTTTTAATTAAAAATTAAAGAATTCAGATCTGAATTCTGACTTTACTATTAGTTGATTGCATGTCACAGATAATGTTTCTAAGCCTAGTTTTCTCAATTAGAGTGTAGGTAATTGAATCTTACCCTGCTGATTTCACAGAACTGTTACAGAGAATCAAAATGTATTATATATATATATATATACACACATACACATGTGTGCATATCACACATGTATGTGTATATATATATGATACGCACACATGCATGTATATACATATGTATATTTCACAGAAATGTTATAGAGAATCAAAATGTTATTATATATGCATACATGTGTGATATGTATGTATATGCATATGTATATGTAGTGTGTTTTGATATGTGTGTGTATATGTAATGTATATATATAATTAAAACCTCCTAAATGCAGTAAGGTGCTATATAAGTATTTTAATATTTTCAGTAGTGTTCAAGTTATAAAAAGAATACTTTTCATAGAAGAATGTTAGAAGAATGTATAGATTTTTCATTTTGAGCATAAGATAGGTGGATTTGATATCAATTTCATTTTCCATATTTGTACTGATTTGGCTTTGCTGTTTATCTTGTAACAAGAAACCTTAATTTGAACATAGTTTTATTCCATTAACTTTATTACTTTATTGAAGCTAGTAATTATACTTCTAGTGTTTCCAGACCAACAACAAAAACAGTTGAACATAGTACAATGAACATTGCTATGAAAAACATTTGTCATAATAATGTACTAGAATCCCAGGAAGATGCAATAAACTTCATTTGTCTGTAGTTTCTTATGAACAGCCTTAGTTCTGTTTGAAGCCAAAGAACAAGGTGGCTAGTGAAAAATACGTAATAGCTCATTCTTCTGAAATAGAATAGAAAATAGAAAAGAGAAGGCCCTAGAAAGAAGTATTATATTTCAGCTCATACAGAAGTCATGAAGGCAGATGATGTGGGAATGTACTTAGTTCTATGGTCCTGTTTTGTAACAGGTCCTATTTTTTAAGAGAAAGAAATATTAATAAATACTCATTATCCTAAGAAAATAGCTTTTCCATGGGTACAGAACAGAACCTAGTCTCCCCTCGAAAATGCCTGAGTGAACATGTTATATTTCTGGTTGCCCAAGAAAATTATATTTTAATTTCATGCAAAGAATAATAGAAGAAAAATGTCTTTGAGCACTGGAGTGGGTCATTCATTCATTCATTCATTCATTCAAAAAATCCAATCATTCAACAAATATCTATCATTAAGCACCAGTTATAAGCTAGGCAATATGCTAAACTGGGTTCTCAGTAATTACAGTCAGGTAATGGAGAGAACTGTTTCAATTTTTTTTTTGTAAGTTACAGTTTCTGATAACTAGCATGAAAGATAAAAATCCATGCTTCAGAGAATAATGTGGAATGTGTAGCCACTTTAGTTTTGGTCTCAGGAAAGGGTTCTTTGAGGGAGTGACATTTCAAAGTGAGATCTGAAGCCTGAGAAGGAGCCAGGGAACAGCATTCCACTGGGAGGGAATGGCATCTGTGAACGTGTACAACAAATTGAAAGAAGGCCTGTGTGGCCAAAGTTAGAGGAAAAGGTAAGTGATACCATGGAAGATTAGAGAAGTTGACAGTGGCTACATCATGTAGAGCCTATTTGCCATGATGAAGAATTTGGACTAAATTAAACAGGCAAAGGGAAGCTGTCAAAATGGTTTTGCACAGAAACAATATGATCCAAATTTCATTTTAAATACATCTTTATGCTGCTTGTGAAAATAAATAGGGAAATGTGCAAAATCAAAACCAAAGAGATCATTAGGAGATTCTTATCTGGTCCAGCTTCATGAGTGCATGACCTGTCGAGTCTCACAAGACTGCCTTCTCCAAAAGGGTTCTGTTCTTGGTTTAATGCTCTGCTGACTCCATCTTGAAATTCTAACAATTTTTAAACAAGGGGACTTGTCTTTTTATTTTGTCTAGGACTCCCAAATTATGTAACTGGGTGCTGAATGTTACAGAAATCTAGTTGCAAGATGATATTGCTATACACTTAAGATGATGGTGCTGGGGATGGAGAATCGTGATCTGTTTTGCAGATGAAATACAATTAGAATCCAATATCAGATTGCCATCAATATGAGCTTTAGGTTTGGTCCATGTAGAGCATTCTGTTTGTACAATATTAACTTATGGAGATCAATACATACCCTATCCATTTAATAAATACTAGTTTTCAAAAGATAGCTATTTTTTGTCATTCTAAGTTAGTACATCTGCATATCATGTATCTATGATACAAATGAACTCTAAAGAGCATCAAACATTTACATTTTTCTTTCCCTTTTGCTAATACCTGTTGAGCCCTAAGCCCCAAAGCACATGAAAGAATTTGTGCTGTGAACTTAGAGTGATGCCGTTGTTATCAATAAAGAATTTGGAATTTAGGGGCACTTGGGCGGCTCAGTTAAACATCTGGCTTTGGCTCAGGTCCTGGGTTCCAGATCTCAGGGTCCTAGGATCAAGCCCCATGACAGGCTCCACACTCAGCAGAAAGTCTGCTTCTTCCCCTCCCTCTGCACCTACCCTGGCTTGCACGCTCTCTCACAAATAAATAAATAAACAAACAAACAAACAAACAAATAAATAAGCTTTTTAAGAAATAAAAATAAAATGTTGGCTAACTGGGGTGCCTGGGTGGCTCGGTGGGTTAAAGCCTCTGCCTTCAGCTCGGGTCGTGATCTCGGGGTCCTGGGATCGAGCCCCGCGTCGGGCTCTCTGTCCAGCGGGGAGCCTGCTTCCCCCCCTTTCTGCCTGCCTCTCTGCCTACTTGTGATCTCTCGCTCTATGTCAAATAAATAAATAAAATCTTTAAAAAAAAAATGTTGGCTAACTGAACATAATAAAATAAAAAAATAAAAATAAAGAATTTGTAATTTAGTTGAAGGGTGAGACTCAATAGCTGTAGCACAAGGAAGAGTATACAGAAATAACACAAAGGAGACAAAAGCAATATACTGTAAGGGAGTCCATCTGTTTAGAAGGATCATTAGAAGTTTTATCAAGTGTTCCACTTATTTAACAGGAGTTCAGTGATTTTTGTCATGACGTCAGAATGTACAATGACATTATTGTGACATTTTAATTAAAACCAGATAATTTCAGGGATTTCATAGGGGATATCTCCTAAAAAGTAGTAAGCCAATAAGATTTCCTGGCATATTTGAAGATTCCATGTAAAAGATAAATATTATTGGGGCACCTGGATGGCTCAGTCGATTAAGCAACTGACTCTTGATTTCGGCTCAAGTCATGATCTTCAGGTCGTGGGATGAAGTCCCCCATCAGGCTCTGCATTCAGTGCAGAGTCTGCTTGTCCCTCTTCCTCTGCCTCTCCTCCTGCTCACTCTCTCTCTCTCAAATAAATAAATAATTAAATAATTTTTAAAAATAATAAAAGAATAAAAGACAAATATTATTGAGGTGTTTAAGGGAAAAAATTCAAAACACCTCTCTGTATTCCTTATGAAATAAAGTAGAGCTATAAGTAAAATAATTATTAGTAGTCATAATCAGAGTTGAAAAATAAAACCAGAATTTTGACCAGTAGATGTAATTAAGAGATAAATAGACTTAAGAGATAAATGAAAGCATTCTGGTTACTGTACAACAGATCTGTCTTAAGTTTAGCAAGTTCCACAAACTGCAGGCAAATGTGGATGTTTTCTGTATAATATGGAGCTCTCACCAGGGAAAGCCGATTTTGATAACCAGCATTCAAAGTGAATGCCCCAGAAGAGAACACACACACATATACCCCCTCAAACAGAAGACTCTTGGGTAATGGAGGGATGTACTGGTGCCCCAGAGACAGGCCTCCAGCTCTGAAGAGCTTCACTTGTCATGCATCATGCACATGTCAAGCCTTAAAACACCAGGCATTACATCCCAGGACATTTGTTACACTTTCAGACTTCCACGATCCGACTGTGGGCAGAACCTCTAGCTTGTATCTCCTGAGATAAACTCGGGGCTCTGGTTTGCCTTGCACTTATCTTCTTTTTCAAACCTGTACCTGTAGGATAAAGTAGTTATGTCCTCAAAGTGCTCACTTTGAAACATTAAGGCAAAAGAAAATGGCTACTAGCTTAGGCCATACCAAGACATGTGAATAGACTCATCCTCTTGGTCCTGGACATTCTCCAAGTAGAGCCCTAGAGCTATTAGCTGCTCCTCACTCACTGAGCCTGAGACATTACACAGAAGAACACAGAAGATAGGAAAATAAGATGAACTGGTGGGCCGAAGACATGGAAGACATTGAGAAGATGTGGTTTAAGTTGGAAAATATGTATAAGTCTTCCAGTGGGAATATTTCAGGAAAGGATTGGAGCACTTTGAGCAGGCCCATCTAGCCACTGAAATATCAGTATCCTCATTTCAGCTTTCAGGACCTCTCTCTTTCTAACCATAGGCATTCTCTTACCTTCTCCCTCTCCAGCCCTCTTCTGTGGCACAACCAGTTTACTCTCCAAAACTCATTTTCCTGTTCAGAGCCTTCAATGACACTACTTGATCAACAGATGTAAGGACATCTTTCAGCTGACATTTGAGGCTCTAATGTCACTGAAGCCTATTTTACCAGTCTTACTTTTGTTATTCCTCTGCACTTACATTACCTCAGGGTCGAGTGGTCCCTAAATGTGCCCCACTCCTTCTTCTTACAACCTCAACATCTTGGCTTCTGACATTTAAATAATTTTTCTGGCTCTATCCTCTCTGTCCAATGAAACTCTACTGATTGTTGAAGGAATTAGTCACTACCTACTCCAAGAAGTTTTGTTTATTTTTCCCCAGTAGGTAGTAGGACATATCTCTCCCCTGAACTAAGAGATCATCTAGTTCACACTTATGTTAACATATACTATATAATATACCATCTTGATTCTTGTCCTTAACCATCTTTCCACCCCAGCCCTGGTTATAAACACCTCAAGGACCACACTTTTATATCTCTCTTTCCCTCATAGTGTGTACAGATCATAAAACAAGGGTTTAATAAGACTTATTGAAATGAGTGGCTAGAAAAGAGTAGAAGAGTGGATTCTTCTCCCTGTTCTGAGAATGTCCTCCATAATCATTATACTTCTAACCAGACCCTATGGAGAGCCCATTGACTTAGGGCAAAGCCAAAATCAAAAACAAAAACAAAATAAAACAAAAGACCACAAAACAAAACAAAAAAAACCACCCCAAATGTTTGATACAGACTGCCCAAAATAATAGAACGTATTGTACTGCCTTTGGTCATGGTGAGCTTCTTTCATATTTGCCAATCCAAGAACCAATGATTGGGATAATCATATAGGCCAATTTGCCTGTGACAGACCTGGTATTCATGCCTGTAATTTTTGATATCCCTCTCCCTTTCATTCTCAAAAGAGTTCTGGTTTAAATGATAAATTATAAGGCCACTGTTCCCTAAAGACCATTTTCACTGACAGGTGAAATGACTCATCTCACATATCATTATTGTATTAGTTTTCTTAAACAAGGTAATATAGAAGTGAGATGGGTTACCATCCCGTCTATTTCTTCTCAAAGCTTTGGGTTAATCTAAAAAGCAAACCAATCAATTGACAGATAAAAAAGCAAGAAAAGAGAAAACAAAACAGAACAGAAAAACAAGTCCCACACGCGAAGCCATTTGAAGTAGAAAGGGATGAAACATACGGCTTAGTATCACTGGGAGAGATTTTCTTAGCCTCCTTTTTTTCTTTTGTCTCCAAGGAATTCTTCATTAGACTCAATTTAAGCCTTGAGTTTGAGGTTTTGTATTCTCAGTTGGTAAGCACACCTATTAAAAAGCAATGTATTCACATTAACTCCCTGGCACCAGCAGGCTCTGTGTATTCACCGCTAGCAGTGGACACCATGCCAGGAGAAGCTGACTCCTGGTGCAAAAGGATTTAAAAAAAAAAAAAAAAAAAGTCAAGCAATGCCCAAAACAAAAAAACAAACAACAACAACAACAACAACAACAACAAAAATGTACATCATTCTTTCCTGTACTGTGTGGTTTGTTTTACTTAGGAAAACGGCCTGGTTTTACCCTGCAGCACGCATTCATTACAGTGATCTTTGACTGGCAGATGCAGAGTAATAGGATGCATATTTTAGTGCTTATTATAATACCCTGTCCAAAAACAACTTGACAAATTTGTGATTTCGACAATATCTCATTTTGCTGGCTGCAGTGCTCTGTGATTGTCTGGCCCACGTGGCTTCCAGATTATGCATACCACCAATACTTCTCATTAAAATGGCCACAGTTCACCAGTTTCGGTAGCTTGGAACGAACTTGGAATGAATTATTATACAACAAAGAGGCTGCTGTCATGCAGAACAAAAGACAAGCAAAAGAGAGCTTTGGCTTAATGAGGCTAAGTGAGTGTCTCTCCTGCATCACAGCTACTTGACGGCCTTTGAGCATGGATTTTTTTCTCCACAGGCCAAAACCTTTGGTCTATTATTTTGTGTTTATGCACCTTGAGGCTAATATACATTTTAATATGCTGCACATGGAGAAAAAAAATCAGCCATTAGATTAGAACATGTGCACTCCCTGTTAAATTAATGACAACCGAACATAGAGATAAATTTAGGTTTTCATATTTAATTATAGCACACTGCAGTACGTTTAGCAAGGATAAGTTGCACTATTATTATGCTTCATTTTTTTGACATCTTCTCCTATTAATGGTGCACACTTGCCCCCCACCACCACTGACACCCTGTGTCATGCTAACATCTCTCGACATATCATCCTCTCCTCGGTATCACCCAATCTTAGCCACCACGTTGAAAGGTATCCTCTTTTATTGGTTAAATGTATGAGAGAACTAATGCTATTTTGGCATCTCGGTGGAATGAATAAGAATGTGATTTGTAAGAAGGTGATAACTCATCTAAGAATACATCAGTTGTCACCCGTCCTTGCTGCATCAGATTAGAGGGATGGACCCAAGTTCTCTGTCTTTCTGATCTACCAAAGGCACAAAGCACAAAATCTGATTCTGAATGGTTCTCTCACTATGACTCAGATGACCTGTGTGTGAAGAAGTAATCACAGCAATCTCCCAACAATCCTGTCACTCTTTGGGACTTCTTTCCGTTGATTTTAATTTATTTGTTACAGAAATGAGAACCCCTATAAAAAGTACAAGTTGTAGGGTAATAAATACCCAGTGGTCTTCAAAACAATTAACAAGGCCAGTAGGAAAGATTATGAATATTGCTGCTCATTCTTTCCTGCCATCAGAGCAGGAACAGATTGTTAATACAACACAAATGTCAAAATGGACTTTTCATGTAGAATGACCTGATAACTTTTAGCCCTTTCTGTTTGGGGGCTGTGACTTTATTTTTCATTGATTGAGTGTAATTGTTCCCTGTTACATGTGGAACATATAGTTTAGTTTACCTCATCTACCAGTTAATAGAGTTCCAGCTGGTTGCCCACGATGTAAAAATTCTTCTACTGTCCTTGGGTAAAGCAGAAAAAAAAGCATTTACCCATGTGTCTGCATTAAGGAAGCACACTTATTTCTTTTTCTTCTTTAAAAAGTCACATGAATTAGCGAAAGCCTCAAAGTCAGAGAATATTTTTCCATGGTCTGCGAGTCAAATTTCAGCTCTGGTGCTATCCTGAGACAATCTTTTGTTGGACATTTGTTTCTGGCAATACATACTGGGGTCTATGACCAGAGAAGCCTGGCAAGAGTAATAATTACCATGTAAGGAACGTCTATAACTGGGGAAAAGCCCACCCAAGAGGAATCACTCAGCACTTCCTGGTGGACGACTCTTCTTGATAACATAGAAAAGCAGCTGTTACATGTTTATTAAGAATAATTCTCTTTGCCCAAAGTCTGGTCGAGTGAAATTTACAAGAGAACATATAAGAAATGGCCTTACAAAGATGGGTTGTAAAATTCATTTTTAGAATGCCTTTTGATTTAAACTTTTACTCATCTCGGAAACTAAAATGATGAGGTAATGAATAGCTGAGTAGCCTGGTAATATGGTATGGTAAGAATTTCCCATGATTAAAAAGAACTATATTTGAATCTGTAAATTCTTGGTAAACTTAAATTCTAAGAAAGCCCTTGTGGAATATAGATGAAGATCATATTAACTATTTTATAGATGTTGACACTGAGTCACTAGATGAAGTGTTTATCTAATTGGTACAGTCACTGGAAAATACTAAAATTCCTTACTCAAGAGTCTTCATTTGGGTCGCTTGGGTGGCTCAGTCAGTTAAGTGTCTGCCTTTGGCTCAGGTCATGATCCTGGGATCCTGGGATTGAGTCCCGAATTGGGCTGCCTGCTTAGCAGGGAGTCCGCTTCTCCCTCTGGCCCTCACTCTGCTCTCTCTCTCTCTCTCTCTTTCTCTCTCATAAATAAATAAAATATTTAGGAAAAAAAAAAGGAGTCTCCATTCATCCCTGAGATTTATTTCCACCCAAGGACAAGGGGTTCAGACTTCTCAATCAGTAGTAGTGGCTGTCAAGTCACTTTTCTAGGTTTATTCACTTTGCAATTCAAAGAATTTATGCTAACTATTCAAGAGTTCTCAGTCCCAAATACCCTGGCCATTAGACATTTCAATATATTTAAAGCAGATGCTGAGACATTCCAATTCTTATATAACTGTTCCACCAAGCAGGATTTCAAAAATATACCTTGTTGCAAACATCCCTGGTAGAAATAAACTAATTTTTAAAATAAATTTAACACTTAGAAAATAATATATACTGGCCCTAGTAAATGCTCATATTATTAAGTCAGAAACAAGGCAAAACACCAAATTATATATAAATATAATTCCAGTTTTGTTAAAAAATATGTGTATGTGGACAAAAAAAAAAGCTATAATGACATCCATATATTAACAGGCATTTGCGAACAGACATTCTAGGTGGTTTGGGTTTCCTTCTTTTTCTCTGTATTTCCTCAATTTCCTATAATGAGCATATATTTTTATATTGTGAGAAAGACTAAAAATGAAACTAATACCTTTTGAAAGTTTTGTAGGAATCTCTAAAGAATATTGATTGAATATTTCATCAAAATAGACTCGGAAGAGCCAAATTTAAAAGAATCAAGACTATTCAAGTGTCAAAAAATAAAATCAAGAAGTGCATAAGAAACTAGCATGATTTAGTTTGTGGGATAAATTAAAATTAGCCAACAATGAAAGGCTGAAAAAAAATTTGCTAGTTGCATTTTTAAGAATGGTATTATGTAAAACTTTAAAAAGGAGTAAGCTTCCTAAGTCCACTACTGAGGATGGGAAATTAACCGAACACAAAGAAGTTAAACCTGACAAAACGTATGCTTCCCTGGGAATGAGCTAACTGAAGGAGACTGAGAAAAATCTCTGGAATATTTTTGTTTGTTTCTTTCATTTCTTTTCTTAGGTCTTTGAGAAAAAGAGAAATTCTCACGTATCTATAATTCTGAATGTGTAGAACTATAGGAAGGAAGCTAGTTTCTTTTCCTTTAAAATATATTTATCCAAATTTTCGGGTTAGTTCTTCACACAGAACACTGGAAATATTTGGTGAAATCCTACTGAGATAGATTTATTTATCCTCAATGTGACCTATGACTATTTTTTGCCAAAAGAGTCCAGTGTTCTTGGAGTTCTCGATTTGAAGAACTAGCTAATCTAAACTGATTGCATTCCAATTTATTTTAATTTCCATTAAAATCTAAATTCCTGTCCTCTCTGCATTACATAGGGATAGTTCTCAAGATACAAAATTTTAGTGTGTCCAAATATAATTTTTCTGCTTCCAAACAACCAGAAAGGAATCAAAGGGAGCTCTCTGATCTGCCATTTGACTTTAGAGTCCCTGCGTAGTTTTTTCAGCTTTACTGAAGTACAGTTGACAGAATTGTAAGGTATATAGAGTGTACATTGTGACGATTTGGTATATGTAAACATTATAAATGGTTCCCACCATTGAGTTAATTAACACATGCATCACCTACATATTTACCTTTTTTATTTTTGTGAAAACATTTTAGTTCTACTCTCTTAGCAAATTTCAATTATACAATACAGTGTTCTCAACATTAGTCACCATGTTATATATTAGATCCTCATACCTTATTTATCTTATAATTGAAAGTTTGTACCATTTTACCAACTTCTCTCCATTTCCCAGCCCCCAGCCCCTCACAGCCAGTTTTCTATTATTTTTCTATAAGTTCAACTTTTCCTTTTTCTTTTATACTTCTTTTCTCTTTCTTTCTTTTTAATTCCACAAATAAGTGATACCATGTAGTATTTGTCTTTCTCTGACTTATTTCACTTAGCATAATACTCTCCAGGTTCATCACAAGTCACAGGATTTTCTTCTTTTCTAAAGCTCAATGATATTCCATCATATATATGAGCATATATATGAATATATAAGATCCATTCATCTGTGACAGGCTCTGAGGTTGTTTCCATATTTTGCTATTGTGAATAATGCAGCAATTAACATGGAGGTACATGGATCTGTCCTAAGTATTTCTTGGATGTATGTTTGGAATCTGCAGGCTACTGGTTTTGGTAGGAACGAGTGGATATATATGCTGCAATTACTTGACAAAGGAGTTGATGACTGTCACTTGCCCCAGCGTATTTTCCTCAAAGGGAATTCAGTTTACATGGCACAGAAACCTCTGATCGTGTATAGTCATTTTTCATTCAACTAAGATAACTATTAGATCCCTACTCTCTGCCAGAATCTGTTCTAGACACTTAGGATACATCAATGAAAAAAAAAAAAAATCCCACTCTTGCAGAACTTATATTGAATAAGGAAACTTAAAAATGAATAATAATGACAAGGGATGACAGTATGTTAGGTGACAGGGCTATGTAAGATGGAAAAGTGAAGCAAGCAAAGGAGTCGAAAGTATGGGGGCTAGGAGACAGGTTGTGATGTAAGTGTTGGGGGCTGGTGAATGCAGACTCAATCGAGAAGGTGACATGTGGGCACAGATGTGAAAGGAGCAAGGAATAAGTCACACAGATGTCTGTGAGAAGAGATTTCCTGGTAGAAGGAGCAGCCGGTGCGAAAGCCCTAAGGAACAAGGACCAGTGTGTGCAGGCGTAGAATGGGTAAGGAAAGTGATAGTAATGAAGTCAGGGAGATAAGGTGAAGTGGAGTGAGGGTGATCCATCCTCATGCCCTGACATGGCTCCCTTCTAACTCAAGAAGCTGCTGGCCATTTCCTGTGCACCTCCGTCAACTTTGCTCCCAAGCTTCCCAGTTCAATCTGACACGCATTTCACAATCTTTCATTATGTGCCAGAAAGTGCTAGAAAATGCAGCTGCGATCCTGCAAGAAGCCAGATCACCGTAGTAGTACTTCCCAATTCTACCTTATTTTGGATTATAACAAAAATGTGTGAAGGTATAATATGTACTCAGAAGAGAACTTTCCCTACCCTTGAAATGTCTGCAAACCTGTAAGATGTAAGGTCCATTCTCAGCTCATACTTACATTCAGTTTTGTAGTGTAACCCCAAGTTATTGGAAAAAAATATAGTACAGGTTATTGAATGAGCTGTACTTTCAGACTAAATCAGAAACATCTTTACTCTCTCTCAAACCCACTAGATTTCTTTTCTTGCTTTTGGTGAAAACCCTGACCAGATCTCACTCAGGGCTTTTCTTGTCACTTTCAGATGGTGAACACTCTCGGGTAGGAAGAGTCTAGCCAGGAAACTTCTAGCTCTCCTCTATTTACATGTTCTCTACTTTAACCTGCACTATACCCTTGAATTCTGTATCAGCAGTAGGGAAGAGGTTAGACCTGCTTTGGTCTTCTGTGATGTTCTCACCTCTGTCTTGCATGCCACCTCTCCTCTTCTCAGTATCAACTCGGACTCCTCCAGTGTGTTGGGATTGAAGGGACATACCAGGCTAAAAGGTACGGGTTTGGTATTGATGCCAACCCGACAGGGCATAGATACCTTTGAAGGATCTTCAGAGATTCCCTTTGCAGTCTGTAGCCCTGGTGATAACCTCTTCCCAACATGATGCCCTGTGCATCAACATTTTCAGCCCACCGTCACTCTCTACTGAGATCACTTCTCCTTGGCTTTCAAGGACTTTCAAGACAATTCCATCACAGCAGCCTTCCTCAGTGTCCCCACAGTGAGCCCCATGCCCTTCCACTGAGGTAGCAGAGCTTACTCTCCTGCAGACCCCCCACTGGCAGAGAACCCAAAGAGTCTAATGCTAATATATAGATCTTTCTAGACAATAGTCAGTAATCAGTCTCCTTATATTCACCATGCTGCAGCTATCTACCAAAAACCTAGGGGCATGTCCATGTCTTATTTGCCAAAATCACTTTTAAAAATCAGTAGCTATCCCATGAAGGCAGATTTTTGTGATTAGTAAACATATAGCCCCAGAGTCGAAAATGTCAGTTGTCTCTTTGGGCAAGCATCCCATTCTTGAGTGATCTTACTGATGCCCTGTCACTAGGCTTGAGATCACACAGATTCTGCAGGAGAGGGGAGAGAGAAGTATAGCACTTTTTCTAGGCCTGTAATAAAATATCTTCTTCTATCTAGTCAGTCTCTCATTAGAGCTAGGCTTGGTGTAGATGATGGGGGAAGATCCTAGACCTACAGAAGAAGTTCCAATCACATCTTACCATGTCCTGCCCAATCCTCTTTAGAAAGAAGAAAATTTGCCAATATTTCATTCATCTTTGGGGCCTCATCTGAGACTAAGAAACATCTCATAACATCCTAATACAATAGTGCTGTTAAGTTTGTTTTCAGTCTCTGCCTTTGCTTTTAATCTGTTGTTTGTAAACAAAAAAAAAATCTTTCCAGGCTAAAAATATCAGGTAGTGTGGTAATAACATTAGACTAAGGATATAGTGATGCTTCAGTTGGCTAAACCCAAATTATAAGGAGAGAAGTTTTAAATACTGGAAGTCCAAGACTTTTTAAATCCATGAATAGAACCAAGTCTTTGGGTTTGGCACTGCTTCATTGTTCTATTGCATAGCTGGAAGATATATTTTTAGGTTTTTCATAATATTTTGATTCTTCTTTAAAAGATTCATCTGTGAAACCACTTTGGGGATAAATATTTTTATTTTTATGACTTGTATCTCAAAAGAATGACAAATAATGTGCAGTTTTCTAACAATTCCATTTATATGATCCAGTTGTATTTGAGAAGATCTTACTGTAACATCAGAAATAAAGGGGAAGCATCTGAGGAACCAGGACTGGCATGGATCAAAACAGGACCAACAGAATTCTAAGATTTCCAGTTTGGAACTATCCCAGGAAATTACATTTTGAATAATACCCGTGAATCCACCAAGCTTAACGAGAAATATATAATGGTGGCAGGTTTCTTATTTTTCAAAAGGACCAAATTCAATGAAAGATTGACAAGTTCCTGAAAAAAAGTTAAAGGGAATCACTTTGGTGTTTTATTCAGTAACTAATGTGATATTTCCATTCACAATTCTTTGTTATGAGAGTGGAATGTGCCGTGTGCGACAAGTCAGCCTTGTGACTAGAATCAGTGAAAGCTGGTCACTGCTGCCACATAATAACCTACAATCATAAAGCCAGACGAGCTCTTGGTTCTCTAAATCCCTGGAAAATGCATTTCCTTAATTAGCAGACACCAACTTGAGTGACTCCCCCAGAGACTCCCAATTAACTAAGCTTCTAGAATAGCATCATTAATACTTCTCTATTATTAGTGTGTGTGTGTGTGTGTGTGTGTGTGTGTTCAACGAAAATTCTCAGCACTTTGTCACCCTAAAACCAAACCTATGTAACTATTTCCAATGTGGAAGAATGAAAATAATGTAGTTTATTAAGCAAATAGAAGCAACATACAACCCAACTGCTCACGAGCTCACAAGCTCACCAGATTCTATTTCCTGCTGTTTTCAGTTACTTCTATTTATACTTCTAACCGGGTGAACTCACCATGCCCCCTACTGCTTAGGAGCAATACTGCCACAGTGTAGCACAACACAACACATCCTGGTATTCTCCAGAGATTTATTTCTGGCCATATGCTGTCTTTCAGAATGCTTGTTGAACAATGTTGTTTGAGTCCCCTTGGTCACCAATGCCAGGATAAATCTGTGGAGTCATGCTGGCAGGAGAAATGGCCTCCAATCAGCAACAACAAACAAGTTCCTTATTACTGACCCTGCCATCTGTCTCGGTTTCCACATGCCACACTCACATAAGAACAGGTTTCCGCCAGGCCACATTCAGTGTGCAGCCAACATCTACTAGTAGGGTCAGCATGAATTTCCAGATTGCAACTGTGCTTGGTCCCCAACCTAGCTAACATCCTTCATCCAGACTGGAGAGTGGTTGGTGGACACTGAAAAAAACCTTTGAAAGCCCTACTGCCAATAAGAAATGTGTTCCACTGACAGTTTGGATCAGGGATGTGTACACAGTGGAGCCATCAGTCTCTCTCTTTGGCAAAGGCAAGATGTAGGTGTTACCCGCCTTGGTGAAGGTGTGCACCCATCAAGACCACTCTGCTTGTAGGCAGTAAATATGAAAGAAGGATTACCCGGTACATTAAATATTAGCTCTTTAAAAAATGTACAGGATAGCCAACCATATGCCCAAGATGAAGTCATTTCCTAAAGGCTCATTTCAAAGAGGGAGATGATCCTACACGCTCTGGCATTGTAGTCTCAATACAAATCAGTTTATCCCTGCTTGCAGCATATCTTGAGTGCTCAAAGTATCACATTTGGTGACAAGGATGAAAAAGACAGTGCTCTCAAACCAGCAATCCTAAAGTAAGGGTGCCAAGAGAACATTATGGAAAAAACTGATAGAGATACAGAGCCGACGAAATGTCTGCAGAGAAGCACAATGAGAGAAATTGTCTTTTCCTGTTAATACCGTATGAGAAAGCTTACAGAAAAGTTGTTCTGTTAAGCGTTTGTGTTATTAAAACCTACTCCCCTGTCTGGAATTTCATGCTACACAATGTACTAAATAATCAAGCTTCAAGAGAAATGATAAATCTAGAAGAATTACATTACTACCCAAAGTATCAGTCATTGTACAGTGATTTAAAATTTAACAACCACATTAAACACCAAGCTGAATCAATACTAATATTTTCAGTCTCTCCAAAGCAGATGACTGAACATGCTGCAAGCATTCTGGGGCTGTGTGGCATGGTGTTCGCTGGGACGTGCATCGGTGAGAGTGGCCTCCCAATATAATCAGCTCTGGGGAGTCACTAGACTAAACATTTTCAGAAGGTCTGGCCTACAGCTAGTCTACAGCTACACAAGACTCACAAGCAAGACACAGTACCGTGGTACCCATACTGAACCATGAATCTGATTCACACTGAACTATTTACTTGGCATTTGCCATATTATTCCTTAGTCTTCATCAGAAAAAATAATAGGTTGTTACCTGTAGCAAATAACACAGTTATGGAAAGAAGAGATTTGTTGGCTGAGACTTTTTCTCTGATTTATGTCACTTTAAGATATTATCCTGTTGGGTGTCCATTTTAGCTATCCTTTCTAATCCAGTATCATGTAGCATGCTGTTCTTTACCAGTTTGGATGGTATGGAAGGAAGGAAGGAAGGAAGGAAGGGAGGAAGGAAGGAAGGAAGGAAGGAAGGAAGGAAGGAAGGAAGGAAGGAAGGAAGTGAAGGAGGGAGGAAGAAAGAATCCAGTTGCTTTTAGAATATACTTACCTTCTTCTTATCATAAATTTGCATTCCTACATTTTTTCAAGATATTCATTGATTGTGGAACCTTATTTTCACTGACATTCTTTTGGGGAGATTCAGACTATTCTCTGATTTGTCCAAATATTTGGTGTTCTCCTGGATTCTAGCCCTATTTGGGACTTTCCAGCCCTGAAGCATGGAGTACGAATTCCTGTTTTGATTGCAGGATGTTTCTAGGAAAAAGATCTAAGTGGGTAGGAATTAAGATTTCTGTTAGAGAATTATTAGGGTAAATCAGTCTGGCTTGGGGAAAGAATCACCTTGTGTATCGAAGAAGAAAAGCTTGTCAGTGTTTGTACACTCATGGATCTGTAAGGCAGTACACACAGTGAATGAGAGCTCAGCTGAATCCTGGGGCTCAGCTTGGGGCCTGCTGCTCATTTTCTTGTCTGTAAAGCTAGGAAAGTAATAATACTTGCCTCATTGGGTTATTGGGAAGATTATATGAAATAATGAAACACGTTTAGTACAGGACCTAAAACAGTGAGTGCTTAGGATTTTGTTATTTCTCTCATGATTCCTAGCACTTTTAAAACAGGGGTTTATGAATGGTTATTCTGATTAGGGTCATGTTGGATTTCCAGCCTTGGAAATTATTCAGGTCACTCTTATTGTGTGGATGCAGAAAGTGAGTAAGTGGATTGGCCTCCAATGCCACGATTGGATAATGGGAAGCCTTAGTTCCAGTCTTGACTTTTTAATGACTTAGCGTGTTAACCTTTGCAAATGGTATTAACTCTCTGGGCCTTGTTTTTCTAATCGCAGAAATGAGGGAACTGGGCTCTATCAAAGTCCCTTCCAAGTTAAAAATGGTGATCCTGAATATCCTCTCCCTTACCATATAGAAAGTAGCCGCTCTCCATTGTGTAATAATTTGAAAATAACAGAAAGCCTCTCTCAGCTCAATTTTCTGCTATTAGCTCATCATTTTAATGAAAATCTATCATTAAAAATCCTCTCTAGGCATCTTTTAAAAGATATCTATCAATCAGACAAGTTTTTCATTGGGTACCTATATGTGAGGGCTATAGAAGGTACAAAACAAGAAATTCTCTCTTGCAGTGAGACCTTGAAATTCACTGGCAAGAAAAAAAGTTACTGCTATTTTTTTAATCAACATTTAGTAAGAGTCGGAGGAGGAATACAGACAATAACTATTTCATTCATGTACATATATGCCTTTTTTGTACATATATGCCTTTTAAAACAGCTTACAAATTTAAGGAATTTAAGACAATGCAGTTTCTAAATTTAAAAGAAATCAGAAATCACTTAAGAAGTAAGAAAAACTTGTATCAGAAACCAAAGATAAACTATGCTGTGAAAACAAGACACTAAGTTTATCTTTAAACTTATTGGTAGTGAAGAAACTAAAGCAGCTCAAGGGCTTTACAACCCTTGTGGTCTGATAAAAGGTTGCTGTCTAGGTTCGTCTTAAGAGACAACATCTGGGGTGCCTAGTTGGCTCAGTCGGCTCAGGTCATGATCCCAGGGTCCTGGGATGGAGCCCCGCATTGGGCTCTCCACTCAGCGGGAAGCCTGTTTCTCCCTCTCCCTCTGCCTGCTATTTCCCCCGCTTATGTACTTTCTCTCTCTATCAAATAAATAAATAAAATCTTTAAAAAGAGAGAGAGATAACATTTTTTCTTGGCACCAAATACTAGGAAAATGTTATTGCATGGATCTATATTTAAGAAGACTTTATTAATAGAATGTGCAATGTCTATAGGTACTGCTTTGCAAAAGATATGAAAAAGGTCCTTCAAATAGCTATACCATATCAGTTCTTAGTGGAACCCGGGGATCAGCTAAATCAACTCAACAGAGGTATGTGAGAACAAAGCCAAGCAAATGATTTCCAGGAATTTTTCTTCAAATGTAATGCTTACAGAAACCAAAACAATGATGGATATGGCTACCCGTTAGTCTGATTTTTGGAAAATATCAATTATCTCAGAGACACTTTTTAAATTAAAAAAATATGTAAGATCCTGCTTAGAAGGAATAGCCCAGTAGATACTTTTCACCTTTGTGTAAATTGTTTTACAAGATCCTTTACCATTTTACTCCCAACACTGGCATACTGTTAGCAGCATGCTACTTCCCTCAAGAGGAGGTAAGTGGCAAAGGCAATACTGACATACTTCATCATTAGTCTAGGGCTGCTTCCAACAAACAAGGTCCTACATGCCCTAACAGAGGGGGGTGGAGCCTTCTGAAAGGATGCAGTAAAACTTCTCTGCTAAATAGCCAATCACTAACTTCAGAGACCCGTTTCAAATGGGGAAATCCAAATAGTGAACATCTACTTAGGTTGTAAGATTTAGCCTAACGGTACCCTTCTCTAGAAAGCCTTTGTTGACACACTTCACTCTCTTCCTCCAAAACTCCAAAATGAATATAAATATTCATTTAACCCTCATAACAACCCCAGGAGACAATGACATCATTGCCATTTTGTGTGTGAGGAAAATAGTGCGTGGAGGTTAAGGAATTTGTGCCGTCCAGCCTAGGATAGCCAAACTCTCCAGCCTGTTGGTAGCAGACCAGAGAATTGCGCTCAGGCATTCTGGCTTCGGAATCCAGGCTCACAAATACTTTGTGATGATATGAAATTCAGTCTTATTTTGAACTGATTACTTACTAAAGGAAAAAAAAAAAACACACTCAGACTTAATGAAAAGGGTTATTTTCATTTGGGGATAGAACAATAACTCAGTTTAACAACTGAACGTGATATTCTTCCCATTTCTTGAAAATTTAGGATCAGTTCAGAGCCAGTTCTATAAAGTCCCAGCTTGGTCAGAAGTCATTACCTAGAAGATAAAGAAATTATTATCAGTGAAATGTTATTTCCCATACTTATCATATATTATCGCTGTAACTAACCCATAACAAAGCCTCCATTACTGTAATTAGAATATAATTTTAAATAAAAATAGAACCTAATGTGTATAAGAATTCAATATGTATCGTAGAAGATTTCATGCAAAACAGTAGGGAAGGGATTCTTTTTCCACTTTTATTGAGAAATAAATGATATGCATCACTATGTAAGTTTAAGGTATACAACATAATGGTTTGATTTACAGGTACTGTGGAATGATTGTTGCAAAAGGTTCAACTAACATCCATCATCTCATATAGATACAATATTTTTTAAAAAGAAAGAAGAAGAAAAGAAAAAACATTTTCTCCTTGTGACAAGAACTTTTACGATTTATTCTCTTTTTAACAACTTCCCTGTATATCAAACAGCAGTGTTAGCTATAGTCATCATGTCGTACATCACATCCCTAGAACTTATTTATCTTCTAACTAGAAGTTTGCACCTCTTGATCACCATCCTTTAATTCTGCCTCCCTGAACCCTCTGCCTCCGGTAATCACGTGTCTGACCTGATCTCTTTTTCTGTGAGTTTGGTTTTGTGTTGTTTGGTTTGTTTTTTTTTTTTGCTTTTTTTTTCAAATCCCACATATAAGTAAGATCAGACAGTGTTTGTACTTCTTTGTCTGACTTATTTCACTTAGCATAATGCTTTCAAGGTCCATTCATGTTGTTGTAAGTGGTAGAATTTCCTCATTTTTT
>CM053606.1:71055729-71125017 GCA_028646535.1 Procyon lotor | reverse complement strand
GTGTCTGACCTGATCTCTTTTTCTGTGAGTTTGGTTTTGTGTTGTTTGGTTTGTTTTTTTTTTTTGCTTTTTTTTTCAAATCCCACATATAAGTAAGATCAGACAGTGTTTGTACTTCTTTGTCTGACTTATTTCACTTAGCATAATGCTTTCAAGGTCCATTCATGTTGTTGTAAGTGGTAGAATTTCCTCATTTTTTATAGCTGAATAATATTCCACTGCATCTGTGTATACCAAACTTCTTTACCCATGCATCTATTGACCAGACACTTAGGTTGGTTTCCTGTCTTGGCTCTCATAAATAATGCTGTTAGGAACATAAGGTACAGTTATCTTTGCAAGTTAGTGTTTTCATTTCCTTTGGACATATTTCCGTAAGTGGGATTGCTGCATCATGTGATGGTTTGGGTTTTTGTTTTTTTTTTTTTAATATTTTATTAACTTATTTGGCAGAGGGAGAGAGATCACAAGTAGACAGAGAGGCAGGCAGAGAGAGAGGGGAAAGTAGGCTCTGTGCTGAGCAGAGAGCCCGATGCGGGGCCCGATCCCAGGACCCTGAGATCATGACCTGAACCGAAGGCAGAGGCTTTAACCCACTGAGCCACCCAGATGCCCCATTTTTTTGTTTTGTTTTGTTTTTGTTGTTGTTGTTGTTGTTGTTGTTGTTGTTGTTGTTGTTTTTGAGGAAACTTTGTACTGTTTTCCATAGTAGCTGTACCAATTTACAATCCCACCAGCAGTGCACTAAGAATTCCCTCTTGTCCAAATCCAGTCCAGCTATTGTTATTTCTTGGCTTTTTGGTGATGGCCATTCTAACAGGAGTGAAGTGATTTCTCATTGTAGTTTTGATTTGCATTTCTCTAATGACTAGAATTGTTGAACATCTTTTCATGTACCTTTTGGCCTTTTGTGTATCTTCTTTGGAAAAATGTCTCTTCGGGTCCTTTGCTCATTTTTTATTTGGGTATTTATGGTTTTGCTATTGAGCTATATGAGTTCTTCATATATTTACATATTTACCCCTTATCAGATAGATAATTTATGGACATTTTTCCCACTCTGTAGGTTGTCTTCTGATTTTGTGGATGGTTTCTTTTACTGTACAAAAGTTTTTTTAGTTTGATGTAGTTCCACTTGTTTAGTTGTTGTTGTTGTTGTTGCTTGTACTTTAGGTGTCATAGCCAAAAAAATCATTACCAAAGTCCATGCCAAGGAGATTTATTCCTATGTTTTCTTCTAGAAGTTTTATGTTCCCAGTCTTAAATTTAAGTCTGTCTTTGATTTTTGAGGTAATTTTTGTCAGCAGAATAAGATAAAGGTCTAGTTTCATTCTTTTACATATGGATATCCAATTTTCCCACCATTTATTGAAGAGAATGTCTTTTTTCCGTTGAATGTTCTTGGCTCCATTGTCAAATATTAGGTGACCATAAAAGATCGGGTTTATTTCTGGGCTGTTGATTCTCTTCTACTGGTTCATATGTCTGTTTTTATGTTGATACCAAATTGTTTTACTTACTCTACTTTATAGAATAGCTTGAAATCAGGAATTGTGATGCCTTCAGCTTTGTTTTTTCTCAGGATTGCTTTGGCTATTTGGGGTCTTTTGTAGTTCTCTATAAAGTTTAAGATCATCTTTCCTACTTCTGTAAAAATTGCAATTGGAATGTTGATAGAGATTGCACTGAATCCATGTATGGCTTTTAGAAGTATTGACCTTTTAACAATATTGATTCTTCCAACATACGAACATGGGACATCTTTCCATTTATTTGAGTCTTCAATTTTTTTCATCAATATCTTGTATTTTTCAGAGTAGAGGTCTTTTACCACCTCGATTCAATGTATTCCTAAGTATTTTATTGTTTTTGATGTTATTGTAAATGGGATCGTTTGCTTTAATTCTTTTTTGAGGTTAATTCGTTATTAGTGGATAGAAATGCTACTGATTTTTATATGCTAATTTTCTTTCCTACAACTTTACTGAATTTGTTCATTATATCTAACAGGGTTTTGTTTTTGTTTTTGCTTTTGATTGTTTTTGTTTGGGATTATTTCCATTCTCCTGGGTTCTAACAGGAGTCCTTAGGATTATCTGTTTATAAAATCATGTCATCTGCCAGTAGAGATGACTGTATTCTTCCTTCCCAATTCTGATGCCTTATATTTATTTTTCTCCCCTGCCGGCTATGACTAGGACCTCCAGTACTATATTGAAAAGGAGCGGTGAGAGTGGGCACCCTTGTCATGGTATTCATCTTAGAGAAAAAGTGTTCAACCATTTTCTCTTGAGTATGTTATCTGTAGACCTGTCATATATAGCCTTTATTATGCTAGGGTACATTTCTTCTATACTTAATTTATTAAGTTTTCTTCATGAACAAATATTGAATTTTGTCAAATGCTTTCCCTGCATTTATCAAGGTGGTCATATGGGTTTTTCTTTCATTCTATTAATGTTGTATATACCATTAATTGATTTGCATATATTGAACCATCTTTGCATCCCAGGGATAAATCCCACTTGATCATGGTGAATGATCCTTTTAATATGCTGCTGAATTTGACCTGCTTGTATTTTTTTTAAAGATTTTATTTATTTATTTGGCAGAGAGAGAGAGACACAGTGAGAGAGGGTACACAAGCAGGGGGAGTGGGAGAGGGAGAAGCAGGCTTCCCGCTGAGCAGAGAGCCCAATGTGGGGCTCGATCCCAGGACCCTGGGATCACGACCCAAGCTGAAGGCAGACACCCAACGACTGAGCCACCCAGGTGCCCCATGACCTGCTTGTATTTTATTGAGAAGTTTTACATAGATATTCATCTGGGATATTGGCCTGTGGTTTTTGTTTCTTATAATATCTGTTTCTGGCTTTGGTATCAGTAGTGCTGGCTTTGTAAAATAAGTTTAAAAACATTCCTTTCTCTTTGAACTTTTAGAAGAGTTTGAAAAGGATTGGCATTAATTCTTTAAATGTTTGATAAAATGCATTAGTGAAGCCAACAGATCCTGGGCTTTTCTTCATTTGAAAAGTTCTGATTACTGATTCAATCTCCTTACTAGCAATTGATCTACTCGGATTTTCTATTTTTTCGTGATTCAGTTTTGGTAGGTTGTTTTTTCTAAGAATTTTTCCATTTTTTCTAGATCGTGCAGTTTTTTTTTCCTAGCAGCCTCTTATAATTCTTTGCATTTTTCTGGTATTCGTTGTAATGTCTCCTTTTTAATTTGTAATTTTGCTGACTTGGGTCTTCTTTTTCCTTGGTTCATATAGCTAAAGGTTTATGAATTTTAGCACGTGGTGTAATGAGCACTGGGTACATAAGCTTAATGAATCACTGAACTCTACATCTGAAACTAATAATACATTATGAGTTAAGTAATTGAATTTAAATTAAAAAATAAAAATAATAAATAAATAAAGGTTTATCAATTTTATCTTTTCAAAGAACCAATTTTGAGTTTAGTTAATCTTTTCTGTTGTTTTCCTGTTTTCTATTTCATTAATTTCTCCTCTAATCTTTATTGCTAATTTCCTTCTGCTAATTCTGGGCTCAGTTTTTTCTTCCCTTCCTAGCTCCTTAAGGCATACAGTTAGGCTGCCTTTTTGAGATCTTTCTTGTTTCTTAATGAAGGTATTTACTGCTAAGAACTTCTCTCTTAGAATTGTTCTTGCTGCATTTTGTAAATTTTGCTGTTTTGTGTTTCCATTTTCATAGGTCTTAATACACATTTTTGTTTTCCTTAATTTAACTTCTAATTTGATCTATTGTTTGTTGAGTAGAGTACTGTTTAATTTTTATGTATTTGTGAATTCTCCAATTTCTTCCTGCTATTGATTTCTCTTTTAATGCCATTGTGATCAGAGAAGAGAATTGTAAAATCAATCTTTTACATTTGCTAAAACTTGTTTTATAACCTAACATAAGGGTCTATCCTAGAAAACGTTCCATGTACACTTATTCCATGCTCCACTTGAAAAGAATGAGTATTCTGCTGGTTGGATAGAATGTTCTATATATGTCTGTTGGTCTATAGTGTTGCTCAAATGTGCCATTTCCTGAATGATTCTCTGTCTGGATAATCTGTCCATTGTTGAGAATGAATATTAAAGTCCTCAACTGTTATTGTGTTGTGGTTTAATTCTCCTTTTAGCTCTATTAGTTTTTGCTTTATGTATTCAGGAGCTCTGGTGTTGGGTGTTCTAGTTCAGTTCCCTGGTTGGGCAGGGTGGAGGCTGTATTATCATTATGTATTTATTAATGAGCAAGACTAAGAATTAGTTTTCTTGCCAGGTGCAATAGGATAAATAGCTCTAAGGCTGGTAAAGCTCTTGTTGTCTTAACACTGGCTTGCTCTGCCAACCAGGGGCTCTTCCTGCCCTTCTCTCAACTCAAGTACACTGAGCTACATAGCTTCCAGCCAACCCTTCTGGTGAGATGGTACCAGGAACCACAGTGGGTAGATAGATCTTTGTCTGGCTCCCTTGCCTTGGAGGGAAGGAGTGGGGCTGCTCACAACTTTCAATTTCCCAGACAGGCTCTTTGTTTTGGAGGGGCTGGGGGCTGCTCTGAGCCTTGGCTGTAAATTAATCCCCCTGCCTGTGTGTCAATGTCCTGAACTGGCTTTGCGCTTGTGACAGTTAGCTCTGTTTGCCCACTTCTCAGCTCAGGTATTGCTAGGCTCAGCTTCTAGGGCTTCCCACTATTTCCTCTAGTCAGATATGACCAGGAAATGGTCTCCATAGCAGGTGGAGCTATGACTCAGCTCCTTGCCTAGCTGTGGGCAAACCAGGCTCGAGGACTGGCATAACTCCTTGTTTGAGGATTTGAATCAAGCAGATCTGCACCCTGCCAAGTTCCCTGGTCAGAGAGCATAACCAACTTAGTTCTGCAGGTGAGCAAAACTGCTGATTGCGATTACTACTTGGGCACTGCAGGTATGAATTTTGTTTGCCAAGATCCATATACTGGTTGTCGCAAGTCCCTCCTTTCTCCATCACAATTCCCAGTGATTGAGCCCACAGACTCCCTGAAACCCCAGGGGGTGAGATCAGAGTGTAGGCTCCCACAAAGCAACCTGCAATGCTAGGAGAAATGCCAACTGTCCTTTCTGGATTCTTTTTTCCCACTGGAGGAGCTGGAGGCTCAAGGGAGACCTCTCTACATGGTACTATGCTGCCCTGTGGAAGGGGCAACGTGGTCAATGTGTAACTGCTTCTCTAACCCTTCTAATACCATCTGTTTTGGTCTCTGTTGTACAGAGGGGTGCTCCAGATTTACCTCTATGCTCTAGGATTCTCTCAGTGGTGTCTTGTTCTTGAATAGTTGTTAGTTATTCTTCTCGTGAGTAGCAGCAATGTCAGGAGCAACATATGTCATCATCTTGGTGATACTACCCCTGAGAGGATTTTTTAAATTAAAATGTAGTGTATGATAATGCATAGCAATTACAGAGAAAAATTAAAAATGCCTCATACCATATACCAAAACAGATTTCAAAAGGATGAAATAGTTAAGCATAAAAACAAGCTAAAGAATAGGTAGAAGAAATTAAAACCGAATATTTATCAAACTTCAGTAGGTAATCTATTTTTAAAAGCAACAAAAAGGAAAATGATACCAACAAATAGATCTGTCTGCATGTTAGATATAAACTTTAAAGAAATCTATAATATCACTGTAATACCACTGTAGGTTATCACTAACAAAAAGTAATTTAAAAGTAAAATAAAGGGGCATCTGGGTGGTTCAGTGGGTTAAAGCCTCTGCCTTCAGCTCAGGTCATGATCTCAGGGTCCTGAGATCGAGCCCCACATCGGGCTCTCTGCTCGGCAGGGAGCCTGCTTCCCTCTCTTTCTACCTCTCTGCCTACTTGTGATCTCTCTCTCTCTGTCAAATAAATAAATAATATCTTTAAAAAAATAAATAAAAATAAAATAAAGATAAAAAATTACAAAATCTATTTATGAAAATATAAATTAAAAATTATAGACTTAGCTGCCTAAATTTTAAAACCTATGTACATAATATATAGCCCAAATTTGAAAAGGCTAGCAACACATTTAGGGAAAGTTTAATAAATGTGGCAGAGTTAATGTTTTTATATAATAAAAGGTTAAATTATGTTAAAAAAATATTTTGACATCTCTATAGTCAGTTCACAAATAAGAAACACAACTAATAAAGAAGAGAAAAAAATTGTCAGCTCACCGGTTTTTAAAAAATGTAAAGGAAAAATAAGGTCTCATTTTGAAATCACATAATAAATAAGAAAGAATACATTTATGTATATTAAGACAATATCAAGTATTTGGTTTGAATGGTTTGAAACTGGTGATCTCCTACATATTGATGAGTCTGAAAATGGTTTTAACTCTTTAGAATAGAGATCCTATAATCTAAAGCCTTTAAATTAATTCTAAGGAAATATTCCAAAATATATTCTTCAAATGTGCACACAAAACTTCACTTCATCATTATTTAATAATCAAACAGTACTAACTGTAAAAACTTGGAAGCAGTATAGAAAAAAGTTGATTAAATTATGGTACATTATTGGATAGAATATTTCCATTTCTAGGCAGCTATCTGGCACACTCCACATGATAAAATGCAAAATGAGAAAACATATTTTAAGAGTCATTTTACATCATGATGACTTGCACAAGAAAAAGATGGAAGGAGAACCCATAAGAATGATAAGAATTTTGAGCATGCTGGGTTTATGTGTGGCTTCTTGTTTTACTTTTCTTAATGTGTCAAATTTTTCTATCTTACTATTTTATCTTTATAATGAAAAATATAGAGACAAAATTCCATGTGGAATATATGAAATGAGAAATATGAAGCTGTGAAGATTTCCTCCATCTTAAATTCATTTCCTATCCCAGTAAACTCTCCTACAGCCAAGTAAATGAATGTGGAATAGATTAGAGGAATGATAGAGCATTTTATTTATCTATAAGGGCATTTCTCTATCACTTAAAGGAAAAAAATTCTTAACATTATGAATTTTTATTAAGAGTTTTTGCAGTGAAGTAGTAACCTCAATCTTGAAGTTCCTGTTGATGAAAGCATTTAGAAGCAATTTGACTAACTGACCTAAAGAATGCTGAGCTGTAAAAAAAGTCCGATGAGGATAATAAAGCAATTACATTTTTGTGCATGTCTTTAAAAATCTCTTTTTTAAAAACACTTTTTCCTCAACTTCTTTCTACATGTCCTTCCCCATTTTAGTTGTGTTCACTTTTAAAAACACAGTAACCATGAAGGTCACGGAAATATTTTCAAGCATATTTTATATTGTAGGCACCTTAGCAACCGTATATCTTTTTTTAAGTGACAAAAAAATTTTCCTTATATAAATAAAAGATAACCTTAGAAACTAAAATTATTCAGTCTTAAATGATCGTTCCTCATTGCTAGTCCATCTGAGCATAATATGAAAAGGATGTTCATGACTACCCTTCCTGTTAGGCCTGGATCTCTTGGCTTGTTGCAATCTCATTCTTCAGGACTGTGTACTTTGACCTTCTCAGTAGGGGCATCTTGATTTCACCTCTGTATTGAGTCATCTGTGATCAGGTCATGAAGACTGACATTTATACTCAGGTTTCTTCAGATCCTATGAACATTCACACACACACAAATAGTTGTCTCTTCAGCTTCCATTGCACTTGACCTTCTCAGTGTATTTCACTTGTCTTGCTCTGACATATAGCAGGGACCAGCAATTTATGCTCCTTGCCCTTCTTCTTGTGCACATCCCATAGCACTAACCTTTCTCAGGTGGAACTAAGAGAGATATTGATGTTCTTTTTTGTGACAACTGTCTAACAGAGTTAGTTTATAAAGTAGTGCCTAGATATTATTACATGCACGAAAAGTATCATTCTCTTTCATATCCTCCATATGAGAATTATAGTAGGGGAAAATACTACATATATTGCCTCAGTCTCTTTACCTGAGGTTATGAAGTATGACTCACTAAGAATCAGTGAGGGAATGCCTGGGTGGCTCAGTCATTAAGCATCTTCCTTCAGCTCAGGTCATGATCCCAGGGTCCTGGGATCGAGCCCCACATCAGGCTCCCTGCTCAGCAGGAAGCCTGCTTCTCCCTCTCCCAATCCCACAGCTTGTGTTCTCTCTCTCTCTCTCTCTCTCTCTCTCTCTCTCTCTGTCAAATAAATAAATAAAATATTTTTTTAAAAAAAAGAATCAGTGAAAGCCAATAATGATGAATACCATTATTGTGTTCAACTTTGCCCAAAAGCCTATGTGGATTCCTTCATCTGACCTATGGCTGTTTTCTCTGGGACTTTTCAGTACTTTGAAATTCTTTGGATTTAAACAGGAGACTCTGAGTAGCTTCTATGTACAAAGCATTATTTTATGTACTTTATATGAAATAGAAATTACTAGAATATTTATAGCCAAACCTTGTTCATGTTTAAAACTTAAAACACTTTTCAATAAAAATGTAATAACTGGCTATGTAGATGATAGATAGATAGGAAAAGAAACCAGAGGGTAGATATTAAGATGAGAAGAATAAAACAGAGATGGAATGGAGTTAGTAGCCAAGTATATATCAGTGGCTTCATATACTCTAGTATGAGAAGGTTGAAAAATAGACTGAGCTGTTTAACAACTAATACAAAAAGTGGAGTAGTCATACATGCAATTCACAGGACCTACAGGAATAAACCAGTGGAAAAGAAGCACAGCTTTTTCTGGTAAGAATCCCTCAAGAAATGTCTAATGTATACTTACAAAGAAGATGTATTCTAGAGCTACATCTCTCTTTTCTCTCTCTCTTTTTCCTTCCTTTTTCTTTTAAAGATTTTATACATTTATTTGACAGAGATCACAAATAGGCAGAGAGGCAGGCAGAGAGAGAGAGGGAAGCAGGCTCCCCGCTGAGCAGAGAGCCCGTTGTGGGGCTTGATCCCAGGACCCTGAGATCATGACTTGAGCCAAAGGCAGAGGCTTTAACCCACTGAGCCACCCAAGCACCCCTAGAATTACATCTCTGATACAAACGTGGTAGTGGGTTTCACAGCACAGCACTGTTATTTCATTGTTGATGGTGACCAGAATTTTAGAAATGATCATCCAGTTAAGTAGATCTCTGAAGCTTAAATTTAGAGCACCTAGGAATAAAATTTAGAGAATCCAGAAAAATTAAGTCTTCAGACCATTCTTCTTAAATATTTTATTTTCAAATCTATGTTTGATCATCACTGAGTGGCAACCAGCATGAGAGTACCCTGTCTGACTTCCAGTGAAGTTTCCCCATGTTGATGACCATGGCAGATCCATGCCTTTTTATTTTGACTTTTAATAGAATATCTACAGGAAATGCTACACATTTAGAAATATGAGAATATTGACCAGAAAAATGCTCATGAGTAAAGCCAATATTTTGTGCAAAGATAATTCTAGGTTCACTTAAAACACATTGTCAAATGAGTAATGGAGATGCTGAAGGAGACTTAAAGATGCAACTTACAGTCACTGGGTACAACAGAAGCTAAAATTGCAAACTATAATAAAAAGTGGACTAAAAATACTACAGTGGAGATGCTGTCACAGTAGTGTCACAGAGCAGAGAAGAGGGGTTGTTTATAAATGGAGAGATCCAGGAATACATACAAGAGCTATGAGCCACAATTTGACAGGAGAACCATATTGCAGAGGGTGACGAAGTTCAAGAGGATTTGAGGTTGAGCAGAGTGTGCAGAAGACCATTAGTTCATCCAAAGCAGCTGACACAAAGGGTGTGTGGAGCAGTGTGGAGGGGAACAAGGCTGCAAAGGTGAACTAGGTTGAGATGGTGAAGGGATGTTAACTATAAGCAAACAATCTGGGACTTAGTAGATAGGACAGAAAGGCGTTGTTTTTTAATGGGCTATTTAAGGCTTTCTTAAAGGCATCATGATCTCGTGGGTGGCATGTTGGAGGGTAATTTGAGTGAGAAAGTCTGCAGTCAGAATATACTGATAAGAAATTATGGAGATAGGCCATGTGAGAAAAGATCAAGGCTGAAGCTAGGGAAGAAAAATGAAGAGGAAGGGTAGACGTGGTGGGGAGAGAATAGAGAGGAGAAATGCCTGCACTACACTTGCTGACCAACTAGGGAGCAAAAAAAGAAAGGGTGGAGATCATGCTAAGGTTTTCAGTCTGTGTGGTTAGCTCCATGACTGTGACAAGGAAGACAAATAAGGGGTATATAGGAGAGGCAGCTGAAAATCTGAATCTAGAGCTCAACAACCAAAGCATTTGAAGAACATACAGGATCTTGCAGAACCAGGATCTGTAGACTCATGGAAGGACAAGTTCTCCAAGGAGCACTGTGGGTAACTGTGACCTGGGCAAATTCTGGTGGGCTCCAACGGGAGAGGACAGTGCAGTTGTGTTTGGCATCCCACCTCTGTCCACACTCCGAATTCACTCTTTCCTAACAGATCCCACTCCACAGCCTACAGAATTCATATTGTTTTAGGAACTATTGACTTTAATCTTCAGCAGGGGAAAAAAAAAAAAAAAACCCACCTAAAAGCATCAAAGTTGGCATAGTACATTCCCAGACTTGTATCTCTTGCTGAAGCAGAAGGGCTCCGAGGCAGATCGAGAGAGCCTGATATACTGCAGTGTTCCTGCCACACAGGCAGACAGCAATCCCTCCCCAGGTCCCGTAAGAGCACTTTACATTTTCTTCCCATCTTTCAGCTCATAAACATGTTTCTCTTCAGAACACACACCATATGCCATTGGAAAAGGGTTGTAAAGTTTTATAGATATATTTGAGAGTATTATAAGAGTATAATAAAGCAAAAATAATGCAAAGAAATGGGAATTATTGAACAATGGAATTAAAATATTAGGCACGAATAACTCTAAGCACATTCAGCTTCTGTTTGTTTGTGCAAGTAATAAAACCCAGAACTCTTGTTTAGTTCAAAGATATGAAGCCTTTGAGTTGGGCTTTAAAAAAGAAATCAACAATGGCTATACTTTATTGAAAGCTTATAGGCCAGGCATCAGTAAATGAGAGCTTATTATCTCAAATACCATATATGAGGCTCTGTGTTTTTTGCTGTGAAAAAAATAAATTTTTGCACTTCTTTGGGATTTTTTACAGGCATTCCTTTTTCTGAAAGGATTAATTACATTTATTTGATTAGCATTTATTGAATGTCTGTGCCAGTGAGAGTGCTTGAGGATGTAGAATAGAAAGATAATTTTTATTACTGAGGAACATGCATTCCAACATGTACCAACCTTCATTTATTCATTCATTCCTTTATTCATTAAGCATCACTAAGTACATAGTACTGTGTGCTTGGTTCCTGAAAGAGCAGCAATACTTACAAGGTTTAGTAATGCAGGTTCTAATAGCATGTGTGGGGGTGGCTTCTGTTTGATGCACTTTTTCCATAATCCAAGAGGATATCTAAAGGAGTTTGGTCGTGAGTTGGTGTTTCAAAAAAGAGAGACAACAGAGAGACACACGAGATAAGGAAATTACTCTAAAAATGGAAAATTTGAGGTCAGGGGTCTCAAAAGGACTAGAAAAATGTGTAGCAGGTGAATTGAAATTGGAAGGATGACAGTAGGAAAGTACAGTAGAGGCTAATTATTGGGATTTTGAACCTGATGTGAGTAATAAAGCTTAATGAGGATGGGAAAATGGTTTGACAATGACCTTTCTAGCAGCCTCCAAGTTGAGCTTTTTAGAAGAATCATTTAGTATGTCATAAAATAATTTTTTATAAAAAGAAAACTAGAAGTGGATGAGAGGTGTTTCTATAGCTTCATAGAAAAAAAGAGTTACATGCAAAAATATTGTGTAGGAAGATGAACCAAGATTCAGACAGTCAATGAGAGAGTCATAGCTCTGCTCATAAGCATCAATAGTATCCTTTGTTTACCAAAAATCTAATCCTGTAGCCTAGTATTCAAGGATCTTCCCTGCTGAGACCCAGGCTTCTTTTCAATATACCATTAACAATACTACAATTCGGTCACAAACCCTGAGCTCCAATCAAGTTTTTGTCTATGAGTTCTATGTTTTCTGTTTTCCTTTCTTCTTTTTACACCTTATCTTGTGGCTTAGAATGTCTTTTCTCTTTATGCCGTGCTTTCCAGACTCTGCACATGCTTTAAGACCTTGTTCCTGTTTAAGAAGACTTGTCTTGTCTCTCCAATCAGATATATTATTTCCCTTCCACGACACCATTTTATACTCTGACGATAGTGTTCTTTAGGGTGTCTTCCCTTTTCTATTGGACTGTAAACCCCTCGACAGCAACACCCAGATATGATCTTGCTAGGAGTTCTTTCCATAACTTTGCAGAGCGCATCAATCATAAACAAAACTCAGAAATATTTGTCGAATGAATGTATGACTGTCCAGGCAGAGCAAGGCAGAAAAGTCCCAAAGAAAACATAAGATTTGAAAAAAATTCCAAAGTACTATTTTTCAGGGATTAAAAAAGAACCGAAATGGGAAAATCATATGCAGAAAGCACATAAAAGAAAAGATGTAGTTTTTACTACCCATTCATTCATTTATTTACTCAACAAATGCATTTAAGCACTTCTGTACGAGAGGCATTCATTCAAGGAGTAGCCAAGGGGGGAGTTCAGGTCCTGACACGCTGGAATAAATGCTATGAGTGGGTTAATCCCAGGTGTTATGGAAGTACTGAGGTACGCGTTAGCAGGGAGCGCTTCCCAGAGATGACAATCTCAAAGTTGACACCTAGTAGTAGGAAGATCCCGTACTAAGACCAGAGAGAAGGGGGATGCCTGGGTGGCTCAGTTGGTTAAGCATTCCTGATCCCAGGGTCTTGGGATCAAGCCCTGAGTTGTCAGGCTTCCTGCTCAGCAGGGACACTGTTTCTCCCTCTCCCTCTGCCTCTCCACTCACTTGTCCACTCGCTCTCTCTCTCAAATAGATAAAATCTTAAAAAAAAAAAAAAAAAAAAAAAGGAATAGAAGGAAGGTAGATAAGGCCCAGAGAACAGCATGTGCATACACTATAAAGCATGAAATATTATGGAGCACTTGGGGACTACAAGGAGGTTAGTTTGGTTGGAGAGTAAGTGTGTACAAGTGGAAGAAGGGGCCAAGGAGACAAGCCGAAGCAAGTACTTGAGAGCTTTCAGAGATATTTATATAGAAATGTCTTATAAGCTATAGATAATAAAAATTGATAGGATGGAATCAAGATTGTCAAAGTTCTACTGAAGGATATTTAGCAGATATGAAGTTACAATCTAAAGACAACATATCTCAGGGCCCCTGAGTGGCTCAGTTGTTAAAGACAAGATATCTCAAGCTAAAGCAATTGGGAACTTTGTGCTGAAAGTGAGGAAATGGCCATTGCCCCTCAATTTTTCCAACTGTTTATCATTTAATACTACAACTGTTCAGATGAGGGCCAAAAGAGCAGTTCTTGAGTCTCATATATACAGTAAATTTCACTCAATTTTATCCTGAATATTGAGAACCTGTGACAAGTCGACAATACCAAAACTAAAGTTGATCGTCAAACTATTATATCCTCGAAAGGATTGATAAGCCATTAATAGTCCCAAAAGAAAAGTATGATATGTATTATTTACTTACTAAACTGAATTAACTATTTCCAAGCATCTTAAAGGCTCCCATTTATATAAAAATAAGTTATTGCTTGTCATAGTTTATTCTGGCCTGTTCAGTAAATTGAGTCTCTTAAATCCCAAGCCTATGCAAATATTTAATGTAGTTCTAACAGTTCTATCTACTGGAAAGTTATAAAACTAGAATTTTTCTCTGACAACTGTGTAGGTAATCTGAGGTTTTATTGGAATCTACTTAATTTTCTAGACAAATTAAGATGCTTTGTCTGAGTGGGGCGCCTAAGTGGCTCAGTGGGTTAGGGCCTCTGACTTCGGCTCAGGTCATGATCTCAGGATCCTGGGATTGAACCCCACATCCGGCTCTCTGCTCAGCGGGGAGCCTGCTTCCCCCTTTCCCTCTGCCTGCCTCTCTGCCTGCTTGTGATCTCTCTCTCTGTGTCAAATGAATAGGTAAAATCTTTAGGGGAAAAAAAGATGCTTTGTCTGAGTGATTAGGAAGAATCAGAATGCCTAAGATGCAATACATTTTTGGTTGGTTGGTTTGTTAAAACAAAATTATGTCATTTAACTAAGATAATTTTTTGAAAAGGATATTCATCCACACAGAATAGGAGACATAGTCATATGTAGTCCTAGTTTCTATTCACCTTACACAGGGAAACAAACAAACAAAAAAAGTGGTTTCTTTCTTTCTCACTAGATAGTTTATTGTTATTTTATTTTGTTAGATTTATTTTTATAGTTTGTTGTTAGATTATTATAATCCTTTGTAAAGATTCCAAAATTAAAGTTAAAACAAAATTATACAAGTTTGGTTTTACATTACTAATTCATTTCCTCCAAATGTTATTCAGGTGAGGCTAGAGTTTCTCTTTCACACACTGTAGAAAAAGTGAAATACTCTCTACCTTCCTATGTGAGGCCCCACAGGTTTTTAGAGAGCATGTATGGTCCCACAGTCAGCAGACTAGAGTAAGTGGCTTTCCTAAATTCACAAGGCGAAGGCCACCCCACAAATCACTAAGAGATGATCAGGAAAACAATTCTCTGTGTAGATGCACAAATATTTGAAGCAGGAGAAGAGTGGGAATGGATCACCCAGGGTGTTCAAAGATGTAGGCAAATTTTAGTAGCATCTAACTTCTCTCAGTGAACTCATATTCATTGAAACCAAATATTTTATCCCTGTATCTGTCCAAATAGGAGGGATAAACTCCAAATGGACCATGGAGGTCTTGGTTTTTCATCCTTTCAAGCATGTTGAAAGAAATAATATAAAATACAAAACACAGAATCTTAGGTGGACACTGACTTATTGAATCTGTGCTTGGAATAAATCTAGTTCTTTGGTTTTCCTACACTGTCCCTTGGGAAACCATGTTTCTCTGTGTTTTTAAAATTACTCAGGAAAGTTACTAAAATTATCATGTTAAAGCATTGTGACCCAGTTAACATGACTTTTTGCCTTTTTTCATAACAAAGTATTAAGAGAAGTAAGTAACCCAAGGGTTAGGAAAATTATTTTATTAGGGACTGAAAGCTGGTCAAACTAATGATACATTAAAATTCCAGAAATCTATGCTATTTGAAGCAAAGCAGGGGAGCCATTTGCTTTGGCAAAGTGATAAAGAAGAAATTCATTATGAAGATTTCCTCTGGTTCCTACACATCAGGCATTGTGTCATTCCAAACCATAAATCTACCAATTGATTGGTGACTTTCACACAGAAATCAAGAGTGCACAGTACTTCTTCCAAAGTTGTTTAATGAAACAAAATCAAAGCAAAAGCAAAATTCAAGCAACGCCATCATGATATACAATGCAGGGCTGGAACTTCATAGCGGCAGACCAAATTTGGCAGGGACCCAGATCTGTTCTTGCACATTGCCCCGAATCACCTAGGCTACACCTCTTGATGCCGTGGGGCTCAGAACCTGCGCCATCCTGAAAACTCGGGAAAGGTGTCTGTGCAAACACAGCTAAAGTGGCTAAAGAGGGAAGAGGACGCTTAGGATATTGTAATGAAGCTTTCAAAAAAATCTCTTAAAGATTAGATAGAAAATACAAAAATTAGGGAAAGATGAATGAAGGAATAAAAACACAGAAGTCAATGTTGCTATGCATTCATGTATGTTTTCTTGGCCAGTAAATGCTCTCATCCATTTTTAAAGCATCTAGATTGTTGATTCTCTTACATTCAAAGGACCAATAAAGAAAAATTTCATAAATAAGCTAGTATATAAATGTGATGTCAAGGAGTATATGCATTTTTCTTCATATATTTACTTTGCTTATTGGATTTAGAAAATAAGAGAGTCCTCTGGGCTATTGAAGGTACTATATTTCAAACCCTATTCAATTGAATTTTTACTGGTTTTCTTAAACTCGTTGGATAGTACCAATTTCAGAGGATAATAAAGGACCAAGTCTCGATGAACTGGTCAAACCTCAACCTCAATATTAGAAGCAGAATTTATTAGAAAAATAAATTTTAACTACAAGAAGTGTGGTAGACTCTTTGTGTGTATATCTTTGTACTGACTGGTATGTAAAGCATCGGTTTCTAATATATAAAAATACCCGATTTTCAGAATTCAAATGAGCACCTATAATGTTATTGTTAGCATTAAAATTTGCAGTCTCTAGCTCATCAACTGAAAACTGAAGTTTTACCTTTAAAACTTAAATGCGTCAGGACCATGTTTCACTATTTCCTGGCCACGTGGTAGTTAACCTTGACTTTCAAGATAATAGAGGCTGGTCTAACTAGATCCAAGTATAGAAGAAAAATATCTGAGGGACTAGGCAGCCTTATATTTAATTTGACTAATCAGAGTGCTACAACTGAGAGTTACTAAAAAGTCAATCAACAGAGAGGTACCTGGGTGGCTCAGTCAGTTATGCGACTGCGTTCAGCTCAAGGTCCTGGGATTGAGCCTCGCATCAGGTTCCTTGCTCAGTGAGGTGCCTGCTTCTTCCTCTCCCTCTGCTGCTCCCCATACTTGTACTCTCTCTTTGTCAAATAAATAAATAAAATCTTTAAAATAAAAAGTCAATCAATGGTGTAAAAGTGTCACAAAATGATTATCCACTAGTCTGCACAATAGTCATACTCTTCTTAGGTCAAAGTATGGTTTTTATTGTCAGTTTTCAGAAAGAAATATAAAGAGAGCAAATATAAATATATTTAGAAATATAAAGAAATATAAAGAGAGCTATCGCTAAGAGCTACTTTTTTAAAACTAAAGGATTAAATGAGTTAAGAGCTACTTTTTTAAAACTAAAGGATTAAATGAGTTAAATAAGGAAAGATGAAAGCAATGGGATTTCTAGAGAACAGTATTTCAACAAAATTTACTTGCTTACTCTCTTCAAGCTGACTTTTGGTAATGCCATATGGTAATTCTCTGTGCCCACAGAGGATAATATCAAATAAGATTGATTCTAATGAAGGTTAAAAAGCTTAGTTTGGAAAGAAGGGAGAATTCCTTAACTAGTCAGAATACTAGAAAGATTGATGAGCAAAGGTTCAAAATCTCTGTCCAGGAGGTCTTTGAAAAGCAAGTACATGACCCTATTCTGGAATATTCATCTTTTATCTCTTAATAATTAGAAATTAGATGAATTCCATAGTTCTTAAGGTTTATAGTCCAGTACTTATTAAGATTTATTTACTTGACTACTTATATTTACCAACACCGCTATTACTCCCACAGAAACAAAATAAAAAAAAACGTATTTCCTAAAGCATAGACTTCTGAAGGAGTCTATCCTCTCCTTAATAGCTATAGGTGTTTCCCAAATAAAATAATACAACCTGTTAAACCCAATCTCCAATATGATTAGCCAGCTATGATTTTGGAATTGTGTCACTTTTTAACCTTCCTTCTAGAAAGCATGTCTATAAAGTAAGTGGGCTATGTGAGGCTAATTGCTATTTCTCTAATGTGTTCTACTTCACTTGACACCGCTCCCCATGCTTTTAACACCATTTATCTCATCCCTGTTGCTGAAAAGCATTGTCTTCCAAGATTCAAGATAGTATATGTTGTCCTGCTTTGGACTGAAAACATTTAAACTAACCTCCCTAGATCATAATCTACCAAAGGCATAGGCCAGGATACTGTCTCCCCTGCAGTGCCTGGCAAGGTACCTATGCCATAATGGCCCTTGCCCAATTACTGTACTTAAAGTAGGCTGAACTGGTAGCTAAAGGCTTATGTCAAATTCAGACCAGTTAGGTGTGTCTCTGGAACACACTAGTCCCCAGCTCTAACTATTTACAAGCCCACACTTCAGCTAATTTCTTGTCCTGAGTTTGGAGTTGGGCTTCCTCTCTTAACACCAAACTCAATTCTTGCAGAGGTCCTAAAAGCTCTCAGAGCAATAGGTAGTTTTCTTTTTTTCTTCTTTTTTTAAAGATTTTATTTACTTATTTTAGAGAGAGAGAGAGAGAGGAGAGAGGACAAGATGCAGAAGGAGAAAACGAACAGACTCCAGGCTGAGCACAGAGCCCGATGAAGGGGGTTTCTCACGACCTCGATCATGACCTGAGCCAAAATCAAGAGTCAGACAATTAACCGACTAAGCCACGAGGTGCCCCTTTGAGCAATAAGTGGCTTTCTTCCCAAACACAGTCATTAATGTAGATTGGCCTCTCTGATCAGAACCCCTCCACATTGGGGCCTCCATTCTTAGGTGCAGTGCTGCCATTTCCACACACAAGAGGTGACCTCATAACATTTCTTGGGGAAATATATTTATTGAGCACCTACCCTATGTCAAACATTGTGTCACGAGGACAATTAGCAAACAAATTGTGATTTACATTTTACTGGGGATGGAGATGGACAATAAACAAATAAATTATGAAGTAAGTAAGAGTGAAAATCCTAAGTGCTAAGCAGAAAGGCATGGAAGGAGTACAGATAGGGCAGGGAAGTGACAGGAAGCAGGAAAAAATTCTCAGTTTAAACAGGATAGATAGGAAAGATGATATTTGAATGAAGACTTTCAGAAACAATTCCTTTGACATGAGATTCCTGCTGAAAAGGTAGCAGATTCCACCTCCCTTGTGGGATCTTCCATACCCTTCCCACCGTGCCACTGTTTGCTGGATGGTATTGATCGGGCCTCCGGCTCTTCTGAAAGCACAGCGCCCAAAGCACTATAAGGCTCTGTCTGCAGGTTATTCTCAAGTTCTGAAATGCAGAGAGAAAAGAGTGAAACCAGAGAGTCATTTTTTGGTGCACTGACAGAAAACACAGTGATGTTCATTACTTAGAACTCTCCTCAGGGATTAAGCGTGATTAAATAGCCCCGGTTTACTAAAAATGACCAGGTTTCGCCACCAGATATACACGCCAGACACTTGGCATCCCATTTTTGTAGTGTTTCACAAGCATCTTTAGCAAAGCTAACAATGGAGGCCCAGATTTCTTTCTCCCTAGAGACGCTACACATTTCTCCAACTTGCTGTGTTCACATTGATTTCAAAAGGAGCTTTGCACTCACAAGAAAAACACGGAGGGCTTAGCGTGTGACCCATGGTTTTTACAGCCACACTATTAAAAAAAGGGAAGAAACTCAAAGCATTTTCACATTTTCACATTGACAGGAACTGGCTGTTTTGACAAGGGAAAGTCATGGCATAGGATTTTTTAGATAAATTAACAGAATGAAAGTGCTAAATTAAAATTGCAACATTGATTTCCTTTTTAGCTCAGCTGTGCATTATATAAAAGGGTCAGAGGAAGGATTTATTATGGGCGATGAGTCTCTGTCGTCCACTAAGAGAGACCGGTGTATAAAATAAAGTTGTCCATTTCAGACACCCTTTGTCTCCAAGGAAAGCTGTCTAGGAGGCCCACGGGTGGCAGAGGCACTGAAAGGAAATGGAAATTGATAATCGGTCCTGTTAGGCTGATTCTCTGCATGTTCAATTCATATCCTTTTGAAAAGAAGAGATTAAGATGAAACCTCATTGAGGAATACACATTTCGAAGAAAATAGAAACAAAGGTTCTGCAAGGCTATTTCAGTTGGTGTCAAATGTGAGAACAAGGCGACACAAACTTATATGAAGAAAGGGCATTAACAAAATCCCCAGACAAAGGAGAAGCTAATAGCAAATATATGCAGCCGCCTTTGTGGATGCTCACAGGAGAAGTGGTACAACTTGATTTACAAAAGACCTGGATAATTATTTGTTACTTGGAGCCAACCCTGCTTCTCCCTCTGCAGAGGGCAGGCACTGACCATCTGCGTGTCTTAGTTCTGCTTTTGTGCGGCTGCGAATTAGCCACATTTTTGTGTCTGGTAAGCTTTGCATGAAGAGACGTTTGAAGCGCTGGCTTTGTTTTATTTTAAATCTTTAAACTGTTCCCTCGGCTTCAGTCAGAGGATTATTGCACATCTAACCACAAATAAATTGAAATATCAGCTCAAGAGAGCGCATGTTGCTCACTGACGGAATAACGGACGGCAGGTGGTAGAGGGTTTTGTTTTCAGCAAAGCACAGGAGGCTGGGAGTGACAAGAGTGATTCTGAGAGAGGGCTGAAACTGTCAGGATGGAGTCATGGGGGTCAGTAGTTCCTGAGCTGACCTTTTTAAACAAACCCTGAGACGACCTTTTACTGCGTCCTCACAGCGGTGGAGCATTCATGCCAGAAAGGTTGCCCCTCCCTCTAGATCTTGAGAGTTTGAACAAAAAGCATATTTTCTATGATAGGGCCCGCGTCCAACGCTTCACTCACAGGGCAGCCTGACACTCCCTCTCCTGTCAGCCCCTGACGCGCGATCCTAACTGCTCACCTGCTCCAGCACACGCGCGAGCACTCCAGCTCTCCCTTAACACCTTTCTGCCGCCTTGGGTATCGTCTTCCTGTCACATCATGGAGATCGGGGGACTCGGCAGCAGCGCGGGATACTCCGTGTGCTGATTTCCATGTCGTTGCCCTGGATGGTGTTGGAGCGCAGAGGTGCGACACACAACTCTCACCTGACTTCTGGGGACACGCTGAAGGGCTGAGGTGTGTTGTCAGGGGCATCAAATGCACGTTCTAGTGTTTGTGAGCCAGAGTTATAGAAGGCACGGGGCAAGGCTTTCTTCTCAAATACCGTTCCCTCTGGCCTCTGTTGTGTCCCAGAAATCACCAAAAATAACGCGCTTAGTGTGCTTCCTACTGAAGGCTCTTTGTTCAAAATCGCCGGTATCTGAAGGCGAGGACTGGCTGTCGGCAAAGCTGGTGAAAAACAATGAGGGTTTTTTGCCTTCATCACTAAATAATATTCTGTTGTTCATCCTCTCGTTAAAAATGTTTTATGTGATGATAGAGTCCGTCTTCCGTTCTGAGACGTGCATTATGGGGAGCTGGGCTCCTCGCTCAGGTCAGCATGCAGATCTGGGGTTCACCCTCGGGTCTGGGATTCCAAAGCCATACGCCTAAATTAAGAAACTTCTTTTCCATTTGCAACTACCCCTGTCATTTTCTCACTAAATTTCAATCTTCAAGTCACCTGGCCTAAACCGCCGAAACGTAGATCATTAAAAACAAACAAACGAGCTTTTTAAAAATTTTGAAACAAATCCAAGTGACTATACAACTTAAAATTAGGCTTCCCCCCCCCCCCCCAGTTTGGCTCTATGTATTTCTCTCACCTTATGAGTAAATAATAAAAGAAAAATTTAATGAAAGATCCTTTGGAAAAGACCTAAGTTTTGAATCTGGCAGGAAAAAAATAATATACATAAAGACCTAGAACCTTAATCTCCTGGTCTTCTGTTTCCAGACTTGGCACTCGTTTTCCTTCTTTTCTTTTCTCTTTCCTTTTCTTTTCTTTTCTTTTCTTTTCTTTTCTTTTCTTTTCTTTTCTTTTCTTTCTTGAGACTCTTTTCAATGGACATAACTATTTCCTGGTACTCAAGCAAACAGAGAAACTTAATAATGTAACTCATTATTGCTGGACCTGATTTTTGATGTCTTCCCCATCCCTGCCCCTTTATAGAAGCCAAGAAATACAGAATGTGTTGTATAATCATCTATTGTTTCCTACGCATGTATATTTAAGTGGTCTATATGCCGGGAAGCCAGAGTTTCTGGCTTGAAAAAAAATGTTAAAAAGAAAAAGAAATGGAAAAAGCACCCGGGCAGAAGGTTAAGGGCAGGGGGAAATAGAAGCAAAAAGAAAGAAGGGGTTTTCACAGTAGAACATGAAGATTATAAAGAAAACTGAGGATGCCCAGAGAAAGGAAGGTCAGCCTGGACTGAGAGGAGATGCAGCAGATCTCCCAGGAACATCTCCTTTTCCTGGTTACTCCGTTTAGGAGTGACCAAAAAGAAAATAAAAAAGGAAGAATAAAACTTTTAAAAAGTGACATTTGAAAAGAAAAGACCAATGAATGGATAAAACTCTCATTAGAGCTCCAAAAAGGAGAAGTAAGAATATATTCTGTAGAAGAATGAAAGCAGAACTGTAACCTCAGATACAATCGGGGCACCTGGGTGGTTCAGTCACTTAGTTAGGTGGCTGCCTTCCCCTCAAGGTCATGATCTTAGTGTCCTGGGATCCAGCTCTGGGTTGATCTCCCTGCTCAGCAGGAAGTCTTTTTCTCCCTCTCCCTCTGCCCCTCCCCACCGCTTGTGGTCTCTCTCTCTCTCTCTCACTCACTCAAATAAATAAATCAATGGGGGGGGAGGGGAAAGAAACTACATAACCAATAATCATCCATAGAATTAGAAAGTGAATTTTTAAATTTACCATTCAGAAGATCTTAGGAGCAAGTAGTTTTGCAGCTGAATGGATGATAGTTTTGTCAGAGTTTCTATGTTATTTAAATAATTCCAGCTTTTAAAAAGATATAGAATACGTGCCCTCCACATCAAAAACTAATGATGTATGGTGACTAACATAATAAAAATAAATAGATAAAAATAAAAAGGTACAGAAAATTTCCTAATAAATTTATGAGCCTTGATCAACTTTACTACCAAAAACCAGATAATACTAGAGTAAAAAAATACAGACCATTTTCCACTTATGAGTAAAGATGCAAAATTGTAAACCAAGTAATATTAAAAATTAAATCTTTGATGTTATAATGAAACTAAAAGCTCCACTCAGTAGATCTATATAATGGATTAAGTTTGTCTTCTGATCTTCTCTTTATTGACTTGATAGAATGTGGATAAACCCAGGATGTAGTAAGTTGAATCAGCATATGAGAAAGATGATAACAGTGCTTGACCTAGCTTCCTCTACGTGTCCTCTGCAATTATACAGAAATAATAAAGCTTTCACCTATGATTCTGAAGTAATCTTTTAGGGAAGACTGTTCAGGAAAAAAGGCTTAGTTCACACATTCATATACACAATACTTGAAAGCATCAAATAAATGGGTAACTCTTGATGATGATAAGGCATTCAATCAATAAATGTTTTATTTGGGAAACCTGTAGTGTTAGCATATTCAACCTGTCATTATGCTTTTTATCCTGGGGGGCTCGAGGTTCTTTTCAAGCATCTGCTAGGATAGATATTAGAAGACAATAACCAAAATCAGTAATTCATCTACACTACAAAACGTTGCAGGAAAAAGACTGTATACAGAAATGAATTGTGTGATGAAAGCTACCCATTTCTCTCATTTTACACTGACTGTATATGTTTAGGCCTCCTAAAATGCTGTCTTGGTAGGACATACCACAGTCACCCGTTAGAAGGTATCCCAGTTGCACTGAGATTGGGTCTCCTCCCTGACTAGTGAGTCTGCTTGAGAGATCAATGCCTAAACAATTGTTGGTGCTCAGTAAACATTGGTTTAACTTAGTTGAATCACTCAGACAGAAGATTATCCAGACTTCCAAATCACTTTACTTCTCCTCTCCATATACAAACTTAGGTACAACTGTGAAGCCACTGATCTAAAAATCATTAGATAGTGCTCTCTACTCTATTAGTTTAAATGAACGTACCTTACCTTTAGGACTATATTCAGAAAAATGTTTAAGCCTCAAGGTCAGGGCACCTGGGTGTCTGATTCTTGATTTCGGCTCAGGTCATGATCTCAGGGTCCTTAGGTCAAACCTCATGTCGGACTCCACGCGTAGGCAATAATCTTGAGCATGAAGACAGTTTAAGATTCTCTCTCTCCCTCTTCCTTTGCTCCTCCCTTTCCCCCTCCAATACATACATACATACATACATACATACATACATACATACTTTTTAAGCCTCAAGCTCCCCAGTAATGTAGAGTACAGAATTCGATAACCACCCTAAAGACACGGTGAGAGAAGTAATGCTTTACCTAAAGAGAGGCTTCCAGAACTGTCTGTTAGAGCCTAAGCATCCACAGACGACACAGATACCAGTCCTTGTTCACACAGTTTTACTCTGCAGGCTGTCTTTTGTCATTGGTCACCTTCCACTAGTACCCAGCCCTGCAGGAAAGCACATGGGGCACCAGATTCACCAGCGCTTTAAGTTGCTTACTGTTTTCTTTAACGAAAGGTTGTACGGAACCAAGCTTTACCCATGACAGGCCAGCAACATGAAATTCTATTGTGCTGCTTTCCGGGCTTCTTTTTCTGAGTCTGCATCTTCTCTCTGGCTTCATCATCCACAGACAGATCCCATGGAGAAAGGCTAATCACAAGGGGTCTTGTATTTTAGGTTGGTCAAACAAACGACTGGTGTCAACCACTTTCCTTTTAAAAAGCTGAACATCTTTTTCATACAGTCCTGCAGCCTCTGGGTTCATGGAACCTGTGTATCAATCTTGTAGAAAACTTTCCTCGCATACATTCACACTTGCCAAATATGATTATGGTTCCGCTTCCAGGTTGCAGATGCTCTCTTCACATCCAGCTGGTGTGAGATGGGATCAACTAGCAGGTGAAAAATGAGCATATCAAGCACCCGGTGTGGACATTCACCATCTGGGTAGTTATCGGGGATGTAAGTTTAAGTACGCCATCTTGATGAAGTCCGTGCTGTCTGAATAGGACTCCAAACCTCATTAATGCAGAGCAATTATGTGGCTCTGTATAGAGACCTGGTAACTTCTGCTTCACAAGCAAGGTAAATTCTGCAAGAAAAGTGTAGAAGGGTCCAGGTAGAAGGTAGAAGGTTGGTATGAAGCATGTGTGCCACGTGCTGACTGTGTTGCTGGAGCAGGAGATCTCGGCTAAGTTATGAGCAGTGCATTTTGGGAAACATAAGGGAGCTGTGTCTTTGGAGGGGCACGTGGAGGACGAGTTATCACATCCCCTGTGAAGGTCTGTTCTTCACCATCAGATCATTTGCATACAGAGCTAGACATCCTCCAGAACACATTCATAATGTGGACTCCAAACAAAGAAATTTAGTGATCTGTGTCATCAAACTCTTCTGTCTTCCAAATGCTGCTCCCTAGCCCTGGTTTTCTTCCTGCTACACAGGGGCTGATGACTCTGGCCTTGAAAGACCATCAAGAGGAGGAGGTGGCATAATGCAAATCACTCACATCAATGCCCGTTTTTAAATGCTTGTGAAGTAGATATTACCTTTATGGGTCTTAAAAGCTTATAAAATCCCAGCTTTCATTCTCTCTCACCAACTGTTGTTTACAGATCTTCTAACTCCCTTACTGCCAAGTTATTTTTCCAATGTCAGCTTATTTGCCACTACCACCTCTAATCTATATGTAGTCTTTGTTTCGTATATTTACAAACTGGTTTCATTATTCCAGTGAAGTTTCTCCCATACTCACTGACTTCTACCTGAAAGGACTGGCCTACAAAAGACATCACCAACCCATCAAAAATGTTCTTATTTAATCCACAAATGGACCAGTCGGAACTCAGTGTGAGGATAACACTTAGGTCTATAGCTCTTCTCAGCTTTGTTCATTCTGTCTAGAACTGCAAATGATACTTGCCAACAAATATCTTTCTAGAGATGCAGTGTTTTTAGGCTCAGGCATATTCAGAAATCTACAGCTGTTTGGGTAGATCAGCTATTCTGTGGGTATATAAATATTTAATATTTATATACAATTAATATAAATACAATATGTATTGTATTTATATAATGCAATATACAATACATATAATTATGTAGAATATATAGACTACAATTAATTATATAAATTGTGTATAAATATTTTCATATGTACATCTACCTAAATGTATATCTTCTTTGAGAAATATAAATGAAAAATAACTCACTCTCATAAAAGCTAGCATTAGAGCTTTAATTCTTGGAAAGTTTACATTACAGTTTAATTCTTTGAGGTACATTAATTTAAAAACTCTCCATATAGGATGGAAATTTAGTCGTATCTTCAGAAATAAAAATCTGTAACCTCAAATATATAGAATGGTTAATTGACTGAACATTTCTGATTTAATATGTAGTAAGCCATATTTTAGAATTAGGCCTGAGGTCTGCTTAATGTGTTTCTGTCTGTGCAGCCATTACATGTGTACTCTCCCACAGCTTAGATTTGTTTGGTAGCTACTGTTCTAAATTATGATTGGAGGCTCCTATTAAAAAACAACAATAAGGGGTGCCTTGGTGGCTCAGTCGGTTAAGTATCTGACTCTCGATTTTGGCTCAGGTTGTGATCTCATGGGTCCTGGGATGGAACCCCATGTCAGGCTCCATATTCAGTGGGGAGTCTGCTTAAAAGGTTCTCTCCCCCAACCCCCCACCACTCTCTCTCTCTCTCTCAAATAAATAAATAAATAAATAAATTTCAAAAAGATAGTATTTGTTTTAATAACAGTTTTCTGATTATACAAGTAAATGTGGTTACTGCAGAAAATTAGCAAAATACAAAAGTGTTAAAAACATCATCTCTAGGGACACCTGGGTGGTTCAGTTGGTTAATTAAGTGTCTGCTTTCAGTTCAGGCCATGATCCTGGGGTCCTGGGATGGAACCCCATGTCGGGCTTCCTACTTGGCGGGGAGTCTGCTTCTCCCTCTGCACCCACCACCCGCTTGTTCTCTCTCTCTCTCTTTCTCTCAAATAAATAAATAAAATCTTAAAAAAAAATCCTCTCTAATCTCACTACTCAGAGATCCCAATTGTGTATGCAGAAATGTATATACATATAAAAACAATAATTTATAATACTGCATATACTGCTCTAATTCTGTTTTTTACTTATCTGCCTAAAAATATATTATATAAGAGTTTTATATATTCCTTATAAAACTCCTAAATATGATTTTATTTTTAGTGGCCATGTAGGATTTACCCAATCTGTTATTTTGAAATTTTTTTTAAGATTTATTTTATTTTATTTATTCAACATAGAGGAGAGAGATCACCAGTAGGCAGAAAGGCAGGCGGGAGAGGGGGGGAAGCTGGCTCCCCACTGAGCAGGAAGCCCTAGGGGGCTCGATCCCAGGACCCTGAGATCATGATCTGAGCCGAAGGCAGATGCTTAATTAACCAACTGAACCACCCAGGCGCCCCATTATTTTGAAATTTTTAAATAATAAAATCAAAATCGATTTTGAAGAAAAACCAGAGAATTTAACTGCGGCCAATTCTGGTCCTCAAGGACTTTTCTCTCAAGTACCAAATGCAAGACTGTATGAAAGAAGTCAGAGCAAGGGAGGTTCCCAAATCCCAGTACCCCACCTTAATTTTGTGTGTTGACACAAAACATTGATGAAGGCAAGTAGGGAGTGAGGCTTCCCAGATTGTCAGATGTATAATAGAAATCAGACTATTGTATAACCAGTAATGGCTTCTTTAGCCATAACTCAAAGACATCCCATTTATACTAGGGTCTTTTTTTCAATAATGAATAAATTGCATTTAAATTATAAACTTAGAAAGGAGAAGTAAAAGGATTACTAAGTGTGAGAGATGAAGATAAGCAGTAAAGCCTATGTGATCAGAAGGATAAATCTCCCAGTTCATCTGACATAAGAGATGGATTCCAATGTCTCTGAAGTAGGGGACAGTTTTGGCAGTCATTTGCATTTAAGAATCCATTAGTGCCATCCTATACACAATGCCATCATTGGATGACTAACAGGAATATATGATATTTGCTTATGATTTTATAGATTCTAATAAAATATGACATTATCTTTTTGAATCATTCTTATTCAGGGAAACCTACTTTCCTAGGACTTGGCTGATGTAACCCACATCAACCATTAAATGGCATAATGATGCTGTATCTTTTGACATTGTTTGGAAAGCTTTCTCTCCGTGGCTCATTCTGTCCTAGAAAAAGTATCTCTAAGGAGCAGTGCCTCAATTAATAATCCCTGGATGGTGATCAACAGAAATTTTTCCTAGAAATAACTAAGTTTGTCAACTGCTCAGGTATTTATCTCATGGAGAGACTGTCATACAGGCATTTGAGACATAAATCGTGTTCTTAAAAAATAGTCAGACATTATGGTTTTCTTTGAAGGAAGAATGTTATTTATGATCTTTTCTCCTAGAAATCACCTTAGAAGACATAAATACAAGTACATATTTTACATATTCTTCAGATTAAAAAATTGGCACTATCTATTATAGAGGACATATGGGAAGAATGGAATTCAAGAAACAACAGACACCTATCTCAGAAGCATTTAGATCTAGACTCAATCCAAATCAGAATCATCCAGTAACTGCCCCTCCCTGCCTTTTTCCTTCAGATACTCACATTGTTTTCTGGGATAAAGCTGGAAGTAGAACATTGTTTATTCCCTGCTTTTGTCTGATGATAATTTTGTTGTTGTTTTATATTGTAAAATTTGGACTTCTATTTACAAATAGGATTTTAGGAATGTTGATGTGATTTTCACATAGCATTGCTCTCAGAATAATGAGATAGCATATTATGGCTACAGACAATGATGAGAAAGAAACTTAGAAATGAACCAGTTAGTATTTGAGGAACATAAGGCATTTCATCACTTCTAAGACATGAATTTTTTTCAGGGTGTCTTACAATTAATTTCACTTTAAACTAACAGACTCTTGGGCACTTGTGTGGCTCAGTGGGTTAAAGCCTCTGCCTTCGGCTCAGGTCATGATCTCAGGGTCCTGGGATCGAGCCCTGCATTGAGCTCTCTGCTCAGCAGGGAGCCTGCTTCTCCCTCTCTCTCTGCCTGCCTCTCTGCCTACTTGTGACCTCTCTCTCTGTGTCAAATAAATAAATAAAAATCTAAAAAAAAATCTAATAGACACTGAATGTTTAAAAGTTTTAGTAATATTTTGAGAAATTTATTTTGCTTTTAATCTTCATCTTACTATATGGATAAAAGCAATGTATAATAACATCTTAAATGTGATGAAATACAATGTTGTGTTTTCAATTTGTAGTAGATAAAGATAAAATTATTCACTGTTTGGGGAGTACTTGTAACTGACATTCTAATGCATCAATATAGACCCTCTCCCAAACTCCACCAGACGGAGAAAAACAAATTGTCTTGGAAAGTTATTTCACAAAAAAATTCAAAATCTCATCCTCATTCTATTCAGAAAGTCAATTTCTGAAATCTAACTAATGGGGCAATGGGCAGAGTGGATTAATGAATTCCATAGATAATCCCTCAAAACTCAATTTATTCATCGAATTCACTTCTTTCTCTACTAAATATATTCCCAAAGCTTGATGGGTAACCAGATTAATTAATTTGTTACATATCCTTACTCTTCCTTTCTGATAGACAACAATGAATAAAATCCAAAGTCAGAAAGAAGAAGCAGCACAAAGATAATCCCTAATGTGAATAACAACTTCTGGACAACAGAGAGCCTACTAAGCTTTAAGTCTTTCTATAGAATTCAAAATATTGGGTCCAAGTATAGATGTCTCAATGTATTTGTGTGTGTGTGTGTGTGTGTGTGTGTGTGTATGTGTACACAGAGTAAGCATGCACATATTTAATTATATAGTTATATGTATTTAAAAGGCTTTGTCGATAGTGTTCTAAAACCACTATCAAGAAGGTGAGAATGCACGTGTTAACATTTCTTTCTGGGTAAATAGAGATGAGGGGAAAAGTTATTGGGGTTTGCAAATTTATTTTAAATAAATTCTTTTAAAATGACCTACATTTATTGAAAGAAAAACAGTCAACTACAGTTGTAATTGTTATCCTGCAGGTATTTATTAATAGACGGGTGGCTGTCATCTTTGTTAAAATGCTCTAAGTTGACAGAATTTCATTTACATAAATGGGTGGAAAATCCGTTTCTTACTTGTCCAACAAACTGGAGACAAAGTGCCTGCCAATGTTTTAATTTCTTTTTCATGTTCTGGTTAGAGAGTGAGAAGAATGCTTTCACTCCACAGTGTCATGAATATGATAATCTATGGAAATCACGGAAAGCAGGTACTTAAGTTAAGCATATACTGTACTATGGGAATCCCTGATGAATTCAAGTCTATTCTGTTTAGAGAAGATGTTGTTGCCTGTGAAGTGACAGACTGCCAGATGTTCCGGAAGTAGCAGGGTAATGGGCTCAGATCGTAGCATCATTCCCCAGCCCCCACAGATGACAGCGTTTACTGTAGGCTACGGAATGGCCTTGCCTTCATTCTTTAAGAACTCATGTTTACATTTACTTCTCAACTATCAAATCTTCATTTTCTTAATTTTACTTATTTCAATATGTGGAGCATAAAATTATATAACTATGTGAGTAATCCTTACTTTATAGAGTGTATGCAGTCCAAATGTGATATGAGCAATTCTCCGTCCTGTAAAACATGTTTAAGCCATTGCTTTCCCTTATAAAAGCTGGAAAGGGGGGTTTACACGAGGGAGAGGGAATGCTTATTTTAGCATATTAAGCACAAAGCAAAATGTGCCAAAGCACATGTAAGTTAATACTAGAAAGAAAACTATAACGTGTTGCGAGGATTTCTATAATAATATGATGCGGAGGATAAGGACTAACATTTAATAAGTGCCTACTGATTACCAAGATCTGGCTTCATTTTATATATTTTATGTAAGTTATATAATCCTTACTACAACTCTTAAGAAATGTTATTCCCGGGGCGCCTGGGTGGCTCAGTCGTTAAGCGTCTGCCTTCGGCTCAGGTCATGATCCCGGCGTCCTGGGATCGAGCCCCACATCGGGCTCTCTGCTTGGCAGGAAGCCTGCTTCTCCCGCTACCATTCCCTCTGCTTGTGTTCCCTCTCTCGCTGTGTTTCTCTCTGTCAAATAAATAAAATCTTTAAAAAAAAAAAAAAGAAAAAGAAATGTTATTCCCATTTTAAGAATGAGGCACCTGAGATCTTAAAAAGGTAAAACAAAATTTTGACCAGGTTAAATAGTACATAATGGAAGCAAGATTGAAAGCCAACATCGAGGACTGCACTGTTTATCCTAAATATACTACTACCCATACATTCATTCATTTGGGAAAGTATACTGGGCCAGGTGTTGCTGAAAGTTCTAGGGGAACATCACTGAACAAAATTCATGAACATCCTATTTGGTATCTCATATCTTCTAGAAAGGATGGAGATATAAATAAATGAATAAAGAATATGATCATTATCAAAAGGAAGAGATACAGAGTATAATTTAGAAGAACTACTTTCAGTATAAAGGTCCTAAGACTTTTTAAGACCAGCAAAAAGTACACATGTGTGGTTGCAGGGTAGTAAATTAAGAGGAGAGTGGTTAAAAAATAAAATTGAAGAGGTAGGCAGGAGCCAGATAAGCCTGCAGTCAGTGCAAAGCTTTTAGATTTTATTTTAAGTACTTTGGGAAGTCGTTGGAGAGTTTTAAGCAGAGGAGTGACATGTTCTCATTTCTATTTAAGACAATTGCTCTGGCTACTATGTGGAGAATACATTACAGCGAGTCAAGAGAAAGTACGCAGATCAGTCAGGAAGCTACTGTTCTTGGTGAGTTCTTGGAGTGTTCTTGGTGAGAGACATTGGAGCCTTGGACTAGAGCCATATCAGTGGAGATGGTGGGAAGTGGAGAGAGTTGGGTTGTTCTGAGTGTAGTTTTGTTGAAAACAAAGAGGGGAAGATATGGGGAAGTGGGGAAGATACGGGGAAAAATAAGAAATCCGGGATAGCCCTGGGTTTTTCACTTGAGCAAATGGGTCAGCAGTCATTTCATTAACTGAAATAGGGAAGATTGGGGAAAGAATATTTGGAGTGAAAAAACAAAGGATCTACTTAAGATGTGTTAAGTTTGCGATCACTTTCAACGTCTAATTAAGTGTTAAGTCATTGGACATTAAGAGTCTGGAGCTCAGTATAAAGAATAGAACTGGAGCTATCAATCTGAAAGCCATAGCTTAAATGATATTTAAAGCCATAAGATAAGATAAGATCACTTGGAAAGGGTCACTGTCAGAGGGGAAAAAGAGTGTCTAGGACTGAGTCTTGGATATGCCAACCTACAGGTTTCAGAGAAAAAGATTTACCCAATTAAGGAGATACAGAAGTGATGTAGAAAACAAGTAGGACAGTATTTTGAGAAGGAGGGAGAGGTCATCCTGATTGAATGGTGCTGAGACAGAAAGTAAAGAGACAGAAAGTAAAATGAGCACAAAACTGTGACCATCCAATTTGCAAAATAAACGTCCTTGGTCCCATCACCACAGCGTTTCCATGGCTGGGAATGGAGGACAAACTCCTGGACTGAGTAACTGAGGAGTTGAATGGGTGGTGAGTGTGGGCGGACAGACACTGCTATTACCATGGCTTAAGACAGGTTTGAAGGGAAATAGGTAAATGAGGAAGTCTGGAAGTGGCTGCAGAGACAAGAGTTATTTGTTTTGCATATTTGTTTTGAGGAGGGGAAGGATTAAAGCATATTTGTTTGTTAACAGAAATAATGAGAAAATGAGAGTGAATTGTGGGATGGTCAGAGATAAAATTAAAGAAGTGGATTCCTTCAGATGATCAGATGTATGCAAGAGAGAGCATCTTTTGAATCTTTTGAAAGCAAGGCCACTTCCCATCATAACAGAAGAAAAGATCAAGGGTGATAGTACAGATGAGGGGGATTTACAAAATGCAGAATAGAAATATTACTTCAATATTTTTACCTGATAATATGAGGCCAGGTCCTCAACTGAGAAGGAAAAGGAGTGGCAGTTCAGACTTCTTCAGGAGCAAGAAGAAGATACTAAAATGTCACTCGGTAGAGAGAGGAAGCTGAAGAGCATCAGTGGTAGCACAGTGAGGCTTGTTGGCCCTATTGCGTGTTCACTTGTGATTACAGTCACTAGGTTGTAGGGCGAGCAGTCAAACTCTGCAGCCGTCTTGAGTTTTCAACTGTAAATACAGAATGACTGGATGGTTGAGTTAAATATGGGCAAAGATTTTTGCATGGAGGATACAAGAAAGGGTTAGAGGCTATTGTCTGATAGGACTTGACCTTAAGTGATCAGATAAATGTGTATCATCGAAAACTTTGATACACTCTGTGTATGTTTAAAGGATTATTTATGTTTAATCCCATTACATTACAAACTACCACAAACTCCCGGAGGAAAGAGATCCTCTCTGTTTTGCCCCCTATTATGTCTTCTTATTAGCTCTTACCCTTGGTATCTTCTCCTAAAGCACCGAAGGCCATATGGTAATTTTAGGTAACACAGCAGCCAGACAGCTTGGAAAGGACACCGGCACTCGGGATAGAGAAGATGCAAGGCTTGGAGGTGAGAGGCCTAGGTTTGGGTGTGCCCTGCCATTACCATTATGTGGCACGGGGCTTTGTGTGCTTGCCACATCGGTGGGCCTCAGGTGTCATCAATGTTATAATAATTACGTTATTGTAAAAAAATAAATGAGATAATATACAAAAAATAATTTCTAAAGCTGAAAGTACTGTCACCATATTATTCAGTTTTAGAATTTGGTCCTAATGCGTCTCAGGACATGTGATGCTCAGCAACTGGCTGATATCTGATGAAGCTCAGAAAATTATGTCCAGATTATTCGTCTCCAAGCCTAATGGCGGGTCTCTTTAACTGCTGTTTGCATTTTATGGTATTAGCCATTGCCAAACATGAGGCTTATCTTTATAATAGACTTTGGCAGTCAAGAGCAGGAGGGTCTGAAGACTAGCAGTGTGGCCTACATGGCCATAGAGCCCACATGAAACCCACAGACGTCAAGTGAATTGTTGCTTCTGGAAGCTTAATGTTTAATCTAATGCAATGATTGCCTAGATTCACAATTGTTCAAAGTATATTTTTAATAAAGTAATGGGTTTTTAAGAACTATGGCCTACAAATTTTTTTGTTGTTTGATTTTTTGTTTCCTTTTGACTTTGTTGTTTGATTTTTATGAACAGGAGAGTGACATAGTTGGTCATTATTATTTTCTTGATAGAAAACTTTAAGCAAAGAACCAGGAAAATATAAAGAAATTATTTGTGTTGTGCTCTATGCCTTTAAATCTAAATTGATTTCTTGGAACTATACCCTACAATACCTTACTACTCCAAATCTGTCAGGCTATAGGATGTTGTTACAATTTAAAGCAAATGTTATTATTGGGGATTGGTTTATGTAATATTACAGATGAGGCCAAAAATTACTTGTTTGGTCATTAAGCATTAGATGAATCTCATTCTTGCCAAGACCTGTGCATAAACTGTCTGGACATTTTATATGAAAAGTGTTCAGACTACATCAGTCGTTAGCATTAAGCTGTGACCACACACACATTGAGGTTGTTGAAATTTCTTGTCAGTATAGCTTTTTGTTGATGTTAATCCCTCATTCATTCATCAGATAATTAAGGCCAACTATGTACAAAGAACTAAAGGGAAGGTAAAACAGTTTTAAAAAGTATCCTGTCCTCAAAATGTTTATGATCTACTCAGAAAAATAGAGAATGCACAAATAATCGTAATATAGTTTAGAAAGTAGAGAGGAAAATCCAGAATCTGTGGGGCAATGATTACCCTCAGTAGCGACCCACTTACTGAGAATAATTTTATCTTATCTTATGGGTGTTTACTAGTGTCTCCATGTCTGCCTGCAGAAACTGTTGTTTATGGAGCACTTTGCTACACATATAAAAGATTCTTTCCCATGTTAAATACTTCCAACTAGTGTGGTAATTATCTTGGAAAATTCTTTCAACTAAAAACTTGCACTTCCTTTTATTTTCTCTCCAGTATAAATCTCCTGCTTAGCATAGAAACCCTCAAAATTGACTTTCAAAATGATGATCATTTTTTCCAATGTGTCCTGAACTGTAACTCCAAATAGGGTTTTTGATTGGATCGAAATGTGATATTTTATGCCCTATGCCACACTTTCAGGTAAAAAGGCTTAAAGCAGCCGTCCTGGTGTTTCTGTGTAGGGAAAATATTAAGTATCATATTGAATAAATATGGAAAAGATTGATTAATCTACTCTTGCTCCAAATATAGCCTGACTCCTGAATGCTCTTTTCATATTTATAGTAGTCCCATTTTCCTCATCACCCCATTTTTCTGTTTTTCTTTGCTTCTGTCCCATTGTATGAGGTAATTTTTATTCCATTTTCCCTCATTGGTTTTTGCCCTTGACATTCTATGCAATATTTAGCCATGAAAGCAGTAGCGTTTTGAAGGTGGATTTTCAAAGCAAATTATTTCATCCAAGTTCTCCTAAGGCATTGGAAGGACTATAGCTTAGGAAGTCTTTCTTTATGTGAGGCTAATATTTTGTGACATTTTTATAATGCAGAATACTCACTTCATCTTTACATTGTAAAGATGTTTAAAAAATTGTGCATAAATACAAATTACATTCACTATAATAAAATAACACTTTGGTTCTGTACTGCTTTATAGTTTTCAAAATGGTAAAAGCTGTATTTTAATAATCTATTAGTGCCTTCCTATTTCAAACAGTTGTTGTGAAGAGCAAGTAGGCAGAACGGTCATTGCTATCTCCATTTTACACGGGTGAAAACCAAGGCCCACATAGGGCAAGCGACTTGTCTTAGAGATCAAGTGTCTTGGTGTCTGAGCCCAAAAACCAGTGATCACTCTATATTGTGCTGCTCTAGTAAAAGGTTCCATTTTCTCGCATCCTGTAACATCCTGTAACTTTGCATACCAAATGCAACCACACGTGTGTCTATGTTTTGTTCTTAATGACTTGGCAATTCCATGTCTGGTATCACTTATATCCACTTCTAATATGCACATGGTTGGTTTATACAGAACGTATCTCAGGTGAGTTGTAACTCTAAACTAAACTGTGTAAAGATAATTATGGTGCAGCGTTGGTTGTGAATGAATTCCTCAATTTATACAGATTATATTAGCCTTCATTTAAAAAAATACTTTATCTTAATGATTTATATAGGTTTTAGTATGTTATAATTAGAAAAGAGAGAAGAAATCTTTGGTTGTACCTTCCACCAGTGAAGCCTAAAACATTAGTTTATGAACTCATCCAACTTTGGGAGTTTGATAAACATTATCCATATTATTCATATTTATAGTTTAAAAAGACTTGAAATGTTCTGTAAATAGGAGGGAAAGAGTTATAATTTGTGACTCACTCCGGTATTTCATCCACAAACTGTGGATATGATGCCACCTGGTCATAAACTCTAAGGATTTCTTTCTTTCTTTTTTTTTTTTTAAGATTTATATATTTATTTTAGAGAGAGAGAGAGAGAGAGCAGGGGGGAGGGACAAAGGGAGAGAGGGAGAGAGAGAGAATCTCAAGCAGACTCCCCACTGAGCGTAGAGTCCAATGCGGAGCTTGATCCCACGACCCCGAAATCATGATCTGAGCTGAAATCGAGAGTTGAACACCTAATGGACCAAGCCACCCAGGTGCCCCGTAAACCCTGAGGATTTCTAACTGTGAATTTGAAAACAAAACATTCCTGGAAGGAACCTTATAAATTACCTGGTCTGACCCCCTCATTTTACAGATGAGAAAACTGAGACCCAACGGAGTCAGTAGCTCCCGTGGGTCACAAAATGAGTGGATATCAAGGCTAAGAACACAATCCCATCTTCTAACTCTCAAATACTGGAAGTGCTGTTTCCAGTATTACCTCCCCTGAAAAGAAGCCTCCCAATGGGGCATTGCTTCTTGAGAATGAAGTGTATTAAATTCACATTTGGCTGCTAATCATTTTCTCAGCAGCTCTATGGTATTTCATTAACTGCTGGATGTAACACTCTGGCCTTTCACCTGTATTAACTGGAGCTCATTAAACTTGAGGCCAATAATAAACAGGACTGAACTAATACAGATATTTTGCGTGGTATGTGTTCAGCATTTTTTTAAATGGTGTCTACTATCTGAAGCATTTTTCCCTCCCTAGTCTGTGGAGTGAGTAAAAACGGGAAGCGTAGATTTCAAGGAATGGGTTATATGTGTAGCATGCCTCTTTGTATCAATCAAAAATGTATTACACACTGGCCTAATACAGAGCTTTGTAAGAACTATAAAGAAACATATGAGTGACAGCATCGCACAGGGTCTGTCACCTGGCGGACTGGTATGTGAATCCTAGCTCTGCCATTTGTTAATGGTGAGAGTTGGAATAGGTCGCTCAGCCTTTCTGAAATTGTGATCTTGTCTGCAAAGGGGACGAGGATAATACCCACTTCACAGGGTTGCAATAAAGAATGGATAACGTCCTCCCGTGTTTTGCAGAGGGTCTGGGGCATAGCAGTGCTCAGTTAATGTGCTGATTTTGATGAAGATGGTGCTGACGATGCAGTTCCTTGTCTCGTCAAACTTATAATCACCTCCCACCACAGCTGTTGTCGAGGAGGCTGATATTCCCCATATCTTCTCCCCACCTCATCATTACTACAGAACACAAGCGAGGGTCCTCCAGAGTGCCAGGGAAGAAAAGCTAATCCCGGCTTCCCCACCAACAGTGATTTCACGTTCCTTTTGACTCAGAAGGAACTCTTCTGCAGCTTGTAACCTCTGCGGCCATCAGCTAAACACACAGCTGTTGTGTGATTTTGATAGCATTTGAGATTCTGACTGAGCAGGGATGGTGAGAGGGGAGGGATCATTTGCAGAAAGATGAGCAGCAAAGAGGTAGAGAGCGAGGTCTGTCAGAGAAGGATTCTGTGTCAGAATGAAAGCTGGGTGGTTTCAGGCAGAAGTCACTGTGAGAGTAGGGGTGAAGCAGTCAGCAGGCAGCGTGGGAGTGAGCTCCCGCATCAGTGGTGGACTGTTGGCGTAGGGGTGTGTAGCCAATATATGTTCTCTGTTTTCCAGAGTACCATAGACTCTTAAACAAAAAAAATCTTATAAGTCACCTATTTCACTTTTCTGCTTCTACCAAAATCCCATCTCCAACATTCTGGATCATTATCTTCTTTCTGCCACAAACATCTTCACCCCCTCAACCCACCCTTCTTTCCACCAGCGTATGGATCTAATTGCATATTTTCAAATAGCTGGTGTTTCCCTACACCCTGAAGAACAAATATCCAAGCTGCTTTGCCCAGAATTCAGAGCCCTCCATAGATTCCCCGGCTTTACCCCCTGCTATTCCCCAGTCACGACTACATTTTAGCTCTATTAAGAATGAGTTCATCCTGTTTTTTTTTTTTTTAATTTTTCATTCCTTTACTCATCATTCTTTTATCTATCTCATCTCTTTCCAGCATCACATACTATTTATCCCTTTTATAATCTTTTGTCACATTTAAATTTCTCCTTCACTAGGAAGTCTTCCTTAATCTCTTAGTTGGAATTAAGTGCTCATTTGGATTAGGGTTACACCAAACTGTTTGTGTATCTTTTCCCCTACTTATCCTTTGCTCCCTAAAAACTGCCTATGGAACCCAGATGTCAGCTGAAATCACCCAGTCCCTCCTTCTGGAAATTGCTATAAAATCCCTGCAGATTATGTTCTCTAGGTCACTTCCGGCTATAAATTCTCCCTCTCGCTGAGTTCTGTATCTCCCCTAATCTTACTTCTTGTTGGTTCCTATTCTTTGAGCTATATATGCCCACCCAACCATGAAACTCAAGCCTATTTTTGTTGATTTTCTTCCAAATTTCTCTCTAAGGCATATAAGTATGTAAGAAACTAATTTAAGTTTTAAGGGTCAGAGAGGAGGATTTCAATTGCAGCAACACAAACAGCTTGAAATTGAATATGAGCTCTTCCTCTTTTTTAAAGTCCTCCAGCCCTCGTACCACCAGGCTCTGCTCCCGTTCTGTCCCTTCCCTATTCCTTCTCTTTTTGCTCTTTCTTTTTCCCTCTCTTCTCTCTTCTTCCCTGTTTCAGAATTTTATCTTCCTCAGGTACAGTGGTTTGGCCATCTCATTGTTTTTGTTTCTCCTAAATCATGCCACAGGGTTTCATCTCCCAAACTCCAAGCTAAAGGTATTGGGGTTTTTTTGGGGGGGGGAGGTTAATGTGGAAATTTATTTTTATTTTTATTTATTTTTTATTTAAATCCAATTAGCCAACTTAGTTTTAGATGTAGTATTCAACAGTTCATCAGTTGCGTATAACACTCAGTGCTCATCACATCACGTGCTCCCCTTAATACCCATTATCCAGTTACCCCATCCCCCAGTCCACCTCCCCTCCAGGAGCCCTCAGATTGTATCCTTTAGTTAAGTGTATCTCCTGGTTTTTCTCCCTCTCTGATGTCTTCCCATTCTGTTTTTCCTTCCTTCCCCTACAGTCGTCTGTACTGTTTCTTATATTCCACATGTGATTGAAACCATATGATAATTGTCTTTCTCTGATTGACTTATTTTGCTCAGCATAATACCCTCCAGTTCCATCCATGTTGATGTAAATAAGTATTCATCCTTTCTGATGGCTGAGTAATATTCCAGTGTGTGTGTGTGTGTGTGTGTGTGTGTGTGTGTGTGTGTGTACTGATGAATTGTTGAATACTACTTCTGAAACTAAGTTGGCTAATTGGATTTAAATAAAAATAAATACACACACACACACACACACACCACACACACCACATATTCTTTATCCATTCATCTGTCAATGGACATCAGGGTTCTTTCCACATTTTGGCTATTGCAGACATTGCTGCTATGAACACTGGAGTGCAGGTGCCTCTTCTTTTACTACATCTGTATCTTTGGGGTCAATACCCAGGAGTGCAATTGCTGGGTCGTTAAGGGTAGCTCTATTTTTAATGCCTTGAGGAATCTCCATACTGTTTTCCAGAGCAGCCCTACCAGCTTGCATTCCCACCAACAGTGTAAGAGGGTTCCCCTTTCTCCACATTCTCACCAACATCTGTTGTTTCCTGTCTTGTTAATTTTAGCCATTCTGACTGCTGTGAGGTGGTATCTCATACGTTTGTATCTTTTTTTTATTAACATATAATGTATTATTTGCCCCGGGGTACATGTCTGTGAATCATCAGGCTTACACATTTCACAGCACTCACCATAGCACATACCCTCCCCAATGTCCATAACCCAGCCACTCTATCTCATACATTTGTTTCTTTAGAGGAATCTGATAGGCATCATTTAAATAATATTTCAATATAAATAATAATTTTCTCACCTCAGTTGCAAACGATATGAGTCAGTCTTCCTCCCAAAGCCATACACTGCTTTTAAAAAAACCACCTCCTACTTGTCTTCGTGGCCCCAGCACCTCCCCAATGCTTGGCCAAAAGCAGGTCTTCCTTTCGTCATCCTCTTTTAGCATTTTATTAATGTTAGATTTTCTTCTCTTGATTGACATTCTTCCTAACATATGTTCTGATGTGGTCCCCTTCACAGAGGAAACCGCTCGCCCTCTTGTATCTTATTAAACAGAGAACACCAGGTTAGCAGTCGGCTGGCTCTCTAGTACCTCTCCGCAAGTGGGCCCCTTCTCCCTCTGGTGTTTCTTCCGAGGGGAGGATTTTCTTCCCCTTTCCTGACCCTCACACCTCCATCTTCACCATTTGCCAACCTATCCTTCAGAACTTAGCTCAGATGTCACCTTTTCTAGAAAAGCTCTGACTCCTCAGCCTGGGTTAGGTACACATTGACATTGCATATCTAGCATTCCATGTCACCTGTGCCTCAGCCCTTGTCTCAGAGGACTGCAGTTGTGATTAACTACAGGTTCTTTAAGGTCACAGATTGTCTTTTATAAATACATCTCAAGTGTCTGGCACTTTGTAAATGTTTTCGAGTTTACGAATCACAGCTCTCATGTATAAGTATAGTATTTTTTTTTACTGCATTTGATTTTAATGTTAAATGGACCTATTTGTGTAAATTCATTTCTTTCTGAAAATCATGTTTCAGGTTATCTGACATTTTGAAAAACCAGCCGGATTTTTAAAATACATTCAAGATATTCATTCATTCACTTGTTATGTTTCAAAAACATCTTGTGTACCTAGTGTGTGCTGGATCAAAAAGTAACTCTCTAGGACCCCAAGCGGGGGCCACGGAGGCATAGGCTGCTAGCGGGAAGGCAGTGCGGCAGGTGCAGGAGTGAAGCTGTGCCCATGGTGCTCTGGAGGGGCCCCTGACACCATTAGGGGAGCCAGTTAAGAAGATTACTTAGAGGGGTGACTGGGTGGCTCAGTCCTTAAGTGTCTGCCTTTGGCTCAGGTCATGATCCCAGGGTCCTGAGATGGAGCCCCGCATCTGGCTCCCTGTTCAGTGGGAAGCCTGCTTCTTTCTCTCACTCCCACTCCTCCTGCTTGTGTTCCCTCTCTCACTGTCTCTCTGTGTCAAATAAATAAATAAAATCTAAAAGAAAAAAAGATTACTTAGATGCTATGAAAACCAAGCTGAGACTACAACACCAAATGGGCATGTACCAGATCAAAAAGACTGGCAGGGGCTCGCCTAGCAGAGGGGATGTAGGAGCCAACATGGAAATACGGAGCATGGTACACAATGCAATATAAGCAGTTACGGCTTATGGGAATAAATTGGCAGGCATGCACTTTACAAATATTATTCCATTTAATGCTTATATCAACATCGTGTGTTAGATACTGCCATTCTCATTTCATTGATAAGGAAAATTAGTAGCAGAATGGTTAAGTAATTGGCTCATAGTCACACAGCTAATGAGTATAAAACTGTGATTTTAATGCAAATTTGACTTCTAAATCGGTACCCTAACCACTATGCAAATGTAGGCTTTCAACTGTCACTGAGAAGCATGAACTGTCATTGCTTTTGACTGATTCAGACATCAGATAGTTTATCAAAAGTTGTACTCTTCAATTTATCAGATTAAACTAATAGTTGTATTTCATTGATTTCAGATATTTTGTATGTCCAACTCCTGTGTCCCCATTTTTACCATTGGGCACCATGTAGTATTATGATAATATGTAGATGGTCCTTTTCTCTTTGTCTTTTATTGTTTTTCACTGTCCAAATTGGATAATATCATGAAAAATTGCTTACTGTTATGTCAGTGATTAAGCATTACATGTCATTACTCATGGGAAAAATCTGAGTTTCTGAATCCAAACCATGCTAAAATGGATTTTGAAATAAAAATCAGGATCAAATGTAAGCAGTTGATTAATAATTCAGAGAAAGGAAGAAGAAAATGAACTGAATTTGGACAGAACAGAACAGAGACTTCTTACCTCTATTTCCCATATTTATGTCATGCTGAGCACACAGTGGTTGAAATTAAGGCATGCTAGAAACACACTCAGAGAACCCATGTTCCCAGCCACTGGGCTCCAAATTGTATATTTTGAGTATCTAAAAATATTCCATTGCCTTCCTGAGTTTTTTTTTTAAAGAAAAAAAAACTTTTTTTAAACTTTAAAAAAAAATTTTTTTAAACTCTTTTATTTTCTTCATTTCTCCAATTAATGGTCACTTATATGAGATCAAACAGTTTTCCAAGTAGTTTGGTTTATCATTCCTTTAGATAACTGCAATAACCAGAAATACTTAATGTATAATTCAATCTGACAGAACTCTTAATGTATAGCAAGGGATACTTAGAAAATTTATAACAATGATAAATATACACATATCATATGGAAATTATTTAACCTTTAGTGTAGTACAGGACAGTTTCTGATCCAGAGCTAGCATTTGATACTGTATTTGTTGAATAAATGGCAAAATATAAATAGTGTAACTAAATCATATGTGGACATGTTTTTTGTAAAAAAGAAAAAAAGGCAATTCTTAGTTGTGAAACATATATCCTTTAACTTATTTCTTTGTTAGTGTATACATTCACACAGTCACACATGCTCACACAATTATACACATATGCACACACAATTTTATATATATATATAATATATATTTGGATTTCAGGTTTATATTGAGTGTGACATATAAACACATGTACTCAGTGTATATTTGTGTTGTTATATATATGTGTGTGTGTGTGTGTGTGTTGACATTTGTATGTAGATTGCACTCCCTATAAACCTGAAATCCTCCTCTTTTAACTTATTGCCATTTGACTATCAGGTAATTACTTTTCTTGATATTATTGTTTCCAATCAGATAAGACAGTATGATTAGGAAAATAGACTTGATCCATTATAGCACTGTACACCATTGCTATTAGCCAGCCTGCTGCCATCTCATAAAAATTATGCAATTTAAAAGGGAAGATACCAGTACCTGCTTCTCTTAGAAACAAGAACCCTTTTTCTACTTCATAATATGCTCAATTACCTTTAGATTGATTCATGAATAAATTATAATCCAAATAGACTGCTTTACCTTAAAGCTTTGCTGGCTTAAGATATCATTGTTGATTCATTATGTTGTCACTTTTCTATCGGCAATGTAATGCTTTTTATATCTGGATAGAGACAGTTTTAGTGTGAGATACCGTTATCTTCAAATGAGTAGGATTTAGCTTTTCTGGTGAGAACAAATTCATCAATGATGAATCCCTGGAGAAAGTATTGAAACAAAAATCATACCATTTCTAAGCTTTGTTCAGTTCATCAGTTACAAAGCAGCTTTTGATAGTCGTAGAGAACTTTTTTCTTTGTTTAAGAAATATGGCATGACGCTCAAAGCCTCTTGCTTTGAGTTACCGCGGGCTACCACTTTTTCTGTAAGAAAATAATGAATGAAGAGGAAAAGCTCCTGCTGCTGGCTCTGTCAGGCTCTGCTGCTTCTCCTCCTGCAATAGGAAATCAATTAACTATATGTTCAGGCAGAGATTTGAACTAAATGCTTATTAATCATCACTGATTGCACACAGACACACCAACCAATTATGCATTCATCTTCACCCTTTCTCAACTTTATTTTGCTTTTTGTTTGTTGTTTCGTTGTTTTTTTGGCAAAAGTGTGCCTAGGTGTAGGGTGAGTAAAGGTGGTCATCTGGTGCGGGAGAGAATTGATCTTTTGTATTTTCGGAAAACATACCCTTTAAAATATTCAGTACTCAGATATGGTAGAGGCATCTTAATACATAACAAAGCAATTTTTAAAGAGATTTTATTTATTTACTGTAGAGAGAGACAGAGCATGAGCATGAGCAGGGGAAGAAGCAGAGAGAGAGTAGAATCTCAAGTACAATGTGCACTGAGTAGAGAGTCAGATGCATGGGGCTCGATCTCCGGACCCTGACCCTGAGATCATGACCTGATCTGAAATCAAGACTCTGTCACTTAACCAACTGAGCCACCCAGGATCCTCTGTAACAAAGTAATTTTTTATAAAGCACTAAACTTTCTTATACTAATTTTCAGAAAGCAAAAACAGCCTGATGTTTTGGAAGTTGGCACTGCTCTTGGTCTCTGGGACCTCCATATAGCAATGAGAAACTACACACAAATTAACCTTTTTGACTTGGAGATGAATGGTGGAAGGTTGAGGGGGCAGTCACTGGTATCGTTGCTTTCGATTTAAAGAAAAAATTGGCAACAGTTTTCCTTCTTTTCCATTGACTCCTCTAACTAACGTACAAAGAAAATCCTATAGGAATCTTTATGTTAAATTGAGAACTCCTCCTTAGGACTAATTAGAAAAGATTAGCACATTATAATCATAGCCCCGTTAGCCACAGAAAGGCAAAATAATTTAAATAAGGCAAATGTGGTCAGTTACTGCAAAAAAAAAAAAAAAGGAAAACTACAGAAAATGTCAGGCTGGTGGATGTTTACTCAGGCTGTGTTCTGTTCAGCACCAAGGGATTTTCAAATATTATTATTATTATTGCTGCTATTATTATTATTATTACTACAATCACTGGAATAATTTGAAAATATCCCAATTTAAACTTAATTATTTTATTTCTCTCCCTTTGGATAAAGAATATTCTAAATGGGGGAAAAAATCTCCTCTGATTTATATTTAAAAGGAGATAGACCAAAAAGTTCCAGGAATGATTTCTTTTGAATAACATTTATAGAATTCTTAGATGGAATTAGAGAGTGTTGAGTCAGTAAGATTCAGGGAATTGGGATAATGGTTTAGGGTTTCATTGAGCTTGCCACCGTGAGGGATCCGCTAGAGCCAGAGGTCAATTGTTTCAACATTTAATGATATTTGATAATCTTCAGGAATATAAGATTAGGATTTAGTGCCCTTGATATAGAAGAGAAGTGTGGAAAGAGTGATACTCTGACAAGAGTTATGTCATGTGGACATGCGTTTACCATCTCATGAGGTGTTATCAGAACCCCAGGGGCATTTCCCTGACATCACATATAATCCCTAACACCTCATCTGCCCCAGGAAAAAGTCATTTAATAAGAGGACATTTCAAACAAGCATTATCTTTTCTACATTAAAAGGGCTTGCCTATGGGGCGCCTGGGTGGCTCAGTGGGTTAAAGCCTCTGCCTTGGGCTCAGGTCATGATCTCAGGGTCCCGAGATCAGCCCTGCATCGGGTTCCCTTCTCAGCGGGAAGCCTGCTTCCCCTCCCACCCCGCCTGCCTCTCTGCCTACTTGTGATCTCTCTCTGTCAAATAAATAAATAAATAAACTTTTTTTTTTTTTTAAGAAAAGGGCTTGCCTATGTGAAAAATGTTGAGGATTTGTTTTATAGTCATTGATTTGATGCTTTCTAACAAGACAGCATCACCTATTTTATGGTAAAATAGATACAATATATTCTATCTCTTCTCTTCATCATATTATTTCAAATTACTGAAATCATTACATATTGTACTTTAGGAAAGCATTGAGGTAGAGGAATGAAGTATATAGTTCTAGTTTAATTGTATATACAAAATTTGGCATTCATAACATTGCTTCCATTTGCTCAACTTATTGACATAATTATAGTAAATTGAGAATGGAAGTAGCAATCTTAGATATTTCCACATAAATATGTTCTGCTAACATAAATTTTCAGTGGCAGTTTGGCTGAATTGGAGCCTGGGTTAAGTTTCGCTTACCTACCCTGCTAACATCTCTAAAGGACTAGAGAACTCATTTTCCTGGGACATTATGCAGCCTGGCAGGTGGAGGCCAGTGTTTCAAAACAAGTGTGATTTTTCACTGAAGTATTTGCTAGGTCAGAGATCAGGATGACCTTGGAGTGCTGTAGTTTTCCAAGCCTCTATCACCTAGATAAATGGGCTTTATTTTGTAGGAGAGAGAGAGAGAGAGAGAGGAGAAAGGGTGTTTCTTCAGTCTTAGAAAAGAGACCTAGCAATTCCAGGTTATAGGCAAACACAGAGCATTTGGAATTCAGTGGTGTCTATCACTGGCATCATGTGTCAGTAAAAGTGAAGATCAAAGGTTCTAGAAGAGGAGAAGGACAAAAGCGAAGAGGAAATAATTGTGGGATAATGAACAGTATGAGGGCATATTCGTGTTAACTTGAAATCACTTAGCATTTTTCCATGACACCCAGGTATCTTTCTAAATGAACTTTGTAAAGTACAATTGAATGACCTTGAGATTTAAAGCTCCATGGTGTGATTTTGAATACTGATGGAGTTTGTTTAAGCACTGTCATATTTCCTCTGCTTTTCATTTCTATTTTTGCCTCCCTCATACAAAATAAAATTTATTTTCTGTACGGAGAAATCAATATTTTTACCATTTTGTTTTTCAGCTACTCCAGTAAATTGCAATCAACATTAGTTACAGTCTTTAAAGAGATGTAGTAAGAATTTGAACACAATAAAATAGAGATACAGATTAGAACTTTGGCCAAGTACCTTTGCTATTGACAAAAGCATTTGTCAGGGACCATGGCTGTGTCTATATTGTGCTAAAAACCTGATGAAGAGGAAAAAAGCATCAATAGGTTTTACCTTCTGTCTATACGAACCAAACAAATGGTCTAACTAATAGCTATTGTTTTAAATGAATGGATTTGGTTTACCATTGTGAACTTTATTCCATTTAGAAATGTATTTAATTAACATCTGTATATTTAATACGTATATATTTGGTAAAAGCATTGCACTCTAGTTTTTTCTAATAATAACGGAATCTGATACCTAGAAGACTAGTGATTCTCAAACAAATGAAGACCTTGTTACAGTATATAAGAAACAATTTCAAAACACCCATTTGTTTGTTCATAATACTTAGGTATTAATATCCCCACATTTTTCTCTTCTGTGAATTAACACGTTTTCTTATTTGTGTGTTATCCTTTTTAGAAACTGCCAAGTTTTGGACCTTATCTTGAGCAGCGCAAGGAAATCATAGCAGAGAACAAGATTAGACAGAAAGAACAAAATGCAGCTTTGCCACCGCTTGAGAGAAAGCATTTTGTCCCCAAAAAGCCTATACCTACCATCAAGGTAAAAATTAAGTTATATTTTACTGTGTAAATATACAATATAATATACAATATACATATACAATATACAAAGTTACAATGTAACTCATGATAGCTTATGTATTTATTAAGCTCAGGATAGCTTATTTATTTACTGGGTAAGTATATCACTTATTTTGCTTAAAAATATAATAAAAGTTTTTTTAAAAATCTGTTTATTGTGATAGGTTAGCCTCTTTTATACTTTTTAGAATATTGTCAAGTATATGTTCCATGGAAATTTCTGTATGTCTTAAATGGGCCAGGAAATATTAAGGTGAATTCCTTGTCTTCTCATAGTCATTTTAAAATTATCTTCATCTACAATTAAGTCCAAGAGATATATTAGTCATACAACCAAATAATTAATATGCAACACAGTATCAATTTGAACAAACTTCGGTTCTGTCTCTGGAAAGCCTTACAAATTGGGGAATCAGAAGACTATTTTCTGGGTAATAGCAAAAGTTATCATGAAGATGTAATGGTGGGTGTGTTATATTTCTTGATTTTTTTCTTGAATTTTTGATTTTAAGGGAGTGGCAGATTCACATACAGTTGTAAGAAATAATACAGAAACGTCTTATGTACCCTTTACTCAGTTTCCCCAGTGTAACTTGTTGCAAATATCATAGCCAGGATAATGACACAGATACAATCTACTGATTTTATTCAGGTTTTTAATTTTTTTAATTGTGTGCACATGTCTGTATATGTGCATACATGTGTGTTTACTTCTGTGTATCCAAACACACGTGTAGGTTCCTCTTTCCACCACCACAGTCTAGATACAAGACTTCTACCACTACAAAGATCCCTCAGGTTGTCTGTCATAACCAAATCTAGCTCCTTCTTGCCCACCTTCCCCCAGATGGAATTGTCTTAATGAGAGAGAAGGGAGGTGTTATAGGAGTTATAGAACTCCATTCTCCCTGAAATCACCATCACTTAATGTGGTTTCAGTTACTGAAACTTATCCTTCTCTACTTAATGACAATCTACTCCTACATTTCCATTTTCTGTTTGAAGCATCAGCTGAAAAGCTTGCTCTTAGAACCTCTCAGGGCAACCTCCTAGAAATTAATCTGTAGTTGTCAACTGGGAACTAGAACCCTTAAGAATTCCCTCTACCTATTAGAAAAAAAAAGATGTGTCCTATGTCAAAAACAGTGGGGTTTACACTTGCTGTTGCAAAATTTAAGTGATTCAGAGTTCTGAAAGGAAATATAGAAGTGGCTGAACACAAATTCTACCAGTACTTCAATACCATAATTCCAAATAACGTGAACACTTGGGACTTTTAACAGCATAATAGCCCCAAATACTCTCTTGAGTTGTTTCCTTTATATTATTTGCTAACAGAAGAATGAACTGGACACTGATGATAAAGAGAAGACCAGATCCTTCAGCTCTTCACAAGCCTCCACCCTCCCTGTGTTGGCCTATGATTATTTATGATTTAGAGTTAAGTGAGTGATCTTAATCAATAAATGATTAAGAGTGGGTGAATTGTCCCACCTCTGTATCTCTTCTTTTTTTTTTCTTTTCTTTTTTTCCCCCAAATATGTTTATTTTATTTTTTCAGTGTTACAAGGTTAATTGTTCATGCACCATACCCAGTGCTCCATGCAGTACATGCCCTCCTCAATACCCACCACCAGGCTCACCCAACCCCAACCCCTCTCCCCTCCAAAACCCTCAGTTTTTTGCTAAGAGTCCACAGTCTCTCATGATTCAACGTCCCCTCTGATTTCCCCCCATTCACCCTCCATGTTTTTTCTGGTGCTCCACACGTAAGTGAGACCATAAGATAATTGACTCTCTCCGCTTGACTTACTTCACTCCACATAATATCTTCCAGTCTCATCCATGTTGATGCAAAAGTTGGATATTCGTCCTTTCTGATGGAGGCATAATATTCCATTGTATATATGTACCATATCTATCTGTGTCTCTTCTCAATTAACTTGAATTAAATGTAAGTTCTCATCTTTTCCTTATATATAAAAAATTGAAAGAAAAATATTATTTATATTTGAAAGAAAAGTGCAAGGTGATTATAAAAGCATTTTGACCTTTTCTAGTGTTCTGTTCCTTCAGGGAATATATTGATAACCTAGAAGCAAGACAAAAACAGAATAAAGAAAAAACCTACTAGAGTTGAATTCAAGCTGGTCAATCACTAATCCAAATAAAATATCAAACTCAGCAGAATTAAATAAGCCAAAGAAATATGAAGTCAGGAAAGTAAGTAAACATTTTTTAAAGTATCAAGGGATAAGTCTTATTAAAAATAGTACAAATTAGGGACACCTGAGTGGCTCAATTAGGCATCTAACTCTTGATTTTGGCTCAGATCGTGATCTCAGGTTTGTGGGATTGAGCCCTGCATCAGACTCTGCATTCAGCTAGGAGTCTACTTGTCCCTCTTCCTCTCTCTGAAAGAAAAAAAGAAGAAACTATAGAGATCTTTTCCTGTCCCCAGAGAGATACCCAGTTTCAGATGACTTGATTTCTAGATCCACGATGTATATGTGTGTGTGCAGGTATGATTGGATTTTTAATTAGATCAGTTCTTCTCTAGTAGATCCACATTTACTCACATTCTTGTATGACTTACCAGAGCAGGAAAGAAAGTTCATCTCCTGGAAGCACCCATGGAAATATGTGGCAATGAGTAGCTCTAATGTGCCTCTGCTGTTCCAAGTGCTATCCGTGTCTTATCTCATGTAATCCTCACAGTGCCTGAGATAGGTACTATCTTTATATTCATTTTCCAGATGAGAAAACTGAGGAAAAGTGGAGATTAAACAACTTAATCAAGTCACATAATAATCGGTGATAGAATGGGGGGTGGAAATGAAATTGAGAATTGCTGGCTTGAGAGATTCAAAAGATTGACTCATAATAGGAGCTACAAAAATTTGGATCCATTCTAGAAAGTGTATGGAATGTACCTAGAGATAGGCCATGGAAGATGAAGACATCAACATGGAATAATGAGAACATTTAGTAAGGGAATTTTAACACATGGGTTTTGTCACAGTTGTACTACTAATCACTAGATTTGGGGCAAATATCAAATAAGAAACCTGTAAAATGAGACTACTGGGCAAAGTTAAATTCTTCTCTCCCACATTCTGTACTTTCATTTGTTTGGTTTTTTTTCTAATGTTAAAAGTGCAAAGATTAATATGAAAATTACCCATAATCTTACTTAACCACTATGAAAATTTAGATTTATAAAATTCTAGTCATTTTTATATCTAATATCATAGATTAAAATAAACATAGAATATTCTTACATTTGCTACATAAAAACTTCACAATAATTTATATAGCACTTTTACATCAAAATAATGGTTTCATAGTATTTTATAATATGAACTTATTAACTTTTTTAAAGTGACTCATTAGAGCCTGGAGGGCACTTTGCTGCTCCTGGAGAGAAGGCGGGCAAACAACACAGAGTCAGACAGTGTGGAAACAGTGATCTCAAAAATGCCTGGGATACACAGTGAGGGGAGACCATTTGTTTTTCTCAGAGTGCTTCCCTGAGAGCAGCAAGCACAGAGACCCCTCTCTGAGGAATAAAGAGCTGGCTGGTGCCATATTTCTCCACAACCCTTCAGCATAAACACAGAACCACCAACAGTAAACAGCACAGGTCCAATGCTGGCTGCCTACCCTGCTTGTACCAGGTCCCACACCCCTGTGCTCTGGCAGTACTGCCCATGTTGGTCAAGTTTGCCTCAGTCGCAGCATAGCAGGCCCTTTCCCCAGAAGACCAGCAGAAACTCTCATCCATAACACGCCTCCCAAACAGAGAGTTATGGGGGGCTTCAATTCTAATGGAAGTAGCATTAGGTCTCATTTAACAAGAAGACCAAAGCATACCTAGTTACAACTTCCCAGCTCTGGCCAAGGACCGAACACTACCCACTGCAGGCAAGGGAAGCCTCTGCAGAAGACTTGCCTAAAGGATAGAGCAGCCAAAACACAGTAGCAAAGTGCACACAGCACACACCAGAGACACTTCCTGAAGCGCCAGGCCCTGGACACCATATGATCTCTTCTTCAAAAGCCATTACTCTCAGGAGCGGGAAACATAATGGGCTTTTCCAATGCACAGAAGAGGACATAGACTTAGACAAAATGCCAAGATGGAGGAATTCATCCCAAATGAAACAACTAGATAAGGTAATGGCCAGAGACCTTGTTGAAACAGATATAATATGCCTGATGGAGATTTAAAGCAATAATCACAAAGATACTGGCTGGGCTTGAGAGAAGAATGAAAGACTTCAGGGACACCCTTACCACAGAGGCAAAAGTTTTAAAAAAAAATCAGAAATGAAAAATGCAATAACAGATTTAAAACAACTGGATGCAATGAACAGAAGGATGAAAGAAGCAGGGGAACCAATAGGTGATATAGAAGATAAAATAATGAAGCTGAACAGAGGAGAGAAAGAAGGATTATGGAACACAAGAATAAACTTAGGGAACTCAGTGACTCCATGGAATGTAATAACATTTGTATTATAGGAGTCCCAGAAAAAGAAGAGAGAGAAAAGGGGGTAGAAAATTTATTTGAGGAAATAATAGCTGAAAAGTTTGCTAAGCAGAGGGAGGAAACAGACATCTAGATCCAAGAGGCACAGAGAGCGCCCATCAAAATCAACAAAAGCAGGCTAACACCAAGACATACTGTCATTAAATTGGCAAAATATAGCAATAAAGAAAAAAATCCTAAAAAAAGGAAGACAGAAGAGAAGTTCCTAACTTACAAGGGAAGACAAAATTAGCAGCAAATCTCTCCACAGAAACTTGGCAGGCCAGAAGAAAGTGCCATGATATAGTCAACGTGCTGAACAGGAAAAGTCTGCAGCTATGAATACTCTATCTAGTAAGGTTATTATTTAGAATAGAAGGAGAGATAAAGAGTTTTGCAGACAAACAAAAACTAAAGGAGTTCATGACAACCAAACAAAAGCCCTTCAAGAAATATTAAAGGGGACTCTTGCAGTGCAAAGGAGAGACCAAAAGTGACAAAGACAAGAAAGGAACAGACAAAATCTCCAGAACCAATGACAAAACAAATAATAAAATGGCACTAAATACATATCTGTCATTAATTACTGTGGATATAAATGGACTAAATAGTCAAAAGACATAGGGTGTCAGAATAGATTAAAAAAAAAAAAAGACCCATCTGTATGTATCTAGAAGAGACTCATTTTAAACCTAAAGACACCAGCAGATTGAAAATGAGGGGATGGAGAAATATTTATCATGCAAATGGATGTCAAAAGAAACCAGTTTAGCCATTCTTATATCAAACTAGATTTTAAACCAAAGACTATAATAAAAGATGAAGAAGAGCACTATATCATAATAAAAGGGTCTATCCAACAAGAAGACCTAACAATTGTAAATATGTATGCTCCTAACATGGGAGCACCCAAATATATAAAACAATTAATAACAAACATAAAGAAACTCATCAATAATAAGACAGCAATAGTCGGGAACTTATAGCAATGGACAGATCATCTAAGCAGAGAATCAGCAAAGAAACAATGGCTTTGAATGACACATTGGATCAGATGGACTTAACAGATATATTCAGAACATATCATCCCAAAGCAAAATAAACAAAAATACTGAGTCAAAGGGGCACCACAATGTTTATAGCAGCATTAACAATAGCCAAATTATGGAAAGAACCAAAATGTCCATTGGCTGATGAATGGATAAAGAAAAGGTGGCATATATATACAATGGAATACTACTTGGCCGTCAAAAAAGAATAAAATTTTGCCATTTGCAATGACATGGATGGAGCTAGAGTATATTACACTAAGTGAAATTAGTCAGAGAAAGGCAAATACTGTACGATTTTACTCATGTGGAATTTAAAAAACAAAACAAATGAATGTGGGAGGGAAAAAGAGAGAGGAAAACCAAGAAATAGATTCTTAACTATAGAGAACAAACTGATGGTTACCAGAGGGGAGGTGGACAGGAGGTATGGGTTAAGTAGGTGATACGGATTGAGGAGGGCTCTTGTGATGAGCAGCACTGGGTTTTGTATGGAAGTATGAAATTACTACATTCTACACCTAAAACTAATACTACACTGTATGTTAACTAATTGGAATTTAAATAAAAACTTGGAGGAAAAAGCAAGTAACATATTGCTAAACCTTCAGGTTGTTTCCAGAATTTTATACAAATAATGCTATCATAATTATCATTGTATAAAAATCTTTGTGTAGAGCTCTTATTGTTTTCTCAAGAGAAATCACAGGTAAAATTTTAGGGCTTTTAATACATATTGCCAAATTGCTCTGCAAGAAGAGAGTGCAAATTTACATTCCACCAAAATATATAGGAGGGCCCATTTTTTAGACACCCATCAACAATGAATTTATTTTTAATTTTAACTAATGTAATAGTAAAAAAAGTTTCTTTTTTTTTCTTTAATTTTGAACGTCTAAATAGTAGTGAGATTGGCATGTTTTTATATCTTTTTGGACCATTTCTTCTTTTGTGACTTTACTACTCACTCTTTTGATCAGTTTTCTATTGGAATATTTATCTTTGTCTTAGATTTTTATAAACTTTTTATATTTTGCCATTTGTCTCATAATTTGTATTGTAGTATTTTTATATATATGTAGAGCAGCTTTAACTTTATGTAGTTATATCAGGCAAAAGCGTATCTTGTGATTTCTCTTTATTTGCTTAGTTTTTTTTCCACTGTAAGATCACAAATATTCACCCATCTAGTTCTTTTAGAATTTCAATATTTACATTTGATTAATTAATCTAAACTTTTTGTTGCTTTAAAGTATCAAGTATGGTTATAGCTTTTCTTTCCCCCAAAGAGACAATCATCCCAAGATCTATTTTCAAGTGGCCCCTTCCATCTTTCAAATTTTGAGTCAGTGACAAAATGTAACATAAATTGCATGACTTGCTTTACATTCAAGTTTTTAAACTCTCAAAATTTGCTAAATGATAACAATGTCTGTATTCATCTCTCTGATTCCTAATTTCTATATCCTCTCCCTTTCCAATTAATCTAGACTTTTCCTATATGTTGACTTAGCTATTCTCTATCATGTTCTCTTTTCTATGCTTCAGACTTTTGCTGCCTACTATCTTCTGGATACCTCCACATACACAGTTTAACCAAGGAGCACAAGGGCCATCATACTTAAAATTAAACTGATTATCTTTCCATCCAAACTGCTCTCCATCCTGAGTTCTGTGTCTCAGTGAACAACATTGAGGACCACCCTCTTTCCTAAGCCAGAAACCTGAAATTCAGCCGAGTTTCTATCCAATTGCTCATTCCACTTGTGAATGGGATCATGGGACAGTCACCAGTGTCTATCATTTTTATCTCTCATATCTCCCTCCTCTTCTGTCCTCTCCTTCCAAGGAGACCTTGATACAGTTCTTTACATATTCTTTCATGGGATTTTGAAATATTCTACCACCCCCACCTTCTTTTGTCATTCTTACTAATATATCCTCCAATGATTATGGAGTATTCTTTTAAAAATGCAAATCTGATTTTTTTTAACCCCTTACTTAAGATTCCCACATCTTAAGGTAAACTCCTTAACATAACATTCACCCCCTTTATATTTTAGCTTGTCTTGGCCTGAGCAGCTTCAATGGAGTGGTAAAAAGTAGAACCCAGGAGATGGTAAATTGAAGAATTAATAAAGGTTGAGAAAGTAAGAACAAGGTGTATGGAATACTCCTTTCTGAACAAGATGCATGGAATACTCTTTTCTAAATTTGAACTTGATCAGAAGAAAAGTGACAGGAAGAGAAAATAAGGTAGAGGGAAAGGTTGGTTTGTTTATATGCTAGGGTAATTGAGGCTTGCATGAATTTATGTGCTCTGTGAAAATAGGAAAAGCTACCAGAAAGGGTATGATTATGGAAGCTATATCTTTGGCAAGTAGGTTGAGGATGGAGTTCAGATAATACATTAAGTAATCTCGCATTAGAGAAAGGACATCTCTTATGATTTTCTACCTAGTGCATGCAATGCCGTATGCATTTAATGGAACTGAATTTGGACTTACTAGTATCATTTTAGTATGTAACCATGTTTAAAGAAAGTGGCCATAAAGAGTCTTAACCTATTTTCTTTCACTGAAATACAAAGCAAAGTTCATAAAATTTTAACAGATTACCTGTATGGAGGAAGAATTTCCTGAATTAAACATGGAACTACTCTGTCCCATTGCCTGCGTTCAAAATATGGCACTACCATTATGTAGCTGCATGAACGTGCCTCAGTTAACTAATCTGTGAGACAAGGAAAATAAAAGAGTCTTCCTCATGGGGTTATAAATTAGGTAACGTATGAAGTGCTTTTAGCTTGCATCAAATATATCCTAAATAAATATTACCTCCTATTAGTTGTTATGTCAGGAGTGGACAGGTTGAAGGAGTTAGTAGGTTAAGGTGACTCTCCTTTCCCATTTTCTTCAATAAAATTAACTTAAGAATGAAAGTAAGAATACATAAAGCTCTGGAGGCCAATCAAGTCGGAAGTTTTGAAGAAGCCCATATATTTTCCAGGAAATCTTTATTGCACACCTACCATAAGACATGCAGTGTGCTAAGAATTGGGGATCTATAGTATAATAAATAAAGGAGACACAGTCTCTGTCCTCATGAAGCATAAACAGACTCTAGAAAGAAACAGATATTAAGCAAAGAATCACACTAATAATACAAAAATCATATTTGTGACACAAACTATATAGAAAAAATACAGGATGTATGGAATCTCTTTCATAGGTAGGCCTAATTTAGACCAAAAGAGCAGAGGAAGGCCTCCATGAGGAACTGGCATTTAAGGAGCCCTATGAGACCCATAATGTGGTCCTGGATTTGGTGGGTGGCCATGGTTATAGAAACAGAAGAAGGGACGAAATTGATGAAGTCATGTTCATTCGCCTTCTAGAACATAGTGATTCTCATTAGACTGTGAGGGACAAGGGCCAGTAAGGAGTTAAGAATAAGGAGACCAAGACAATTAGGTTTTCTATGGTCCCACTAACTGAGATAAAGGAGAGATAATGAGTCAGGGTTTTGTTCTTAGTGTTTTTAGATTTAATGGGCTTTTTTGATGTAGGATGAAATTTCAGATTCGAGCATGTTGAAATTAATGAACTCAGCCAAACCAGGGACCTACACTAGAGAATATAAAGGAAAACCAGCTGACACTTTGACTACCTACTGTATGCTAGACATAAGATAAAAGCTTCACATCTATTTATAATTTTTACTTAGCCTAATACCTTACATGAGAGAAGGCAGTTCTGGGGAAGCAAGTGAGAAGAACTGAGGGAAGAAAAAAGAGAAAGAGAATAACCAGAAGGAAATGATAATGTGGGGGCAGGGAACCAAAACAGAAGGAAGTCTTAATGTAGAAGTGTCCACAGGTCTGAAAGCTGCTCATCCTGGCAACAACACCTTGTAATGTTTACTCTTCTCTTTCACACATAACCACTGAGATTCCAACCTCTAGTTGGCAAACATTATCATATTCACCCATACATTCACTTTGTCATTCATCCAGCAATTATGAGTATACACCCACCATGTTCCAGTACTGATGTAGTCACTAGGAATTCAGTGGTGAACAAAACGAAAGACCCGCTCTCGTGGCTCTTACATTTTAGTAAGGAGAAAGAGACAAACGAGTAAACAAGTGAATGCATACCATGTCAGATGGTCACCGTGCTAGGAAGAAAATACAGCAGGATTAGGAGACTGGGAATTGCTAGGAAGGTTGGTCAGGAGAGGCTTGCCTGATTAAATGGCATTTGAGTAAACACTTTAAAGAGTGGAGAGAATGAATGATGATATGGATAGATTCCTTTGGGGAGTACATCCCATTCAGAAGGAAGAGAAAGTGCAAAGACCCAGAAATAGGAAAGTCTTTGGCAGGAAACCACTGAAGAAAGGAAGAAAGACATGATCGGACTTAATTTTTCAAAGGATTCTCCTGGCTGTGATGTTGATATAAGATCCTAGACAGGCAAGAGCAGAAGCAGAGAGACTGGTTAGAAGGCTGTTGTAACAACCCAGGCAAGAGATTGGCAGGAGGGAGAATAAATACGAGATAATGTCAGAAGGCCTCAACGCCATTGTTTCAAGTGAAATGATGTGTGTGAAAGTATTGTACACAGCATAGTTCTGTTCCAGTGTAAGGGGCCGTGGTTATTGTGATTTTCAGACAAGTCCTCCATCCCTCGGCCCATTATTTCGGACCCCATCTGGATGGTGTGGCTGTGTGGTTGTTCAGGCCTCATTGAAATGAACAGCCACATACCCTTTAAGGGCCATCTCTGCGAGTGTGAATCAGACATCACTTTTCATGCTTTTATTGTTTTCCCCCACCACACATAACCCGGGCACGCCGTGTACTTCCTTCTGTTGCTTTCATTGCTTTTATGTTTTCCCCATGGTGTTTCTTCTGTTCTTGACATACCATTTTTCCTTCTTCCCTTCTTCCTGGAGGGCCTGGATTGTCTGTTTTCATGCTTCGTATTTTCTGTCCACCCATCTGTTTATTTGAGCTTGTTTCTTCCCTCCTCTCTGCTGGCCTCTTTATAGATCCCTTTGTTCAATAGTTTAAACTCCATGACACTGCTTTGTTTATCCTCTCAGCTAGCATAGTGTATTATTCCCCATCTGCTACGGAAAGAGCCCCAGTGCCCCACAAAGTTAACTAAGCCCTTCTTGTCTGAACAAGTTTTTCAGTCATGCATTCAAGTTTCTAATCTACCCCATCTTCCCTGGTTAGGAGTGTGACAATATTATTTCTAAGCAAGCTATGCTCAATAGATCTCATCTTTTGTTCTTTTTTCCTTCAAATGCCTCAGATAAGATTTAATGGTCTGTTGCCTCGGAGGTAGGCAGTTTCAATATCAGTTCATCAGTAAGTATTTATTGAGTATTTGCTATGTGACCAGAAGCATGGTAAGGACTGGGTTCAGATCCAAAGATGTAAAACACACCATCCAAGGCACAGGAATTTTCCCGATCTCGGTGAAGATGTAGCACTAACATGTATTTACTATGCACTCGCTGCAATCCAGGAATTGTGCTAGAAACTAGGAATACAAAATGAATTTCAAAAAGAAAGACATCTATCCTTATGGAGCTCACAGTCTAGCAAGGGAGAAAGACACATGTTAAAAATTATTTACAGTTCAATCAAATATGTACAAAATGCTCTGGGAACACAGAGGAGTGAAAGGGATTAGTTCTGCCTCGGGTAATTGGGGAAAGCTTCATAGAGATGGTGATATTTAACATGGAGTTTAATAAATTAGTGTTAATTAAGCAGAGAATTAATAATAAAAGCTAATATTTATTGAGTACTTAGGAGGTTTCAGGCACAGTTCTACATGCTTGTGAATTGACTCATTTAATTCTCACAGTAACCCTATCAGGTACCTTATTTTTCCTATTTTACTGATTAAGTAATTGATAAGCAGGTTAAGTAACATGCCCAAAGTCACACAGCTAGGAAGACATCAAAACTAAGATTTGACTCCAAAGTCTGGCTCTAGAACCTGGACCCTTAAGCACTATCTTCTGTATATCTCACAAAAGAAAAAGAAAAAGAAAAAAGGCAGTATTTCAAGCAAATCAGTATGTTTGAAAAGGATAGTATTTACACATGCTGGGGAAAAAATGCAGCCATGGGACCTTCAATCCAATACACTATCCCTGGATATCAACGAGGTAGTAGGGTCTGACTGGTAAACCCATCTTTTCTCAGTAGGAATTCATAGAAAGGACCAAGCTGAGAGGCAATAATGAGGAAGATAATCCAGTTTTCTTGGTCAGTCTTAACAATATAAAAGGGCAAAGGGATGTACTGATTATGCTGCTGGTCATGTCAGCTAGAGCATAGAGTGGTTATTCCCAGTGTTACACTGGGACTACAGGGTCCTCAAGAACCAAGTGTTTGCTGGCTGCACGCTATCCTGCTTCTCCCTGCCCCCTTGGAAGCTAAAAATAGCCTCAAAGGCCCTCAGTCCTATACCAGGGATTGGCTGAGGCCCTCTCGACTTCCATTTCATAATGAAACAATATATAACCCTTTTACGGAGCTGCCAATTTTATGAAAGAAACAGAAATGAAAGGATTCTGAGGAAGAAGACGGTAATCAGAAATAGTGCTGGAAGATTGAGATAAAGGAAGAAAAACAGGGCTGTCCTCCTACAGTAGGTGTAGAGGTTTCCTTCTGAAAGGTGAACCAGGACTTTCTGAAGACACGCCTGACATTCCACAGGTTCACTGGTGCTAGAGAAAAGAAACTGAATAGGAGACAGTTTTGTCTCCTCACTGAGAACTGAAGTGACAGTGTGCACATTTGGCCCGGCTAAATGGGAAACGTGCTTTATTCCCAGGCAGCATATAACAGAGATTTGAGAGTCTGCCAAGACTTATAAAGTCCCCCGAATGCTTCCCACTTCTGTTGATATATATGAGAATGAATTCTCATTCTCTTTATGAAGCCAGGAATGTATCTCTAACGTCTTTGAATTTCTGGGTAGGAAAATGAATGGTTTAGGGGCACTAGTGATGTTTTCATCTCTTCTTCCTGCTGCTTCGAGTAAGAGATGGACTGCATCTCATAAGACTGGCAAGACAGTGTTGGCAGGAGACCAGTCAGCCTGATCGAGTGGTTTATTATTTCAATTGAATTGTGAGGGAAAGGAGAAAAGTACTCAGATAAAACTGTAAGACCGTATTAGATACTACAGAGCATAAAAGAGATGGCACGGAAAGAAAAATAGTGGAGGACTATCCTAGCAATTTTCAGACGATACCAGAGAAACGGGCCGGGGCCGCATTAACATTCACAGTTGTCTCCTATACCAACCAATAGCAGATGAAAAAAGTAATAAACTGAACTTTAAAAGAAATGAACGGAATTTGGTAAATATCATCTCTTACATCTTACGGGGATGTTTTGTGATGTGATTCCTGCCTGGAATATGGCGATGGAAAGGTGTATCTTGTTTGGAATGAGTAGGTCTAATTGAAGGACTGGCAGAGGAGCAGTACATGTCAAAAAGATGTACACATGCACGGAAATCACAAACCTGAAGGTGAAGCATGGAGGAAGCAGCTGCAGGAGAGTGAAATGAATGAAATGCAGAAATGTTATCCTGGGACTATGTCACAGACCTCATAACCAGATGGTTAATATGGACAGGCAAGATAGAGGAATGATGTAAGCCTTTACAAACTTCAGATGAAAATCCCACTCCACTAAAGGCAAAACATCTGAAAAATCATTGAATTGCCTTGTTGGAAACTTAATCTCACAGAAAAGAGTGAAGCAATGAGGGGTCTCATTGGCTTGGTCTCAAGCTGCATTGGCTTATTTCTGGCTCTTTATAAAAATCTGTTTGGGGAAAGTGGCAGCTAACAGCATCTTGAAGGAAAGTAACATTCCATATCATCCTGGGCCACATAAAAGGAACTCTGAGCTCAGATGTACAAGTATCCTCCACCTTTAGTAAATCTCATTTCGGGAAGTTCAGACAAAACAACAGAAAACAATCCCATAGTCAGTGATTCTAACCTAAAGATGGATCAAGAAGAATGAGAAGGGGGCGCCTGGATGGCTCAGTTGGTTGAGTGTCTGCCTTTGGCTCTGGTCATGATCTCAGGGTCCTGGGATCGAGCCCCACATTGGGCTCTCTGCTCAGTGGGGAGTCTACTTCTCCCTCTCCCTCTCTGTACATTCCCTCTCTCTCACACACAAATCAATAAAATCTTCTTTTAAAAAGAAGATTGAGAAGCTGTCAAATAGAAATTTTTTTTTTAAGATTTTATTTATTTATTTGATAGAGAGAGAGAGACCCAATGCGGGGCTCGATCCCAGGACCCTGAGATCATGACCTGAGCCAAAGGCAGAGGCTTTAACCACTGAGCCACCCAGGCGCCCCTGGATTTTTATTCATCATTCCACTGGTTCCTCTGGTTTATTCTGCTGAATCTATAAGTGATTGTATTGTCGTAAAGTTAAGTGCTTCTTTCATTTTAATGTGATAGGAATCTCCAGAGGATCTTGTGAAAATGCAGATTCTTTTTTTTTTAATAGAAATTTGATAACCTAATCACCCAGTTTCCCGAGGAGTAAGAAAAGGGTCAAGCATTTAGATAATTCAGTAGTCAATGGTCATATTAGAAAATAAAGATCACATTAGCAGTGATGATCAGTGGCATCAAGGATTAAGGATGTTTCAGAAATACCAAAGCCTCAAATTATCTGAACTTGGAAAAAGATATTAGGAAAAATGAAAATGTATTTTGTCTATTAAAAGTTAAAAAAAAGGAAAAGAAAATATACCCACTACTTAGAGCAGATGGTATACTGTTAACTTACAATTAGTGAGAACTGTTCAATTCCTATTATCTTTCTAGCATCCCTATAGAGAATAACTGAAAAGGGTGGGGAAAACATATTTGAAAGTTGAAGCCCAAGATAGGTAAGGATATAGTGAAAACATATCACATCAGCTTCACTGAATTTAAATCCACAGCGCCTGGCAAGAACTTGCTCCTTTAAAGCCTGAGCTACCTACTTAAAAAGAATACAATAATCAGAGCACAAAATTGTGCTGAGCCAACCATGGTCCTACCCAAACCTCACTCATCTGTCTCTCCCACTCGTGAGCCCCTCCCACTCCTTCCCTCCCCCACTTCAATTCCCGGATTCTCACTTGCTTCCGTCCCATCTTTTGGTTTACTTGTTTCTCTCACCTTCCTCGCCAATCTACTACTTTATTTTGAAGATGATGCTTTGTCTCTGCCCTTCCCTTTCAGCATATTCATGCTGAGTCCTCAGTTAACAGAGTTCTACTGAATGTAAATTCCAGATTTCCTTTTCTCACTGTGCAGACCCCCTCCTTGCCTCCTAGCTCAGAGGATATCAAAAATAAATTGCATGCTGTATTTTTGAAAGCATCTTTGTGTGATATTGCTGTATCACACTGCTGAAAAATAAATGTTGCCTCATGTTCTTTAGAAAAGGAAAAGGTGGGTGTGATAGGAAAAAGGTAGAAGTAGACCAGCAAGCTTGAGGTCTGACCCCAGTGAAATTCTCAAGATAAAGAAACCTCTGACTTGAGAGCGTTAGTTAAGACAGATGTTATTAAGAATCGGCATAGGGGCGCCTGGGTGGCTCAGTCGTTAAGCGGCTGCCTTCGGCCCAGGTCAGATCCCAGGGGCCTGGGATCGAGCCCCGCATCGAGCCCCGCATCGAGCCCCGCATCGAGCCCCGCATCGGGCTCCTTGCTCGGCGGGAAGCCTGCTTCTCCCGCTACCATTCCCTCTGCTTGTGCTCCCTCTCTCGCTGTGTTTCTCTCTCTGTCAAATAAATAAAATCTTTAAAAAAAAAAAAAAAAAAAGAATCGTCATAAATTTAGTGAGAACAAACCAAATGCTCTCATTTCCAATTTTGATAGGTTTATTAGGGAAGTAGTGAACTTGGAGTAAAAGATAAGATGTGTGACATTGGTAATGGTACAGATAAGGATAAAATGATTAAATAGCTATGCCCAAATAATTTAAATATTGGATCCCTTTCATACACAAGTCACAGGGATTGCCCACAGCACACTGTCCTTGGTCCTTGCCTTTGACTATCACTTTTATTGACTGGTTTGGAGAAAGTACGTTGATCAGATGTGTAGAAGACTTAAAGCTAACAAGAATAGTTAATGTGCCAGACAATAGTCACAATTTGAAAATAATTCAATTACCAATTAAAAAAATAGGCCGAAACTAATAAATTCAAACATAATAACTTATAATACAGTAGGGATGGGACTGGGGCCCTCAAGTTCCTCACTCTTTGGTCCTAAATTTTATATCAAACAGAAATATTGACTGACCTAGTTTTTAAAAAGTACTTTTGATTATCCCAAAGATATAATTAACTAACAAAGATGTGATTCTCAAATTCTCTAGTCTTTCACAATTATAATTTTGAGGAACATTTATATTTAAATCAAATGTATCATCTGTACTTTAAAGAATTTAGCATCGCTTTCTCCACACACATGTATACATAAACATTTCCAGTAATCAGGGATGGCTATTGTCCGAGTGTATATCCACACCCTGCTTGGAAGAATGTAGTTTCCCTAATCTCCACAGATATGTGTCCAAGAAGGACTAGACCAGTCTTATGTCCTTTATTGATTATATGTGCCTTTCAGTGAACTCCAAATTCCAGGCGTGTTCTCAAGGGTATTCATAAGCTGACAGTACTAAGTGGGAGCTTTGGGTTTTAAACAAATGTCCACATTTTCAGGCACAGAGAATAGTATTTCATTTTCTCTGATACTCTTTCCCCAAAATAATTTAAAATGCTTATCATTCTTTTTTTTTTTTTAAAGATTTTATTTATTTGACAGAGAGAGAGATCACAAGTAGGCAGAGAGATAGGCGGGGGGGGGGGGGGGCAGGCTCCCTGCTGAGCAGAGAGCCCGATGCGGGGCTCGATCCCAGGACCCTGAGATCATGACCTGAGCCGAAGGCAGAGGCCTTAACCCGCTGAGCCACTCAGGTGCCCCATCATTCTTTTAACCTCTTCCAGATTAAAAAACTATAGTATCTTAAGAACTATGATAACTTTTTAACACCATGTGCTAATAAGTTTTAGAGGCTCAGTGGACCTTGTTTTATTTAGTTTCTACATTAAGCAATAATATTTTAATAAATAACAGCAAATCTCTAATACAGAGCAGAAGGCATATTTAATATACACAGAATGTGAACTTGCTTCTAACAATAAAATACCTTGAAATATACATTGTGTCTTTTGAATAAGCCTTAATGACTGTCTAGGGAGTTTCCTGTTTAATCATCATTTGGATATTTTCTGGTGATTTCAGTCAAGCCATGATCTGATTCAGTAAAACAACTGCTTTGACTGATCGATTTCCTAGATTGAAAAAATTATTTTCTATCACATATAAACAGCTTTATAGCTAGCAAGTGACTTCATGGACTTACTGCCCTAAAATATTGTTAGAGATATTAAGCATGTCCCGATACTTTGACTGTGATTATTTTGTATTTAAAGAAGGGATCAAATCTTTTTATGACTCTCATATTAATAAAACTGTTCAATAAATCAACAAGTAGCTATTAGCCTGTACAACTTTGTGCCTAATATTACACTGTCTATTGAGTACATGAATAAATGAATGCTATGTTTATTTTAACAAATATTTGAGCACCCATTATGTTTCAGTGATCTGCAGGAGCAAGATATGCCACAGGAGACACAAAGATAAATAAAGCCTGCTAAGAGACTGCGTATAGGAAGCTAAATATAGGAAATATCTACAACATGAAGTAGAATTCGCTAAATAGAGAAATAACAGATGAGTCAGCAGAGCAGTGCTTATGACCATAGAATTTGAAGTCAGCCAGCACCGACTGAATCCCTGCTTCATCATTTACCTAATTTTGTACCTTAAATCTCATTCACCTCCTCGTGTGTTGAGGTTTAAATGAGACAACGCTTTAAAATCATGGCATTCGTCTAATACATAGTAAGAACTCTAAAGCTGTCTGTTATCATTGCTCCCACATAATAGATAAAATACTATATAGGTCATTGGGGGAATAGAAGAGAAGATGAGGAGGGGAGAAAGAGGTGGGGGAAAATGGAAGCGATGAAGAGAAAGAGACAAAAAGATCACATCTTCAATTTGGTTCAGAAAGGTGGAAGAAGAATTGAGGCAATCTTCATGAAGCAGTGGCACGTGAGAGGTCTTCGAAGAATGGGGAGGATTTTTCAAAGTGGAGACAAGAAGGAAGGGTATTCTGGACCAAGCACTCAACATAAATTTAGGCACCAAAGGACTCAATTGACAGGTGTGGTTCATTGTGGAGCATGTGCTCAGTATTGCTGAAGCACATGGTGTTTGGAAGTGAGAAATAAGACCCCAAAAGACATTGTAAGAAAGCCTTAAATGTGAGACAACATTTAACTTAACAGATTTTTGAGTAATGTAGCAAGAAATTTAGTCTGTGCTATACAGCCTAAAGTAAGATGACAACATTACATAAGGTGGAGTGGGGAAAGAAAGAATATGAGAATGAGATTCATCATGTGGGCTCGTAACTGCATTAGTAGTAATGGGAAGCTAATTAGTCATGGTTATAGACTGTAGTAGACATGAAAAGAGGATTTAAGAGATACTGCAGATTCAGAACTCACAAGACTTGACCACAGACAGATGAGATGCTGGAGGAGAGAGAAATTGGAGTAGATTCAAACTCAGAAATTTCAAGCTTCAGTGGTTGGAAAATTCCTCCCCTTGTTCACAAGATGAAGGAAATCAGAAAGAAGACCCAGTTTTGTGGTGTTGATGATAAGTTTAGTGAGTGGAGAATTCAAGGTACCAATTTCTAGTGACAATGCTCTTCATGCAGTTGACAAATACAGATCTTGGATTGTGAGAGCGATTAGGAATAGAGATATAAATTTGGAGATCAAGTGCCCACCTACAGACTACAGTATAGTTGAAGTTCTGTCTCCAACACATGGAAAAGAAAATTATGAAGACAGTCTTGTAAAGTTTCTATCTTCTCACTCCTTGAGAGATGCACAAACAAACTGTATATAATAATGTAAACTTTGTTTCAGTCTGAAAGCTCCAAGTCATGAGCATTTTGTCTTTTAGAGCTGAAATAGAGAAAAAAGTAAAAAAGGGTAACCAAGGTCATAAAAAGAAGAGCAGAAAATAAAATGCCAAAGAGAATACAGGAAGATAGCATTAAGTAAGAGTCAGACCTCCTTGAATGCAGACCTTGAATTTAAACAAAAAATTCTCTTGTTAAAAGTTAAAAACAAAAGCAGAAAATCTTAACAGCATACTAATTTGACAAACAGTGTTACATCTTTCTGTTTTTGTTTTATGAAACAAAGTATTTCTTATTGTTGATGAAACATCTTCTGTGCTTCACATATTAAGCACACTTCCAATTAATAGGAAGAACAAAGCAATGTGTAAGTGCATGAAACCTCTTCAGGGGTGAATAAAGAATATCCCAGTTCTTTAAAAGCAAAAGAGCATCTTCTTCTAGCTATTAGATGAACCTAATTAATTAACATAAATTAGAATTTTTAAATAAGAAATATAATCTACAACACATGACAGGTGGGTATGCTATCAAAGCACTTTTTGAAATGAAAATCTAGAATCCAAATGCAGTGATATAAATGCATAGCATTCACGTTTTTATTCCCCTCATTCCTGGCAATCTAAAGTTTTCTAGTTTAAGTATATCACCCTTTGTCAGTTTTTATTAATTTTGGATCCTTCAAAGTTCAAAATTGGGAAAAAAAAAAAAAAGGAAGCCTCGATCACTGGAAAAGTTTCATTTCTTCTGTCCACAGAAACAGTTTTAGATCATCTAGTAGAAAACCTATCGAAGCTGGAGATACACACACACACACACACACACACACACACACACACACACATTTTGCCTTTCAGAAGGCAAAAATTTTAAGCTAAAATTATGAAAAGTAGACCTATGAAAACTATATTCCTGGAAACTTCCTAAGTTACATAATCCAACATTATATAAAAAACAGAAAAATCTGGACTGATCCTAATTATTCCACGGTAATGTTTTACAATGAGCACTGTCAGTGATTCAGTGCCTACCTCGTAGGATGTCGTTGGAAAAGCGCTGCAGTATCTTGGAGCCTTTGGTGAACTGAGCAACCTAGAGCAAGTCGTGGCCATGATCGATGAAGAAATGTGTATCAACTGTGGCAAATGCTACATGACCTGTAACGACTCTGGCTACCAGGTAAGGATACTGCGGTAAGTGGGATGCTGTGAGGCTTGTTTCTTCTGGCTTGTGTAGCCGAAAGCACCTTGTGTTGCTGAGTGTGTGATGCCGACCAGACGTGCCCAGTGTTGCCCCTCAGCAGGGGCATGTCTGTCCTCTCGCTCTCTGAGCATGATCTCTGAGAATTCTTTTCCAAGGAGAGCCATAACTTGTACTAACTGTGCCACTATCCAGTGAATGGTGCTATTTTAATATCATTGTATCACCCAGAACACTGGAGGGAAAAACCCAACCAGGAAGAAAAATCTACCCAATGATGGATGTTAGGAAGCATTAGGCTTTAACAGAGAGGGAAGGGAAGAGAAGGACCATGTACGGCCATGACCCTGAAAGGACTTGATTCTTTCCACCACAAGAGAATTCTCTTCCATTCAGCACTGACTGGGCTTCTACTGTCATAAGCAAGAAAAAGCACCTTCCTACCAGGGAAAGTGTTGGGACCCGGAATTCCTTTGTGACTGGAGAAGCCAGCAGGTTGTATTCTTACCACACGAAGTGAGCCGGGGTCTCTTCCCAGGGCCTCACCCTCCAGCAGAGAGGCTGCCAGGGGACCACACTGAAGATGCAGGGATTCAGCTGTCTTCAGTCTCCAAACTACAGAATCATATTATTCTCATTAAACTTTTCAAGCTCTGAAGAAGTAGAATAAAATAACACCTTTTGAGATGATTAATGGAATTTCCAAGGTAGATAAAATAGCCTGTTTTTAAAAATTGAAGTTCATTTAGCTTTTGCAGCCTGAAGGAAGGTCCCATGTTGCTCGTGGTGGCATTTTGCGTTTTCTTCGGACCACCTAATAGAGATATAACAGACATTTTAATTTAAAAAAAAAATCTCTTCCTCTTTAATTTGACATTAGTTCTATACCAAATTTTTTACCCAGTGTGTCACTTTTTTTTGTACCTGAAAGGTGTCTGTAACAGTTATTTTGGAAATGCTAATCCCATCACACTCATTTTCATCTTTCCTCTAATTAACCAATTAGAGATGAGTCAAGAAGTCCTGTCACTGAAATCATAATGGTAGGACTCTAAGCTCAAATATTAAAAGTTATGACTCCTGCCTTAGAATTCTAGCCTTCATACAACGTCAGTGAAAAACAAAACAAACGAAAACCCCATATAAATGAGGAAAATAATCACAATTATGCATTTAAAAAGATTTAAGAAGTCCTCCTTTGACTCTTCTGTCTCAAAAAGATAAAAAAAATCAAAAAATCAAACTCTTCAACTGAATATAAAATTTTATATGTCTGCAAATTTATAAAGCATAAAAATTTTAAGATATAGGCATTATTTTCTTTTCAATTGCTTCTTGGGTTTCTATTTATAAAAGGGTACATAAGGAAGAGAAATAGTTTTTACTCATTCAAACAGCCATCCAAGATGTTGTTTTATTTTTAAAAAATGGCAACAATTTATGTGGATGAAGTTTCTTACGGTTTGTCATATCTACAGTTCTCGTTCAGTTAGAATATGGTTGTTTCCTTGAAGATCAGACTTTTTTTATATTAAGCAGTCTGACATAATTTAATCTAATAAAACCATTTTTATTTTTATGTGCATAAAAGAGGAAAGAATTAAAGTTACAAGTAGCTTCAACTGGGGGAGGGAAACTTTTTAACAAAAAAAACCTCAACTATTTTGAATTGGATTATAGTATATTTTATATCACAGAGGACAAAAGTCAGAATTGAGGAATTATTTCATTGAAAACCCTCATACCTCAAAACTGGTATTAAAGCCAACTCTGTTTTTAACTCCTATTTCTTCTAAAAACTACAAGCATAATTTGAAATCCAAGCAAATACATTCATTCATTGCTCCAGCTGACCGTGACCCTTTCTCACTGTTGAGAACAAGGCGTGTGAGGAGAGAAAGCACCCCAGGATCCTCAGGTAGCAGGTGCCCCATCCCTGGATAGGACAGTAGGATGGCAGGATGGGAAGGACCTGCGCTCTGCTCAGAACAAAGGAAGCAAGAGAGTTACTGTTCTGAAATCTTTTCCTGGCATCACAGGAGAAAAATACCTTTAA
>CM053606.1:71042843-71055629 GCA_028646535.1 Procyon lotor | reverse complement strand
GACTCCTGCACCGGCTGTACTCTGTGTCTCAGCGTCTGCCCTATTATCGACTGCATCAAAATGGTTTCCAGGACAACACCTTATGAACCAAAGAGAGGCTTGCCCTTAGCTGTGAATAATCTGGTGTGTTAAGGTGATTTGTGAAACTGTTGCTTCGAACTTTGAGGCCACCTACCTGGGCCGATCTTTTTTAATTGTGATCATTATGTTCAGCTCTTGCTAAATTGAAACAAACAGATAATTTCTAAATAAATTTCTAAATGAAAACTATAAATTTCTAAATAAATTTCCAAATTAAAAAAAAAAATGTCTCCTGCCAGTGACCATTCAATTAATGGTCATAGAATGGAGTGATTATTCTGTGAGGATAGTTGTTAAATAACTGTGTAGCCGTTAATTGGATATTCACCATTAGTTGTCCATTCTGAAAAATATTAACTTTTTTGTGGCAATTGATGCAATAGTTTCCAAATTGTCCTGTGCTATGCTCTGTCTTTGATTTCTAATTGTAAGTGAAATTAAGCATTTTAGAACAAAGTACCATTTAATTTACAAGAAAATGTTTCCTAGGAAACATTTTATAATTAAAAATTACATTTAATTTTAACACTGTTTCTAAGCAAATGTAATTAGCTCCATAAAGCACAGATGAAGAAAGTCAAATAATTATTTGCTGTGGCAGGACAAGAAAGCCAAAGAGGGTTCACAAAACTTTTTTAAGGCCTTTGTCAAAATAGCTCCTTTGTGGGGGGCCAGATACTCAAGTGAGACTACTTGGTAATCATTCTTATCACTCTGCTGGTCCCCACTCATGCCTGAGATGGGTATTCAAACTCTACCAATGAATCAACATGACATTCTTCTTTAAATATTTAAACTATGTTCCTAACAAAATAAGATATTAGGATGGAGCTCTGGTTAAAGCCACTCTTCTGCTGTGCACAGATCTGCTCTGTCTGCTTCTAATAGTAGCTTTCATGATTATAGCAATTAGTGTTTGAACAAAGCCCAAATTATACAGCAGTGGGTCACATGCTTCATTATTCAAGAATGAAAAATATAGTATTGGTAATATATATTAAGTGTGCAAAACTAACTTGACTACTCTTTATTTTAGTGTTTATGTTTAATTTTAAAAGTAATCAAATAAAAGGAAATATATATTTTCTGCTACTGCCAAATAATATTTTTATATTTCTCTTTTTTCATAATCAGCAAATAGCACCACATAAATTCATTTATCTATTTGTGGCATATTTTAATATGAATCTATAAGTAGCAAATCTTTAACAATCTGTGGTATATTTCTATGAAAAATGAAAGATTTAGGAAAAAAGTTTGTTTATGCACTTTTAGAAATACACGTTTATCACAAAATCTGCATGATTGAATAATATCAAATAAAATTTCATAAAGCATTTTAAACAACATGGTCTTTTGCTGCCTTTCTTGCAAGTACCACATTATGTCAACCATTTAGATTTTAGAGGTAGAGAAGTTTTTGATTAATCCTATAGTGCATTCCATCCAAATGTATACATAATGCTAGTTCAGATCTAATGAAGGTAATGACAGTGCAGTTATTTAAATGTTTCACTTCCAGTCCCTCTTACCCAGGTTTTCCTACTGAATTTAATTCCACTTGGCCAAAATGCGTCTTTCACTGGGCATAGGCCAGATTTCTTGCAGTGGTTCATGGGCAGAGATAAATCAGAAAATGGCCACTTACCATTAAATACATCATCTTCACTGTAAGAAAAATCAATGTCACTTAATAGGTATTCCTTAGATAGTTGTGAAATATTAAGGACTCAAATCAACAAACTCATTTTTTTGCTCCTGTCATGGTGGGGATATTTTGGTAACAGCTGAGGGAAGGGTTCAGGTTGTCCAGAAAATAAACTTACCAGCACCATGTTTATGCCATCATAATGTATTAACCCTCCTCAATCTGATGAGAAGTTTTCACTCTGGGAGTTTTTTGAAAATACATCCCATGCATATGTGCCTGAATCATCTTCAAGACACTGATTGCCAGGCAGAAATTCCCTTAATAGAGATTAAAGAAAAGAGTAGTTTATAATTTTTGCATCCTCCTCTGAGAAAGAGCGGACACAGTACTATGGCTCTTTTCTTGAACTACTCTGGGGAACTGCAAGTGACTGGTCCCTTGAGTTAGGCCATGGCAATCTGTGATTTTACACTAGATGTTCCTCACACATATTTCTGTTGTGTCCACTTTGTGTTATACATGAAGAAGCATTACTTATCTATGCCATTTATGGGAAACATACTTTAATCTTACAACATGTGGCTTGCAGAGAGACTCCAGAATAAGGGAAGAATGAAAATTATGCCATTCCATCCAGCAAGAGATCACAAGCCTTTGGCCCTAACATACATGTTCTCATGGTTCCTTACCTTCAGACATGAGTGAAGACATAGGCTCAGACCAAAGAGTCTGCTTTTGAGTGTTTCCTATGTCTAAGAAATGATACTAAATAGACTACATATGTGATAGTTAATTTTCTGTGTCAACTTGGCTGGACTACAGTACCCAGGTAGTTGGTCAGGAATTATTCTGGATGTTTCTGTGAGGCATTTTTGGATGAGATTTACATTTAAATGAGTAAATTCTGAGTTGAGCAATTGCTTTCCATAATAAAAGTGGGCCTCATCCAATCAGTTGAAGGACTGGATAGGACAAAAGGCTGACTCTACCCTATCTCCTCAGCAAGAGGAAATTATCCAGCAATTGTTCTTTGGACTTCCTTTGCAACATCAACTCTTCCTGCTTTTACAGCAGACTGTAACTGTGACCCTTGAATCTCCAACTGGCCAGCCTCCCCTGTCAGACTTTGGCTCATCAAGCCTCCACAATCACCTGAGCCAATTCCTTAAAGTAAATCTCTCTCTGCAAACACACACACACACACACACACACTGTATTGGCTCTGTTTCTCTAAAGAACCCTTTCGAATACAACATATGTTATTTTAGCTGAATATTAGAATGATCAAAGGTAGATTCTATTGTTTTTTCTTACTTAGTGAAGGAGGACATGGGTGCTTAAAGGGTCCAAGTAATGTGTTACAGGTCACGCAACTAATTAGGTATGTTTCTAAGTATGTTGGCTATATCTAATACACCATCTGTTTTTCCTTTTGTTCATCCAGCCATTCATTCATTTAACAAATATTTATCAAACAACTACATGTACCAAGCATGGGGCTATGGGCTGCAATTGTGAACTCCAAGGACAAAGGTTTCCTAAATTCCAGCCATTTACAATCCGCAGGAGAAGTGGGCATGTAACTGCTACTACAGAATGCGTGCCCAGTGCTAAGAAAACAATAGTGAGAGAAGGGACATCTACAGCCTACTCCTTTGACAAAGTAAGTTAAGTCAAGTTTTTAGCTCATAATAGCATTTTCTAAATAGAAAGCGAAAGAAAAGGAAAACAAGAAGAAAAGGACAGAGGTATGAAAAGTCTGGGATGTCCAGAAAGCTCTAAGAGCTTGGGGTTACACAGAATGAAAGGAACATGTGGGATGTAAGGCAGTGAGAGAGGTTTGAATCATCTTAGAATCCCTTGGGAAATCAGAATCAGCATTCTGTCCATTCATTCACTTAAAAACATTAAGCATCTCCCTATATCAAGCTAGCTGATGGTGATTCAACTATGAACCAGACAGACATGGTTCCTGCCTTACTGAGCTTACATCTTAGTAGAGAATACAAAAAGCAAATAAATAAACTGCAAATTATAGTAAACGCTTTGATAATGACAGCTAGGGCCTAGGGTAGAGGTGAGGAGGACACACACTTAACTCTTCAAAAAGTGGGGCAGGGCAGTCCTAACGGATGGCAAGAAGAAGCCATGTGGAGAATAAAGAAGAGTGCTTGTGCTCTAGAAGTAGAAAAAGCTGGTGCAAAGGCCTAGAGTTGAAAATAGCCTGAGTTATTCAAATTACTAAAAAGATAAATCAAGGAAATGTAATAGAAGGCAATGCCTAATATCCACGGGAACCGTGGGCTAGAAGCATAGAAAATTAACCTCAGTTTCCTCATCTGTAAAATGGAGAAGAGATAGCCTTATATTTAATAAGTTAGATATAATTTCTGCTGCTATTATTTATGGACATAGAAACTGTAAACACAGTTTAAAGAAATAAAAGACTACTAACAAAAATCTATGTTTGCTAGACTCAAAATCAGATGGTCATAGTGGTGACCAATGATATGACTTCCTAAACTAACATTAATCACCTGTAGCAATCTAGAAAAAGATATTCCATGCAATTGGAAGGTCAAGGTTTAAAAAAAAGAGTAGAATAATCCATTCTGACAAAAATAAAAGACCCCAGAAATAAAATTTAACATTTTTAAATAAAATTATCTCATCATCTCTATATAATTATCTCATTATATGTATAACTGTCTAATTTTACTTTCTCAATTCTATGAGCTGAATATAGCAGAAGTATTTTCTTTATTTTTTAAGAGGAAATTTAAAGACAAAGTAGATAAGTGACTTACATAAATTGATATGTTTAATTAGTATCATATTTAAAAATGAAGCCCAGCTAACTTGATTTCCAGGCAATGCTCTCTCTTCTACATCATTCTGCTAAGCACGTATTCTATATTTTTCTACCATATAGATATCTGGAGATACATTATTCACTTTCGGTGGTCTTAGGGTACTAGTAAATGCCCTAACAAAATCAAATGGCCTAAAGAAATCCAGCAGCAACTGTTGTCAGAAAGGGTTAAGATACTGCCCTTAGAAACAAGCTTATTACCTGGCAGGATCTGATCTACTTCTGTCCTATGAAGTTAATTCAATTAACAGGAAAGCCATTAGACACACTATTATCTACCCAGAGCTGTAAGTTTTCCTCTTACCCACAGATGCATACAATTCAGCAAACAACCTGCAGAGTGAAAATTTGGACCAAATCCTTAATGATTCTGTGAGGTTCACAGAGTCTAGTTCTCTCTTTTATTCATTAATATGGTAACATTAATTAATATGGTACATCTTTTATTAATTAACATGGATTTTCTGCTTAAATTTTTTAAAATTACAGATGACATCTTTATTTTTTTTTTAAAGATTTTTATTTATTTGACAGAGAAACACAGCGAGAGAGGGAACACAAGCAGAGGGAATGGTAGCAGGAGAAGCAGGCTTCCTGCAGAGCAAGGAGCCCGATGCAGGGCTTGATCCCAGGACTCTGGGATCACGACCTGAGCCGAAGGCAGCCGCTTAACGACTGAGCCACCCAGGCACCCCCAGATGACATCTTTAAACTGAATGATTGCATTTGGGTTGGAAACATGCACAGCTGATTGTCCCTTTGTGTTAGCTTTCCATTAATAGATCCAGTGTGTTTATAAACCGATATCAGCTGTCATTATGTTCATATTTACTGTTTTCCTAATATGCAGTATAGACTGCAGTGCCATAAAGAAACCAAGTCATTTTGCCACTGGTAAATAGTCTATAGTAGTGAGTAATGTGGAGTAATGTATCTGTGCAGTTATTTATTTACAGGATGTATATGGTGCTTTTCCATATGCTGTGTTCTGCAAGCACCAACAGCCTTCTGTGTACTTCTGCCTTTCCACTTTCATGCCTTCTTCATTCAACTACCATCGATAAACTCAAGTTTATACTAAACTCCTGGCAGGTTTTGGGGTTTGCATGAGTCAACGTGTGGCTCAAGATCTCTTTGCTTACCAATAATTTTTTGATGTGTTTCTATTGAAAAAAAATTCTAGCTGTCTATTAATAGTGCAGGTTTATTCATCATTCTGGCCTTCTATGGTTATCTGCATGAATCTAGGTATTTGAGGAAAGATAAAACACCACGCATACACACACACCAATGTGCAGAGCGATTTAAGATTACTGAAAAAGTTCCATCTGCTTATTTTTCATGGAGGTATAAGAACCTGGGTGGAAGATAAGAACCTTCCAATTCAATTTATGTCTTTAGGTAAGAAATCCAAAAATTCTAATCTACTCTCTTTTAAAAGAGCCTCTTTTGAGTGAAAGGGGGAAGGGAGATTTTAGGGATTTGGGACAGGACTCTGGGAAGGTAATCATGAATTTTTTTATATTCTCTTTCTGTTTTGCAACATTTGGGAGACTACATCTTGCTCCTCCTCCTTATAGGCTGTGATGCTTCAGTGGGGCTTCACCAACATACATGGCTGGAATGGGCATGGAATATTTAAAAATGAAAGTTTGTTTCTTCTTCTGAGACTATGAGCATAACTAATTTTTATCAGACTGCAAAGTCCTGCCAACAGTTACAGCCAATGACAATGCCTGTTACTGCAATATGATTCTGGGATAACCCTTTAAATAAGACCTTTGTAAGTTTCCTAAAGACAAGAACATGGTAGCTTTGTCTTCTCTTCCCCTAAAGAGAGCAGTATAGGAGTCCAAGGACCTGGCAAAGCAAGAACAGCACAGATAAAACATCTACATGAAAGAGAGAAGGAAAAGGATTTAGAACTTCCAAAATCTGTGTTCCATCCCCACTTTTCTGAATTTCATTTATACCAGAGTGCTTAATGAACAGTGGTTACTCAAATACAAACCCAACTCTTTATGCCTGAAGTCAGATCTGTCTCCTCCTTAGCTCCTATCTTCTCTTCCTGCCTGTATAATAGCTTCACCTTTGCATACTGCAAATATTTCATAAACAGGAAACAAAAACACTAATCATGAAAGAAACATTGATAATAACTACGCTAAAATCAGGAATTTCTTTTCATCAAAAGGGAATTCATCAAAATCTCATTAAGAGAATGAAAAAATAAGTCACACAGTGAGAAAGTACATTTGCAATACGTATAACTGACAAAGGACTCAAGTACAAAACATAAAAGCAATTCCTACAAATCAATAAGAAAAATACCACCAAGAGAGCAAATGGATAAAAGACATGAATAGACACTACACAGAAAGGAGAATATCCAAAGGATGAATAAATGTATAAAGAAAAGGTGCCTAACTTCATTAGTCATCAGGGTGTTGAAGACTAAAACACTGATTTCAGAATCCAAATCTTGAATAAGATACAACCTACTGGACTGGGAAAAAAAATCTGAAAGAATTGTAGCAAATAGAAAATTCTGAAGCTGCCTGGCCCCTAACCAGATTGTGTAATTGAGCAGTTAATAAAATTTAGCCTACAAGTTCCATGCTGAGGCAAAATGAGAAATGAAGTACTCTTAATCTTCACGCATTATAAAAGATTTATTTATTTAGGAAAGGAAGTTTATTAATTTCTGCATCAAGCAATGTTTTAATGAGTGAATGGCAAATTCAGCCTGTAGAAGCTACCTTCCTTAAAGTAGATATGCAAGATCATAAACACACCCGCATGGAACTTGTCAGGCAGTTAAAAATTTTAGATGACTTGCCTGATACAGTAACAGTGACAGTGAAGAAAACTCAATATTTGGCATATTAGGATTAAGTCAACCATTTCTACATTCAGCCAAGACGTGTTTACAAAGCAACACACTTCATCCCCATGCTTTAAAATAACAGAGGCAGTTCTACATTTATCAAATAACAATTATTAGGGGCACCTGGGTAGCTCAGTTGGTTAAACGCCTGACTCTTGATTTTGGCTCTGATCATGATCCCGGGGTTATGAGATCGAGCTCTATGTTGGTTGGGCACTGCTCAGTGAGGAGTCTGCTTGAGATTCTCTCTCTCCCTCTCCTTCTGCCCCTTCCCCCGAGTTCTGCTCTCTCTCTCCCTTTCTCCAAGATAAATAAATCTTCAAAAATATAACAATTATTATTAAAAACTTTTAAGTGTCAGGGCTGTCCAAATTATCATGAAACTCTTGGGCCTAACTGTATCTACATTTAGCTTTTGGATCAATTTTATCAGGTGGGAAACTAGAGATTCTTTTAGTGGTAGAGAACAGAATCTTACTAAACATGTCTCACACCACTCAGAGTATGGTGAGGGGCATGGTAGCCCAAAGTCTAACTAGTTGCTCTTACATCGACTCGACAAAGAAATTTTGAGAACTAATAAGACAGCAATAGTGGAGTAAGGGAGGAGGGAATGGACTGTAGAGATCTCCAGCAGCAGAGTTGGAAACAACATGTTTATTAAGAACTGATAGTCTAGCCATTGTGTAAAGTCATGAGAAAACACTAGAAATACCCAGTATTAATAATAAATGTTAATAAAATAATAAAATGTTGAACACACAGTTATGGAAATAGTAATAAAGGTATCCTTAAACCCATCTGGGGAAGACAAAGGACACTTCGCAGAGGATATACACCAGGTCAGCTGAATCTTGCAGACAGGTGGTCTGGTTTCTTGTTGTTGATTGCGGACCTGGAGTCAGACTCCCTGTGTTTGAATCCTGGCTCTGCCTCTCACTCTGTCTTCTTGTGGAAGGTACTTGATAATCTAAACCTGTTTTCTTTTTCTTTTTTTTTTTTAAGATTTTATGTATCCATTTGAGAGACAGAGCACAAGCAGGGGGAGAGGCAGAGGCAGAGGGAGAAGCAGGCTCCTCAAAGAGCTGGGAGCCCGACATGGGGCTCGATCCTAGGACCTGGAGATCATGACCTGAGCCAAAGGCAGACGCCCAACCATTGGAGCCACCCAGATGTCCCCCTGTTTTCTAAGTTGTAAACAGAAGTAGGAAAGAGCGAGCCAATAGCAACAAACACTCAGCACCTGCCAGCACATGTCAGGCCCCATTGCAAACCCTGCATCCTGTACTCCTTCTCTCCATCACGACAATCCTAAGAAGTAGGCGCTAGTGTTCTCGCCAATTTAGAGTGAGGAAATTGAGGCACTGAGCTGTGAAACAGTCTGTACAAGCCTCACTGCTGGTGGACCGCAGCGTTGAGATCCGAACACGCACAATCTAGCTCCCGAATCTGTGCTGTTAACCAACAGACCACTCGCAAGATTCAACTTCTCAACGTCACCGTGAGGTCCCATGGAGACAGTGTGTGCAAAGTGATGAACTCAATGCCTATACCTGGAAGATGCTTCATAAATATTAGCTCAGTGATACTAATCTAATAATATAGTATCAAATAGTAAGAAACACAAGCTATTTGGAAGAGCGCCACTGCACGGTAAGATCTGCTGGCTGCCCTTATAAAGAGTGTACAAAGGAAGGAAGGAGGCAGCCATCCTGAGACGGGAGACCAGCCCCTCCATTTCCATCTTCACTGGTTGTAGACAGTAACCGTGCTCCTGCTCGGGGCTGGCTCGTTAGCACAGCCTGCCGGACAGGAGAGCCAGATTCATTCCATGGTCAGTCACTTTCCAAGGACCAGGGATGGGCCAAACCTTGTGCCAGATTTCTCACAGGATGAGGTATTGGAACGATATCTTCCAAACACAGCGGTGGCTGAGAGCTCGGGGGTGGAGACAGATTTCCCAGGTTTGAATCCCAGCTCTGCCACCCAGCAGCTTACCTAATCTCTCTGTGCGTCACTTCCCTTGTCTCTAAAATGGAGAAAAGAGTCAACAGGTCCCGTCTGGCTGTGTGCAGACGAAGAGAGCTGATCCACGCAGGTGCAGCGTGAGTGCTCCATGAACGTGCCCTCTGCCGGGCTCCCCCTCCGCTCGGTCCCACGCTACACTTCTGGCCTGAATCTCTCATCAGCACTAGAACGGTTGCCCCATGAGGTGCTTTTCAAGCCTCTTTAGTTTTCCCTTTTGAAGCACAGAATTTAAAAAACAAAAAAATTTCTATTGGAAATATATAAAACACTCTAATGCCTTAGCATGTGCTGTTCCCTTGTTCTGTATTGCTCGTCATTATCTTGCACAAGGACTAAGTTTCTTTCTTCAAAAACTCCCTCAAGTAGTTGAGGGCTCCTGTCTGAGGGTGCCCTCACACAGGAGAGTTAATCACTCCCTTCTGGGCCTATCTGCTCCTTATGCATCTGCCTAATTAGTGCACCCTTCTTTTCACTGCATCTACATCTTTGGGGTAAATACCCAGCACTGCAATTGCTGGGCCATAAGGTAGCTCTATTTTTAACTTTTTGAGGAATTCCACACTGTTTTCCAAAGTGGCTACACCACCTTGCCTTCCCACCAACAGTGTAAAAGGGTTTTGAAGCACAAAATTGTTAAAATTTTGATGATGTCCAGTTCATCTACTTTTTAATTTGTTGCTAACGTTTTTGGTGTCATATCTAAAAACGTACACAATGCAAGGTCACAAAATTTACACCTCTATTTTCTTCTAAGATTTTTATATTTTTGGATTTTGCATTTAGGTTTTTTTAATCCATCTGAGTTAATTTTTTTAGATAGTGTAAAGCAGGAGTCCAACTTCATTCTATTTCATGTGGATGTCTTTTTGTCCCAGAGCTGTTTGTGGAAAAGACCATTATTTCCCCCATCGTAAAAATTTGAGTTAAATGGCATGCTACCTAGCTCCTCCTTCAGGGAACTCAGTTTGATGACGGAGACTGGTAAGTACAACAGAAAATCACAGTAACATAACAAGGTGCGAACCTAGAAAAGTACAAGACTTAGCTAGGAATCTCTTCTACGTTTCTGGACTGAGCCCCGATGTCGAACATAAAGTTACCATAAGCAACAGTTCTCTCTTCCTAGGAGATATAGTTAAAAGTGACACCTGCCTAAGTCCTGAACTTTGGGAGGGCACTAGTCTTTCCATGTATATGCATTTCTCAGCAATTAGTAATCACCAAGAATGAAAGCACAGAAAAAGGTGGAGTTTCCTCAGTTAAAAAAAAAAAAGAAGAACATCTTAAGTATACTAAAAAGAGCTCAGGAACAAAAGCAGGTCCCTCTTGAAGTGCAGCTCCCACTGTCCTTAGTGATGCCCTCCTGGCCATGGGTAGATCAGTCCATTAGATTTTAACAGAAAGTCACCACATTGCCTTTCCTTGCCTTCCGTCTTGTTCTCCATTGGGAATCTGGGTGCCCGGCTTCTCTGCAGGGAGGGCTGAAATCCCAGAGCTCACGTAGCCGAAAGTCTGTCCAGGGCTGTCACAAAGGCTACAGTAAAGGACCAGAGATGGAGTGGGGCTCTTCAATCTTAGCCTCTTATGTCAGACTCTGAGCCAAGCTTTAGACTTGATATTTCTAAGATGATAAAGACGACTTTGTTGTGAAATGACATCATTCATCAAAATGTTGCCATTTATTTCTTAATCACAGTCAGTGAATAATGTACTAGAACTGGTTTTCTGTCCTTAATCTGACACCATGTTTGTGGATAGACACAGGTACGTCTACGCTATGTTCTAAAACTATGCCTTTCCAGTCACAGAGACAATCTGTATGGTCATTTGTATCCATTGAATAGCATGGAGGTCTATCAACATAGGATTATACCCATGAAGACTTAAAATATTCTTTCGCGTTACCTAAAGAAACAAAAGGAGCTACCTTTCGCTTTACCGTGTAGCATCACTTCGCTGACGACCTATGGAAGATGTGTCTGCCTCGCCAGCACCTGGCTACCTGGCAGACCCCATAAGCAGCTGGGGAAGAAACTTCAGAGTTGCTTCTGTGTCTTTCACATAATTAGCCTGTTTATAGGCCATCTGGGTTGCTTTGATTTCATCATCGCCCTGTCTTTCAGTCTGAAGAATTTCTGTGTGTCTCTTCCTTTGGGACTAACATCATTAGTAAGTTCTCTCTTACTCTGGGACACCAGCTTCTTTAATGTTTTCTGGCAGCTCTCTGTCCCCCTGCATCCATCTCATTATGAAGCACCCTACAGACCAAAGGAGGGAAGTGTTTGTATTTGATAATGCTGTCATCAAATTAACAGGTCTCATTAGAAGGAAATTACAGATTTGGGGCTCCCTAATAGAATAGGTGCTTAGAAAACTTCATCCGAAGAATCATAAAGGGTACTTCACAAGAAGGATTACAGTAACGGCTGAGTTTTAGCAACGTTTGCTCTGGTGGGCAGACGGGCTGACTATGGGTGTTGTGCTAATCACACGGTGCTTGGATCAATTTTAACCTAATTTGAACATCCTCAGGCCTCACTAGCCCGTGTGGACCAAAGAGGTCACGGTAACATCACGAATTAAATGGCAAAGCTTAATTAACCCTCACCTGCAAGCCCACCTATGTCAGCCCTTCTCTGAGAGCCCAGACTTCCCCCAATTTTGAACAGCAATGAAAGGATTAGCAGGAGTCTCCAAGGGGCCATGCGCAGCCCCCCCCCCCCCCGCCGCATGCCCACACCAGGCTGGAGACACCAGTGTGCCATCGCTTGAGACCAGATTCACCTTATCTGTGTTGACTCGGCATCTTATCTACATTGTGCTTATCCCCCGAGCCACCAAACCTCTCCATCCTCTTAGGGCTACATAAACTCTACTTTGGGATAAAAAGAATAAGAGCTGCCTCCACTCCTTGTATGACTTTCTATTAAAGGAAGGGGTTGAATGAAGTGGTCCTAATATTTATGGCACCTGGGGCAAAAGTAGGAATGGAGAGCACCCAACTCCAACCAAATCTTTCTCTCCAGCCCTCTCTGTAAGTGGCCTCAGACGCATGCCTATGGACACTTCAGTGCAAATGTTCAGCTCAGGGGGGAAAAAAACCCACCTTCGCTTTCTCCGAAGAGCTTGTCCCTCTGCCTAGGAGCGTGCAGATCACATGGCAGGATCCACATTCGGGAAGAGGACCTGGTGAACTGGCCCGCGTGAGCCCCAGAGGCGCTGTGGAGCTGTTGGGAATTCCGGGTGTTCAAAGCACAGTCTCCAGGG
>CM053606.1:70980743-71042343 GCA_028646535.1 Procyon lotor | reverse complement strand
TGGCTCCCAGACATTTTTTTTCTCACAGGAGCTTCTCTCTATGGTCTTAAAGGATAAAGTGGATGAAGGTGGAATTGCTGTGGTTCAAAGAGGCCAAGAATGGAGGTCCTATGTGTCTGCCCTTCACCTCCCTTCCTTCTCTCTTTCCTCACTGCCACCCTCCCTACCTCCTTCCCTCCCTCCCTCATGTATTTAAGCATTCATGTAACAATCACCTGGTGTGTCTTCTAGGTTTGGTGATTTTAACACAAAGACAGACCAAGATCTCTGCTCATCAAGAGTCTACAGTCACTTTACCAGACCCTACTGTTCTAAGGGACACATTCTGAAACCCAGCTATGGAAGGAAGAGCATGGGCACTGATATTGGATCTGGTCTGAGCTTCTGCCACCGCGCAGCAGCGAGAACCTGGGCTCAGAGGATTAAGGGAGGCTGTAATAGTTACTTCGCAGGATTGTGGTAAGAATTGTGATAATTTAGGAAGCAATCAGCATAGAATCGACTTCCTTAGATGTCCTTTCTCTTTTTCTTTCTCCCCAGTTGGTATTTGTTATATGTCTGTTCCTGGTCTATCTGGTTCCCCTTAAGACCAAGGGACACATTTGCAGGGTGAGTGACCAGTCAGGAGTGGAGTTTGACTCTGGACCAAACGGTAGTGGTCTGCTGGTATGGAATACATTCATCTGTCCTGCAAATGACAAAACACATATATGGATGGGAAATGCACAGTGAGTGACATAATTGACCCTTATTCCTAATTGCAAGCTGGCCTAATCATCTATCTTGTTATTTACCTGTCCTCCTAACAGGTCGTCTTTATTATTATTAACCAGATAGCTATTCGCTAATTCCTCTGTGACAGGAATTAAGTGCTTTTGAGAATAATAACTCATTTAAACCGTAGAATTCAGCTATGGCGAAACCCTGGCCTGAGAGGTGAGGGCACTTGTCCAAGGTCTCACGGCTAGTAGATAGCAGAGTGGGATTCTGACCCCACCCATGTGGCTCCAGTGTCTGTCCTCCTAAACCACCCACCACAAGCACCTTATGTCCACTGATCATCATTTTCATGCTATTCTTCATTGTATTTTTTTTAAGATTTATTTATTTATTTGAGAGAGAGAAAGAGAGAGTGAGGGGAAGTTGCTGGGGGAGAGGGAGAGAGAATTTCCAGCGGACTCCACGCTGAATTGTAGAGCTTGATATGGGGCTCGATCTCACAACCCTGAGATTGGACCTGAGCAGAAACCAGGAGTTGGACGCTTAACTGACTGAACCACACAGGCGCCCCTTCATGCTATTCTTATTAGAAAGCCTTCCTTTTTCCTTTTCAGTTTATTAAATCCTATGTATCTTTAAAGCCTCTATCAAATCTTACTGACACTGTGCAAATGGTCACAGTGGGGTCTTAAGAAATGGTCTGCTTGGATTAGATGGCACTAAATTGTTTTTAAGGATTTTATTTAGTTATTTGAGAGAGAGAGAGAGAGAGAATGAGTTCTAGGGAGGGGCAGAGGGAAAGATAGACAAGCAGACTCCCTGCTGAGCAGAAAGCCTGATTCCTGATGCGGGCTGGATCCCAGGACTTGGAGACAGGACCTAAGCCAAAGGAGATGCTTAACCAACTGAGCCCCCCAGGCACCCTGTGATGGCATTAAATTTTTTTTAAGCCAACATCTTAAAATACAAATATTTCACATTCCAATCCTGATTTCTGAATCCCTTTGAAATCCACCAAGCGGAGGACCCTGAGTTCTAGAGCCGGGCTGGTGTGTTTCAGGGGCGTGCCCTGCTGAGTGCCCTGCTGAGACATCCTGTTTTTGCAAAGGAAATTTTACCAGAACAAGGTCACACCCATTCACTCAACCGGATGATCTAGGGCTGCTTTCATGGACAACAGAGTTGCTTTGGCGCTGCAACAGAGTTTCATAGTCAAGTTGTGAACCACAGTATGGCCAGTTTGAAAGCCTAAAATGCTTATTATCTGGCACTTTACAGGAAAAGTTTGCTGGCCCCTGAACTAAAATTAGAAGCAGCTGCCCCTTCAGGCGAGGCTCTCCAGGTGGGCCAAGCCAACTTGCAACTTTCTTCTCTGTTCACGGGGTTTTAGAACCCCTCACCCACTCAGCTCACGCCTCTTGCTTTTCTTTAACCAAGTCAGTCCCTGCTTCCGCCCACTGTCAATCAAACCGGCCGCATTTACCTGCCCGGATTTAGTTACAGAAATGTTTCCTTTCTGTTTAAAGTTTGTTAGTTTTGTCTCCGGAGGGCACGAGCATATTTTTACTTCTTTTGCGTGCCCCGAAGGCCTGACACTGCGCGGATCAAACAGGAGATGCTTAGTTAATATTTCTGTTGGACTAATTGTCGTCAAACTGATGTGCCCTAACCGTACAAAAGAATAAAGAATCCTAAAATAGATGTTTGGCTTCCAGAAGAAATCCTCGAGGGGAAGATGCTACGTTTCCCACCTGACAGCTGGAGGAGCTCCGAAGCCTCTTCATCTCATCACCTGCAGGCGGGCGGAGACGGGAGTTTCGGGGGAGACCGCCGCCCACCCGCGCGAAGTCGTCCAGGGTGGTGGCCTCCAGGGCTCAGGCTTGAGGGCTAGTTAGTACACACGGCGAGACTAGCTCCACGTCTGGGGGCAAACTCCTATCACCTCGCAAGCACACTTATATACAACGGAATTAGCCGCAAGAACTAGAACAACCAAGGGGCCTGGACTCTCCGGCCTTGGGGTTGGCCTATTTTTTTCCTCTCTCGGCAAGGAAAGCATAGGGAATAAAGAAAGGGGAGCTGGTTAGACAGTTGGCACATCAGCAGACATCCCTTTCTAATAGTCCAAAGTACCTGGATTGGCCAGTCACCACCTCCCTGGCTAATGACCCCTCTCTCCAGAGTACTTCAGTAATTTCCGCCCGCGGTATTATCTCTAGGATTTCAGTACTAAATAAACACCCTCTGGTCTACCTATTTCTTCTCTAAAATTCATCAGTCCTAGCATCCATGTCTTGCTTAGGCCTGGAAGCCGGAGATCCCTTTAACATGGCCTTCTGTGTCTGCTGTGATTCATGATTATACACGGATCTTTCAGCCTAAAGGTAGTATCTAGTTTTCTAGATGAGAGGAGAGAAAAGAGAAGGCATCACCCCAGAACTGTCCTGAATATCAGCTACTTGACTGAAGGATGGCTCGTTGGGGCAGGAGCTCTCAACACCAACCTGAAGGTGAAAAATTGGTATGAACCCAAGTTTCCAATATGCTCAAGCCTTAACCAGAAATGTTAGGCCCTCGAGGCCACACTCTAATCTCACTGGGAAGGTTACCCCTCCGACTGAATTCTGACTTTCAATTAGTCTATAATTTTTCAAATTTAGAAAAATTAAAGGTTTCAAAAAAAGGTGGGGAGGGCCTGTTTTCTCTAAGGCAAGAATCCACCACTGTCTGCCATGGCTGTGACCTCCAGCCCAGTGGTCTCCCTTCTCTCGGGAAGCCTACAGGGGCTTCTATACGGAGAAGAGGGACGGCCTCCCAAGGAAGAGGCATTCAGAGGCAGAGTCTCAGGCAGGAAAGGATGGATTACACTGAGCCAGCCCACTTTGCTAGACCAAAGAAAATCTGTGAATAGATATAGTTCTTAATCCTTTATCCACAAAGCTTGGGGCCACACATAATTCATATTTCAGGGTTTTTTTTTTTCATATTTTAGGAAAAGAGGCATATGCATATCCTGTATATCCTATACATTCCCAAAAGTCAGGGCAACACTCCATATACAAAGTCATTAATATTTTTGGATCACCGTCCTCACTCTAAGGGCAATGAAGATGTTGCAATAGACTCACATCATTATCAGTTCAGATTTCACCCCAAAATGAGTCAGATCAGGTTGGTTTTGCTGACTAATGATGTTACCAAAACAAAACAAAAAACACAAACAAAAAAAACCACACCACCCCATAAACATGTCTTGGTTTTTGGAGCATTTTAGATTGCAGAATTGTGGGGAAAAGATCATGAGTCTGTGTTGACAAATAAAACTGTGAATGGATTACCACCAACTCTTGAGTCATCTTTAGTATTATCTCAGCACAACGGGAAACACTGTCATGCCCCAGAACCTTGGCTCAGGCTCAGGCAGTCTCCCTTGGCATTCTTTCCCTGGGGCTGCAGGCCTGAAAGGCTGAGACTGCTTCCTTCCATTCATCACATGGGACATAAAGATTTCTGTGTTGGAGGACGCTTCTCTCCGGAAGGGCAATGTCACTTCCTGATCACCCCCAAAGATAAATGCTCAGCGTTTCTCATTTTACAGTCCTTACTGCTAAACATTACAGAGACCAGAGAGGAGTTAACAACAACAATAATAATAATTGTTTATATTTATTGAGCCCTTACTGTGTGTCATTCATCACCCTGATGGCTTAAATTATTTGATTTAGGGGTGTCTGGGTGGCTCAGTGGGTTAAAGCTCAGGTCATGATCTCAGGGTCCTGGAATCGAGCCCCACATCGGGCTCTCTGCTCAGCAGGGAGCCTGCTTCCCCCTGTTTCTCTGCCTGTCTCTCTGTCTACTTGTGATCTCTCTCTCTCTGTCAAATAAGTAAATAAAATCTTTTAAAAAATTATTTGATAACTTCAGAATAAGTCAATAACATAGAAACTTTGTCTTCATTTTATAGGTTAGGTTACTGAGGCAGTGATAGGTCAATTTACAAACTTACGAACTTAAAATTTCCTGACTTTATTGATGTGTTGGGAATGTTGCAACTGGGTTAGATACTGGGTCTCAGCTTGTTGGTTTTTAATTGTTGATAGATTGTGCATCATTCCTTCTTCCCTCCAAGAACCTCTTCTTCAATCATTAGGATTGTAGAGACCATTATGGCAGAAGAGTAGAAGCCACCTTTTCCCCCAAGTGGATAATTGATTTCTTCCAGGGCTTTCTGACTATGAAAACTGTTGTTCTGCCTTTCAGAGTTTTCTCACACAAAATCTAAACCAGACCGAGTCCACTGTTGTTTCCAAGACTTTCTACTGTAATTCATATCAACTGCTAGTAGAAATGAGAAAGCTTGAAGAGTAAGTCTTGTTTTAAGGAACTTCACAATCAGTCGTCCTGTAAAAGGACTAAAGGAGTGATCATGAGCCAGCCAGGAAGGTTTGGTAAACGTAACGAGGCAATGCACTGGCCAGATTAAGGGATGACCCCAATCTAACTTAACAAGTAGTTCAGAATTCAACCAATAATTAGACAATTGCCCTGTGTTCCCCAGAAATGTGTTCTTGTCTGGAAAAACTAACGATCGCAGTACATGTATTTTCTCTATTACCTGCGCTCAAAAAAGGGTATTTTTTCTGTCTCCAAAGGATTACCAAATGAATCAAGGTATATATTTCCATCCACAGGTAGTGATTTACCTTAAAAGCAGAAGTGAAACTAATGTTTGTAAAATGATTGTCAAACTGATGTTTGTAATGTTTGTAAAATTCAGAGTGAAACTAATGTTTGCAAAAACTTCCATTTTGTGGAATGCTACCATAAAATTAAAACAAAAGTGATAAGTGCTTCAGGGGCACCTGAGTGGCACAGTTGGTTGAGTGCCTGACTCTTGGTTTCCACTCAGAATCATGGGATCCAGCCCAGTGCCGTGCTCCACACTCAGCGTGGAGTCTGCTTGAGCTTCTCTCTCCTCCCTCTGCCCCTCCCCGCCCCCAATCACTCTTTCTCTCTCTCTCTCTCTCTCGAATAAAATATACATCTTTTTTAAAAAAAAGTGTTCTAATCACCAGTCATAAATGCTCAACACTCAAAAATTCTGCTTGCCAAATATGACCTTAAAAAGAAAAAAAATAGAGGCATCTGGATGACTCAGTCAGTTAAGTGTTTGCTTTCAGCTCAGGTCATGATCCCAGGGTCCTGGGATCAGGTCCTGCATCGGGCTCCCTGCTCAGTGGGGAGTCTGCTTCTCCCTCTCCCTCTGACCCTCCCCCTGCTCACAAGCTCTCTCTCTCAAATAAATAAATAAGAAATCTAAAAAAGAAATGAAAGAATATATTCTACTACTAAAACAGTAGTCAATGTTCAATTTTTCTGGACAGCCCCCCACACAAACACACACACTCCAATTGTCTTTTCTATGTACACATGAATGACTACGTTACTAGAATTTGTCATCTGTTGAAAGAGCACTTTCTTTTTTTTTTTTTTTAAGATTTTATTTATTTGACAGAGAGAAACACAGCGAGAGAGGGAGCACAAGCAGAGGGAATGGTAGCAGGAGAAGCAGGCTTCCCGCGGAGCAGGGAGCCCGATGCGGGGCTCGATCCCAGACCCCTGGGATCTGACCTGGGCCGAAGGCAGACGCTTAATGACTGAGCCACCCAGGCGCCCCGAAAGAGCACTTTCTTTATTCATATGTTCTTGAGACTTCTTGCAATCACCATTTCTATTTGCCCTTATTAGAAAAAGGTTCAAACACAGTAACCAATGATGATATATCTAATATCTGGGAGTTAATGATTCACAGGAAATGAGTTAGTAGTACCATACAGATTAGAGGGCCTGAGGATGAAATCAGCCAATTTGATTATACAGATAATGACATCAGTGCCCTAATTCTAATGACTGAGGAATACATAGACAACATCTTTGTAAAGAATGATCACAGTCTTGTTAATAATTAAGACGATATTAACTGACTTGAGATCTGATCTTACCACTTCTAATAAAGAATAAAAGGAGACAGTTCTAAGCAGATGTCTGGGGCTCCGTTTTTTATTTAAAGACGAACTCGCTTAGGAAAAAACATAAATAATAGAAGTGTTTTATTTGCCTGGTACGTCCCTTTAGCTCTCCTTTTAGAAGTCATTAGCTCTGCAGAGGCCCCAGAATAAAACTCAGTTTGGCTACTCCAAATAAAACTCAGTACTCTAGGCTTTTCTCAGTCTTTTATCAAATCCTAATTTATTTGAATTATCTGCACTGGTACCTATGTTTTTTTTAAAGGGGTTTAATTATTTGAGAAGGAGTGAGAGAGAGAGAGGAGTGGGGGAAGGAGCATAAAGGAGAGGGAGAGAGAATCTCAAGCAGATTTTCCATTGAGCATGGAGCCTGCCACGGATCTCACAAGCATGGATCTCACTACCCTGAGATCATGATTAAGCTGAAATTAAGAGTCAGACACTACCCAAGTGAGCCACCCCGGTGCCCCTGCACTGGTACCTATTAAAGAAGTAAAACAAACAAAAAACTGTTAACTAAATGGATAACAAATCTGAAACAAAGGCTCAGTTATTATCACTCCATCAACACACTTATTTCAAGTATCCATGAAGTGCAGAGATTCATGCTAGCCAAGACGATATGGAGGATTTATCCATATGCAGTATTGCTTCTTCCATTTATTCAACTATAAGTTACTTACTTGCAAGATCTGTATTTCATACACAACTTCGATTCCCATGCCAGGCACAGTTCCTGCCTGACACGTGGTGGGTGCTCAATAAATCTTTGTTGAATGAATTCAGTCAAATTTTATTGTGTACTGATTATGTCGGACCCTGAACCGGATTCCAGGAATGCAAAGAAGAAAGACACAATCAGGAATTTAACAGGAAGAAAGTGTCACCTAACCACTCCCAAGAGCGAAAAAAGTGTCTGTGAAGATCTCCAAGGAGAGACACGATAACGAGAATAAATTTGTTTTCTTATATATATAATTATTTTGAATTATAAAAGTAACTCCTATTCATTATGGAAGAGTTAAAAGGAAAAAAAAGAAGAAAAATGATCAATAATTCTATCAACTACAGGAACTCACTGTGAACATTTCAGTGTATATTTTTCCAGGTTCTTTTCTGTGTTTGATAGATGCATTTATATGTTTTATTTTTACCAAAAATAATCCCATAAGGACTTCTATTCTTTCAAAGAAACCATTAAGAAAATGAAAAGTCAAGCCACAGACAGGGAGAAAAATACTATGTAATACTATGTAAATGTTATAGGAAACATTATATATTATTATGTAATATACATACATTTTATGTATAATAGTCTCATAAAATAGAGAACTTGTTCCCAGAAAAAATTTTAAAATTCTTACAACTCAAGAAAAAGACAAATTAAAAAAATCAGCAAAGATTTAAATGGACACTCACCAAAAAGATATACACATGACCAATAAGCACATGAAAAGAGGCTCAATGTCACGAATCAACAGGTAAATACAAATTAAAACCACAGTGAGATATCACTACACACTTAATAAAACAACCACATCTTTTAAAAAGGCAATATTAAATTCGGTAAGACTATAAGCAACCAGAATTCTCATGCATTGCTATGGAAATGTAAAATTGTCCAACAACGTTGGAAAACAATTTGGCAGCTTCCTTAAATGTATACTTAGTGATACACTGAGCAATTCTACTCCTGGATGTTTATCCAAGAGAAATGAAAACACATGTCCATGCAAAGACTTCTACTTGAATGTTCACAGCAGCTCTATTCAGAACAGGCAAAAACTGGAAAGAACCCAAATGTTCATCAACATGTGAATAGATGAACTACCGAACATCAAAGTAGAGTATGACTCGGTAATAAAAATGACAACATAAGGGAGTCTCAAAATCATTGTGCTGAAGAAAAGCCAGATGCAAAAAGCACATGCTGTATGGTTTCATTCGTATGGTGCTCTAGGAAAGAAAAGCTCATCTACAGTGATAAAAGGCAATTCAGTGATTGCCGGACACCGGCACTGGCAGTGGCATTGACTAGACTAGGGAACGTGGGAACCTGGGGGTGATGGACGGTTCTGTATCTTGATCATGATGATCGCTTCATGGCAGTATACATTAAAAAACTCAACACACTGTACACTTAAATTGTGTCCGTTTTATCTTATAGACATTATATGTCGATAAAGTTAATTTTTAAAAATGGAATCACGTAGAACATACTGCTTTTTCACCTAAAAAGACAGCAACAGTTGGGGCGCCTGGGTGGCCTAGTCAGTTAAGCATCTGCCTTCGGCTCAGGTTGGGATCCCAGGGTGCTGGAATCAAGCCCTGCATTGGGCATCAAGCTCAGCAGGGAGCCTGCTTCTGCTTCTCCTTCTCCCTATGCCTGCAACCCCAGCCTCATAACCCCCCTTGCGCGCTCTCTCTCTCTCTCACTTGCTCTGTTCTCTTTCTGTCTCTCTCTCAAATAAATACATAAAATCTCTCTAAAAAAAGATAGCAACAACTAACATGTGTAACAGCACATGGATATCTCTGACATAATCTGTAATATCCTCAAAGAACTCCATATTGTGGCTATGCCACAATTTATTAAACTAAATTATTTGTCTGCAGGGAAGTTAAATTTTAACGCTTTTTTTTTTTTAACCATTACATGTAACACTATGTTGCTCACCTTTGAAAATATGAGTTAAAGTTTGAGTTACAAACTGAGGAGCAATAGATCTTGAAGTAAAAAGAGGCCTTCGAGTCAAAGGAAGAAGCCGTCATAAAATGACCACAGAACACATTGCCCCATTCAGAGAGCTTCAAAAGGCCTTTTTGGTCAGAGATAGTAAGATGCAGGGCATCAAAGGCGATGAGAGTGAGGTTGCTAAGGTTCAGATCATGAAGTGCCTTCTAAGGAGATCCTGCCGTTTGCAACAACATGGATGAATCAGGAGGACATTATACTAAGTGAAATAAGCTGGATACAGAGAAAAATACTTCATGTTATCACTTATATGTGGAATCTATAAAAGTCATACATAGAAGCAGAGAACAGAACAGAAATAAACTCCCTTATTTACCAGGAGCAGGGAGTTGGGAGAAATGGGGAGATATTGGTCAAAAGATACAGAGTTGCAGTTTTATGGAATGAATAAGTCTAGAGATCTCATTGCAGCCTGACTAGAGTTAATAATACTGTATTGTATACCTGAAATTTGCTAAGAGTAGATTTCAGGTGCTCTCCCTATAAGAATAAAATGGTAACTATGTGTGGAGACAGATATGTTAATTAGCTTGACCGTGCGTTTGTGCACCAAAACATCATGTTGTACATCTCGAACATATGTAATTTTTATTTTAAAAATAGAGACAGATGAATTTTGGAAAAGAAACAAGTTTGGATTTCTTCCAAAGTAAAGGGAGACTATCTGAAAGATTTTCTGACAAGTGACACAATTTGATTTGTGTTTTAGAAAGTTCACTTTGACCTCTGGGTAGAGAGTAATTTGGACCCCCATTTGATGATTATAGTAATGCAGGGGAGAAACTATGAGTGCCTGAGGTAAGACCATGCAAGGCCATGGAAAGGATAGTTCTCAGGGAGACCTAAGAGGAGGCGGGGTAAGGAAGACCAAGAAATCTGGGACAACTCCCAGGAACCAGAAGGTGGAGAGTAGAGGCCCGTGAAGAAAGAGAAAATATTACCTGGGTCTTCCTCAGATTCTGAAATCCATCTACAATCTGGGGTGGAGTCACTGGTGTGATATGTTCAGCAAATTGTAGCGAACTCACTTTCCCACAGGCAACACTGTTGGCCTGAAAAACAAACTCCTTCACTTATATTATAATGTTCTGGTGAGTTATTTTTTGCTGTTGCATTACTGTTGTACACGGTGATGCTGTTATCTCAAATATGATACATTCCTACTGACTGACTAGGTAATAATGTGTTTGATAATTACTCTGATAGCCCATCTGAACATATTTTATTTTTTATAATTTCTACTCGGTATGGGTTTTTATTTTTTGCAGAAGCGTATGTTTACTTTCCAGATCCCCTCTGCAGATTGAGCATAGGTAAAGTTCCTTTATAAGGTTTATAATGTGCAAACATATAAGGATATGCAAGCATATCCTTCTTATGCTACTGGTCTATTTATTGGATTAACTAGAAGGATTTGATGTGAAAGCTTAGGATGATATTGAAAACACCTCACTTCTATTGTAGCTAAGAAAATCAGCTTTAGAACTGGAGAGACCTTGTATTGGGCATTATGTATAGACCTTTAGCTTTTTTATCACAGCTGTTCTTTGCTGCCATGACAACAGAATTAACCATTTCATTAATATCCCTGAGAAAAGACACATCTATGCATGTCTGACTTCGAATGTAGTCTCTGTTTAGATCTCCAGGTCTTTGGCATGCTTATGTGCTCGTTTTTATCCCTCAGTATTTTGCTTAATGCTTCTACAAGATATTTAAAGCAAAGCTCTATATTTTCAGCATTAAATTTCTATTGGCTACCTTGGTTTGGCTGCTTTCAAATGTCCCCTGAGTGGTGAAACAGGCTTTAGAATCTGAAGCCGCTGAGAGCAATAGGCAAGGAAATTTAATACAAAAGAAAACAGTTACCTGTTATAAGAAAAGTCACTTGTTTGCTTTTTCCTTCTTTTGGACTCCACTTGGTGAAATGGGTGTTACTATAAATACTGAAGAGTAATCCCTCATCAAAATGGGTGATCCAGCTGTTTCTGTTGCTGTGGAAAGCAGGTCGTGTGCTGATTACGATTGTGAAGAAAGGCAGGAAAACATTTCCTAAGACAAGTAAAATCCATTATTTTGAAAGTAAGACCTGAAGAGAATAATTCTGCCCATTCCCCTAAAGCTACGATGATGATGATACAGGTTTCTATCTACCTTTTCTTTTAAAGGAAAAAAAATGTACCTTAATATTGACCTCTCTGTAAATAGTTCTATTTTTCAAGACCAGTGCAGAAACTCCCTAATTAAAGCATTAAAGCAGCTTGAGGAAGCTGTTAGCTGTTTCCTATTCCTTTACCTTAGTTAAATAAATAGAATTTTTTCCTTCAGAACTATTACTATTATTAATTTGCACCTTTTCTGAACATCCATGCGTTAAGCAACTTTGCAAAGTTGCCTAAAATGCATTAGCTCATCCAATAACATGAGCCAACAGTGAAGAGGGTACCACTATCCCCATTTCCTAGCCAAGGAAACTGAGACTCCAAAAGAACTTGTGCAAGATTTTACAGCTCATAAGTAGGATTTGAATCTTAATTGGTTAGACCTCCAAGCCTGTACTAGTATCCATTAGGACAAAGTGCCGCCCTTGGCTCTTCGTTTCTGCTCATATAAATATTGTAACAACACTTAAAATATTTACATTCCCTCCAAGGCATTTTGTCCCGGAAAAGGGAAAAAAAGTCTGAAGGAATATTATTCGTAATAATTAAGCTCATAAAACAAGAAGGCAGATTTGAACTACTGACATAAAATCTTTAAAAACCAAGGAACGTTCTGCGAGGCTAACTGCACACATACGAAGAGTCTTGAATGCTGAGTATCAGCCACTGAAATGAAGAAAAATACCTGTTACAGAACACTATGAGGTTTTTCAGTTTTTTTTCTTTTTTAAACTTATTTGGTTTTTCTCTTTTTATGTCACAGCTTTATCGAGCTCTAATTTCAATAACGTGAAATTCATCTAAAATCTTCAATAGCTTTTAACATGTCCACAAAGCATGCAACACCAAGGAAGCTAAGTCTTCTCCCACTAACAGTCACTCCCTTTTCCCTCTCCCCCTCTCTCTCCCCACTCCCCATCACCCCTAGCCCTAAGAAACCACTAATATACTTTTATGTTTATGGATTTGCCTGTTCTGAACATTTTATAAAACTGGAATTATACATTATGTAACCTTTTGTGTCTGACTTTTTTACTCAGCATAATGTTCTCAAGATTCATCCATGTTATAATAGGTATCAGTGCTTGGTTTCTTTTTATAACTGAACAATATTCCAATGTATGGATAAATTGCATTTTGTCCACCGATGGCTTCTTTCCACTTTTCTGCTATTATGGAGATGATGAAAAATACTGCTGCGAGCATTTGTGTACATTTTTTGTGTGGACATATGTTGTCGTTTTTCTTGAGGCTCTGTTTGCTTTTATTTCATTCTTATCTCCCAGAAAGATAGAACGCAAACATCCTCTGATGACTAAAGACATCGTGGAATTATAAACCATAATCCATATCAACGCTTTACTTATACTTTCTGAGTTATGAATTAGAGACGGAGTAATTAGTTCAGATAACATTACTCAGGATTCTTACCCACTCATAACTTTTACAAAGATAGTCAACTAATTCTTTTCTAAGTGAGAATGATTATTTGCTAAGTTCTTTAAAACCCTAAATTTAAAAAGCATAAGATAAACATTTGCATAAAATAAAACTTATTATTAAAGTCTCAGAAATAATCCATATGTCTTATCTACTTAATAAGCATGCATTCTGGAAACATGACTTCTTTCATGGAACTAAATACTTGGAAATTTAAGACCGAAAGATGAAGAAGAAGAAGGAGAAAAAGGAGGAGGAAGAAGAGGATGGAGAATGTATGCACTCAATTTTTCAATTTTATGTGCTAATCTTGAGAAGGATTCTCTAACTTTCCTCTCTCCCACTAGTGACAAAGTCAAGACCTAACCTTTAACAGACCAAAGGAAGTGGCTCTGACTTCTTTTTCATTTAGTTATAGGATTTTGTTAATTAACAGGTCAGAAAGTTTTGTAATTAGAAGTGAGCCCATCATTTATTTTTTGAAAGAAAAACCCTGTAGGTTTCTCTGATGGGTGGGCTATTTTCTCGCATGGAAAAACAGTTCATCTTCGGTCAGAGTTGTATAAAGAACCACGAAAATCATCATACTTTCCTAAAGCACAAGTTGTCCAAAGGAAGCTAAGTAAGAGTGAATTCTTGGTATTTCTAAATGATGACTCTGGGTCCCAAGCATAGTATCCATTTCAGAATCCAACAGACATCACATCAGCTAATAAGGTTGATGAGGTTTTTAACAGTTGCTTCTCATCTCTGCACAAGAGGGCAGCCTTTCACCAAAACCAAGGAAACACTTGGGCAAGACATTTTGTTAATTTGTATAGAGACCCCTCCAATCATAGAACTTCCAAGGAGAAGAGCTCCTGTAATGTAAAGAATAAAGAAAATAGGAGATAGTTAATACCATGTGCTGTCAATCCCCAAAATATTTGCCCATCTAGATCACCATACCAATGTTTGCAGCTTCAGCGACATTTTTACCTTTGTTGTTACCTAATTGTTTGGATTTCTTAAACTGCTGTGGACAACTACAAACTTCTAAAATTAATGCTAGGGATAAGGGTTTTTTGTTTTGTTTTGTTTTGTTTGTTTTTTTAAACTGCTCCTGAAATCAAATTGCTCACCCTTAAAAGACAGCATTTTTTTTTCTGTATCTCACATGAATGTTTTCTTATTGGTTATCCATAATCAGATCTCAAGGCTTTAGAATCAAATCGCCAAAATCAATTTGAAATGAGTAATAATTCATATGGGGGCAATTATAAATTTAAATTATAGAATACAGTTGAAGAGATTTACCAAGAAATTAAGAGAAGCCAAAAAAAAGTTGCTATAATACACATACTTTCAAAATAATTAACCATGCTTGACAGGAAATACGTGATTTAAATGTATTATGATAGCACTCAAAATGCTATTAAAAACAAGGTTAAAGTTAATTTGTCACACAGAAAGGTAAATGTAACTATCTTTATGACCAAAGCTTTGCAGTAATATTTTTGTGAGTACAAACTAACCACAGTTCTTTTCTTTCTCTTAAAGTTTATGGAACTTTCAACTAAATATTTCACAGGAAATTACTGTCTCCAAGAATATAAAGGGTTTTATATGAAGGATGCTGATCAGTTGTTCTCCATGGATACAGAGAAGCAAACAAGCAGAAATTGGTTTAATAAAGCAGAAGAGATTTCAATTGGACACAAGGCAGAACTTCTTGACTATCATGGTGATAAAGAAAAATTGGGGAAATCTTTTCAATAATTTTTCAAAGATAACTGTCAAAAAATATTCAGTGAAATGGATAGGAGATGTCTTTACTTTTATTACTTATATTTACAAAACTGAGGACTAGACAGGGAAATTAAAATATACCTTATGCTATTTCCACCATTTTATTTTATTTCTCAACAAAGGAGTCATTTCATATTAATTAATCAGCTAATAAGGTAAACAAACATTTAAATCTCTGTCAGTAAATAGATACAAGCATATTTTCCTTATATTTCCCAGTTAAGAATTCGGCAACATCTGACTTTCCTTTTCCTCTAGATAACATTTACTTGGGGTGGGGAGAGAAGAATAAAAGAGATAACCAACATAGAAATGTTCTTTTATTCTCACTTGCTCAACAAATTTTGTTAAATTGAGAACTTCTAAAATATAGGGATAGCAGACGCCAAGCACACTGCTCGGCACAAAGTAGAATCTCAGTATAGGTTTACTGAATTACGTCTGCAGAATTACATCTCCATAAATTGCATTTCTTTTCTGTATCATTAGAGAATCAAACTCTAAGCGCTATTATCATTTTCCTAGATCACAGCAGAACTGGAGACAGAGCTAAAACTAATCTAGACAGAGCTCAAACTAAACAGCTTGACAGTTAGTAAAGCCCTTTCCTAATCTATGTAAACCTGTACTACTTTTAACTCACTTTTCAGCAAACCATACTAGCCGAATACTTACAGAGTCTTACTTTACTGCGAGCAAATGTCATTCAACGGCAAAGATTTATCTAACTCTTATTATGTACAAGACACTGTGCCTGGTGCTAGGGACACAGCCGTAAACATGGGGTAGGCAAAATTCCTGCCCTTCTGGAGCTTACATTCTAGAAAATGCAAGTCAAGTTGGCAATTAAACATTTAATCACAGTTGCTATAAGTGCTACAAAGAAGTCCAGGTTGTTATGAAAGAATATAACGGTTGGGGCCAGGGGTGACCATAGAACCTATTAGTAGTAGAGGAAAGGAAATTACAGGATAGATTTGGTTTATACTGAGAATCAATTTTATAAACTGAGACCCGAAGGATGGGAAGGAGAAGCTACATGAGGACCTAGAGGACAGTATGGAGGGTGGATTGCATTTTAAGGGGGATGGGAAAGGATATGCAAAGACCTAAGTCAGGAGGGAAAAGCATGGCACCACAGAGGGAAGAAAATAAAGCCACAGTGGAAAACCATGGAAAAGGAGAAGTTTCTCGACCCTACCAAAAAACAAAAAAAGTGACCGAGGGCCACATTAAGGTACTACCCACTGGGGAGAAGCTAACTCTCCATGGTCTCTCCTTATTCAAAAGGAGAGACCTTATTCAATGCCTTATTGAATCGCCTTATTCAATGGCAAAACTACGCTTTGCCATTCCCCCCACAACTGATTTCTACACGCCCACCATCTTCCTAACCACTTGTCAGTTCCTACTCTCTAGTAAAGGTGATGTATACCCCAGTGCAGTTGTTTCTGCGGAATTTAGTTGGCTATAGAAGCATCCCTTTGAGGATTTAATCATAACGTGGAACATTCTCTATCAGAGCAATGCTGAAATAGGAGGCATAAATGGTGCATAATTCTTGAAAAGCCCATTGTAAGCTTGGGTCTTTATAACAAAATAAAAGCTCCATATTAAACTATAAGGCATTACACTTCTGTAAAATAAATTAAATAAACGGCCAGCAGGGGTGTTTTACACAATTTATTGGTGCCCTCTGCAGTCAGTGCTACATCTCATTAGTGGCTCTGTCACTCATGAAAAATGTGGCACCCATCAGCATCACTCATTAAGTTAAAGCATGTGCTCACACATCAAATATATATTTTTTAATTATGGGAACATGCTATAAAGAAGACGTGCATGTGTGCCATGAACAACAAAGGGCATTCTCAACCTCTCCAAACCTCTCCTTGATTTTTCTTTTTGGCCAAAATAGTGAATAAGATACTATTCTCGTCCTTTCAAAGTTTTTTCTCCCTACAGACTTTTGCTGCCTGCATTCACTGCAATAGTCCAGACTTTGCCAATTTTTTTTCCTTCTTGACATTTCATTTTTAATTAAAAATGACATTTTAATTAAAAGGAAACATATGTAGAATAAACAGAATAACTCACCAACAGCAGAGAGCTGGGGCTGTCCTGCCGGCCCAGTTTTAACCTTTCTGGCTCATGAAAGGCTATGCTGGGCTTCGCCACAACAGTTGCCAAGGCACATTCCTGACAGGAAAAAAAAAAAAAGAAAGGACATTTTTAAAAGATGATCATCAAACTGAAATCCACCCACATTCAGAAAACCCTAGGAAATGCAGAGGGTAAAGAATGGAAAGAGTATGCCCACTCCAAACTATACAGTCTGGGACTTTCAGGACTGGGAAAATCAGCCTTTCTTCTATTCAAAATATTAAAACTATCGCTTTGGTGAGAGACCCCAGTTTTACAACTTTTCATGTTTACAGATGGCCTGATTTGGCAATCTTAAATGTTAAGGGAGTTAGAAATCTGGCAGGAGGTAAGCATAGCCAAAAGTAAAGTATTACAATGAAAACCAACCACCCTTCTATGAGCAGCCGTGGCAGGGCGATTTGTGGCTCCTAGAGCCGATTCGCCTCCCCCACATCAGAGCTGGGCTGGTGGGGGGTCCCTGGCAGGGGAGGGGGCAACCCTTTCCCTGGAGTGAGCTGGCTTTCTCTGGCACAAAAGCATATTGTGGTGTGGAAGGGAATGCAGCAAGACTAACTAAATGACAAAGGAAGAAGCCAACAATGGATGAACACCGCATCAAGGGCAAGCAAATGATTCTCTAAACAAAAATGCCAAAAAACATCAATTTGCCTGTGTCCTCAGAAAGTGGCCTGAGGACGAAGATCACCAGGGATCAAAGTGATGACCCAACTTTCCCCACATGCAGTGCACATTTTCTGACAAACATAAGGGCGTAATGACAGACTAAAATCAGTCATGAACAGTCACCGTAATTATAACCCAGCACAAAGGGAGGAAGGAAAAAAATCTAATTTTGTGGCACCTCCTAGATGCCAAGAAACTGCTTTGTCATTCTAGTTCAAACGAGAATTCCATATGTCAGTGTTATGGGTTGAAGTTGACCCCCCCCCAAAAAAAAAGATCTATTCAAGGCCTAACCTCTAATAACTCAGCATGTAAATTTATTTGGAAATAGGGTCATTGCAAATGTGACTAATTTTAAAAAGTATGATAGGCCACTGATACAACTGCTGTCCTTGTAAGAAGATGGTGAGGTGAAGACATAGACCCAGGGATAACACTTGTGATGACAGAGGCAGAGACTGAAGTCATGCCCCCAGAACCAGTGAATGCCGAAGACTGCCAGCTGTCTGCCAGGAGTTGGAAAGGGGCAAACTTATAGGTTTCAGGTGGAGCATTTCATACGTCTAGCTTCCCAAACCACGAGACAATCAATTTATTATTTTAAAGGGCTCAGTTTGTAATGGCAGGCCTAGGAAACAAATACAGTCAGGTATGATTGTCTTGGCATGTCCCAGAGGAAAAAACGAGCCCTAGAAATCCAAAATACTCTCCCCAAATCCCATAGTTATAGAAGAGCCCAATCAGTTTGACTCAGAGCTTATGCTCTTCACCATATATCATTAGAATGCCTTCAGGCCTTCAGACAGTTATCCGAATTGGAATTACATAATGGTATGAAGAATTACTGACTTTTAAACACCTTAAAGCAACTAAAATGAATGAAACAAGTCACTCCATATGTTTTTACCAAAAAAAATTATTTCATGTGAAGAATAACCACACAACCATCAAACATATTTACTGAATTCCTATGAGTTCAGTAGGAGGTTCTTCAGGTATTGCTCTAAGAACTGCCTTCAAAGATTTTTTCAATGAATCGGGAAAAATATACATGCAAAATTAGATTAAAAAGTTTCCCAGGGTCATGGACACTATTACAGAGTTACATACATGATATATATTAGGGACCAAAGAGCTGTGCAGGGAGATCATGGATGGAGCTAGAATTCCTTCTCTTAGATGTACAAGCTATCGAATTAAATATGTATTAAAAGGAATTTCCATTAGCAATGATCATTTGTGAATGGATTCCTTGCAGAAGTTGTGAGAAAGATCTATATGAATATGTGAAGCAACCTGTATGTTCTCATAGCATCAGCTGCCCAGTTGTCCAAAACAAGTTTGTGCATAATGAGAAACAACCCACCTTCCTCCACACACAGATTGGATACTGAGGATGGAAACTGCTCATCCTCTACACACACACATAATTTATTGTAGGTATTAGAATGGTTTACTCTTCTATTGTCTTCATTGGTAAAACTTGACCCTTCCAAAGACTCTAGCTCAGGCAAATAGTTTGACTGCTTGTTATAGAAACTTCTGGAAATGCCCACCAACTTTCCCTTGGAATGCATTGATAGTTTGTGCCCTAAGAGTCTTTGAATCCCTTCCTTCAAAAATTTTCACCTTGCTGGTTCCACCAATGCTGGATGGTTGTATGGGGATCCTTATGCAATCCTATCAAGTCCCCACACTCAAACACATCTTAAACCAAAGTTTCAACTCTCAATAAATTGCCCCCAGACACTATCAAATTTCCATTGAGAGAATAGTCTCTCTTACCTCAGTAAGCAATTACTATAAGATAAACTGAGTCATAATAAAATTTTTAAGAGTTTATTTGAACAAAAATTGATTCAAGGCAGTGATCAAACCAGAAGTGGTTAGGAATATTCCACCAACAGGAGCTAAGGGCAAGACTTTTATAGAGGAGATAGAAGCAAAGCAATGAAATTATCTGATGGGTTATAGCTTCAGTCATTTCATTATTTGGGAAAGCCTAGTTGGCTTTTTATGACTGGCTATCCTTCGGTTTTGATTTCTTGACCTTGAGGCACTTACAGTCTTAAGTTTTCAGTTTGCTTACATAGGTTACTAAGGCATTAAAGCCACCTGTCTAATGACCTTCTTGTCTAATTAATTTAACACACTAAACTGAATTTTATCTCAACAGGTTCTGCTAGGCTGGTGATATTTGGGAAGTTGGCATTTAAGAATAATAGTGAGCAAAGAAAAATGGGTGAGCTTGTAGATGAAATAACAATTTTAGTTTTTAACACACTGAAATTTAGGTGTCTGAGAAACAACAAAGAAAAGAAATCTTTAAAGGCAGTGAAAGAGAGCTTAAGAGAAAAATGTGAACAAAAGATCTGGAGTTATTACCAAGATCATTCAAAGAGCAGGTGAAGAGTGGATGCAAGAGGAACCTGGGCAGAAAGTTGAGAAGGAATCATATTAAAGACATGAGCTGAAGGAGAGAACCTCCAGAAAGGAGACTAAGAAGTAAAAGAATGGGGAAAAAATCAAGAAAGTTAGCTATCATGGCATCTAACAGTACAGAGTATTTCAAAAAGTAAAGAGGGGTCCACAAGGCTAAATATTTCAGAAAGAACACACACACACACACACACACACACACACACACGCACAATATGGTGGCATTTACCACAGAGAATCCTCCAAAAGAAGAGCTGATTCAAAATCCAATTAATTATGAAATGACCTTAAACTCTTCAAGCCAATTTTATTGCATTGCAATGCATTGTAGTGTACCTCATCAACTTTGGGGCACATAATTCCAACTTCCCAGTAAAGAGTGAGCCCCAGCTGATAAAGAATAAAGTGGCTTTTATGAAAATAAACAAACAAAAAATGTCACTTAAATTATATGATGAAAAGAATGACTTAGTTTCAAATTTTTTCAAGTAAACATCAGTTTTCTTGGAGCTGTTTAATTACCAAACTTGTTCCACTGTATTACCTTAATCCCTGGTCGAAATGAGAGAACAATATGTTTTTTTCTGGTCATTTCATAACCATTCATTAAAACAGCGGGATCATTTATGCAAGCTAAATTCTCATCCGCAATCTCCCAAAAGATTATATGGCATATCCCTGGCCACTAAATAAAAGCTTTTCTCTTAAAGTCACTTAACTGTCTTTGGTTTTGCTTTTAAGCAAAGGGATTTATCAGGTTCTGGGCTTTGTTTTGCTTTTGAAGCTTTAGCTACTGCATCAGCTTGAGACACGCTTGATTTGTTTTTTAGCCAAAGCTTCCTAGTGAGGAAAGACAAGTGACTGAGTCATTTGCCAACTATGGCCTTTGAGTTCCTCAGTTTCTTTTTTCCTTCCCTGGATGCTTAAACATGGAGCACCCATGTGGATTTAAAAGTCAGATCACGTAGGGCCCCTGGGTGGCTCAATCAATTGAGCATCTGACTCTTGATCTCAGCTCAGTTCTTGAATTCAGAGTCGGAAGTTTAAGGCCTGTGTTGGGCTCCATGCTGGGTGTGGAACCTCCTTAAAAATCAATCAATCAATCAATCAAAGTTAGATCATTTAAGGTCTTGGCATTATGTTGACACTGCCTGATTTACTGATCTTAGGAAATAGATTCGACATCATACCGAGTCATCTTTAATAATCTTCAAGACTTTGTTTAGACATAAATTAAACTAACTCAGTGATAACTACCCATAAACTACCTAGGACATCTAGGAGCATTCATCAGTGTTTGATGAAAGAAAAAAAAATCTAACATCATTTTTTTTTAAGATTTTTTTTTTTAATTTGAAGGAGAGAGATAGAGCCCAAGAAGTGGTAGGGGGTGGAGGGAGAGGGAGAAGTAGACTCCCTGCTGAGCAGAGAGCCAGACCTGGGGCTTGATCCCAGGACCCCATGATCATGTCCTGAGCCAAAGGCAAATGCTTAACCAGCTGAGTTACCCAGGCGCCCCTCTAACCAATCATTAAAAATCATTATGGCCATGGAGGAAAATCTAGGTATATACCTTGAAAAATAAAGATCGCCAAAAGCCAATCAAGAAATAATTTAATCAGTATTTTTTGGCCACTCACTAGGTTCAAGACCTTGTACCAGCCGGTGGGGAAGGGAGATGGGAGGGTAGAGAAATGTTATTTAAGGCTGCTTGTCCCCTGGGAAAGTTTAGAATTGGAGTCATCTGGGACAACTGTTAGTTTGGAGCATGATGCCAGGTTATCATTAATATGACTTCTTATACAGGGAATTTTAAAGTTCCCATGTATAATACGACATGTATGTGTACCTAAGTACCTAAAGTACATACACTGGAGAACAAAAGCCTAAAAGGAATAGAGTAGGCACTCTTCTTCACATCCAAAGTGCTAATCCCAGGGCCTAACACCAAATACTTGCTTAAAAAGCTTCTCGAAGGGATAAATGATTGCATGAATCCATTTGTGCTGTTACTATGGTTCTTAGGGTAGAAATGGAAAACATATCAAGGACAGTAAAGTAATTGATCATCAATTACCTCTAGGAGGGTAGTAGAGACCAGTATCAATAAATCCACATCTCTGTTTTTTCTTCAGGAACATTGTTTTTTCATGGCAAGAACATGTTGACTCTAAGGCTGCTAATAATAACATTCTCTCCCCACAAAATTATTCTTTCCCATTTAGACTCTGTTTGTATTTTACACTCAAGAAATTGTCAGTAGAGTTGCTACTAAGTAGCCTTATTTGAGGGCATTTTTAGGCTGAATAAAACAGTCCCATTTTCAAAGTGCCGAGAGCTATTTTTGCCAAGGTGTTAAGCCACAGTACTGTGAATAGTTTTTAGAAGTCATTAAAATTTAAAAAAAAGAGATTTTTAATAGCACCATGGGTTTAAGTTTACACTTGCCTTCTACTTTCAATTTTAAGTATAAACAAAACCAACGTATGGCAGCAGGAGGCACTAAGGCACTAGTTGGATACCCAGTATCCATTCAAGACCAGGCTTTTCCTCTCCACCCTGTGTGACCTTAGCTAAGTCACTTAACATGTTTTTCAGCTGTAAAACAGCATAATAATACCTGCTTCATGGTATTTTCGTGAGGATTAAATGAGATAACGTGCTAAATCTCATGTTTAATTACATTTACTTCATTTAACATATTACTGGTCTTATGTGATAAGTTCCCTCATTTCTAAAAGTGTAATGTGCCAATAACAAGTTAGAAAAGCACTAATGCCATTGTTTTAATAAAGCTAAGGTGATTAAAGCTACTTGAATCACAATATATATTATATATTTAGGTAACAAAGGGAATTGTTCAAAACTATAGTTTTTGTGTATTATAATTGTATTGACTAGAGGGGTGTGTGCATGTGTGTGTTCAGGTATGTGTGTGTGTGTGTGTGTGTGTGTGTGTGTGTGTGTTTTCATACTTTCTATACTGAAGGTCTAGAGCCAAAAAAATTGCCAAAAATTTCATCAGGAGACACTGAAATGATATTGAAATGGGCCAAACATTGAACAATTAGCTCAAGCTCTTCACTAGCCAATGGATCTACTTCATTTGTGATTGTGATACAAAGAGGGAAGGAAATTAGATCAAGATCAAGACAGAGGAGGGGGGTGCCTGGGTGGCTCAGTGGGTTAGGGCCTCTGCCTTCGGCTCGGGTCATGATCTCAGGGTCCTGGGATGGAGCCCCGCATCGGGCTCTCTGCTCAGCAGGGAGCCTGCTTCCCCCTCTCTCTCTGCCTGCCTCTCTGCCTACTTGTGATCTCTCTCTCTGCCAAATAAATAGATAAAATCTTTAAAAAAAAAAAAAAAAAGATCAAGACAGAGGAGGAAGTGAACCCAGGGACTCCCTTCAGGGAAGCTAAGAGAAGAGTTTTTAAATTTTTTCAGCATTTGGCTCATTGCAATGTCACTTCAATGTTTCCTGATGGAATTTTTGGCAATCTTTCAGACTCTGGACGTTCAGTAAAGAGGGGAAAGACATGCAACAATTAAAATAAGTAAAATAATTAATTAATTAATATAAAGTTAAGTAAAAAATAAAGAGGAGAGATCACGACCAAGCCATATGTTTTCTCACACAATGGTGTCCAATCACAAACAATCACTACTAGTAGTGTACAAAACATGTAATAGAAAGGTTGATTACATCTTCAGTCTGTCTCCATTGACTCCTTTCCTCCTACAGTCATTCTTAAATCTACTCCATGCTTATTTTGTAATGGTCTCCTTTTAAAAAATGCCTATAACTAATCTTATCCTAACATTCCTGGCCATCAACACCGAACTCCTCAGAAGGCAAGTTTTGCTTACTATCCTCACTTTTTTGTGTCCTATTCTTTCTTTAATTAGGTATAATTTGGAAACCACATCCATATATTACCACTTCCAAGACCCATTTACTTAAAAATACCAGGGGTGCCTGGGTGGCTCAGTAGGTTGAACATCCCACTCTTGAGTTTTGGCTCAGGGCATGCTCTCATGGGCTGTGAGATTTAGCCCCGAGTCAGGCTCCATGCTCAGCAGGAAATGTGCTTGAAGTTTCCCTCTACCTCTCCCTCCATGCTCTCTCTCTTTCTCCCTAAAATGAACAAATTTTTAAAAAAATACCATTGATGTTCTAATTATCAAATATGTTTGTGCCTCTTTCTATAAGTCATCTGATTTTATATCTTTCCACATTTAACACCACCTTTTTTTTTTTTTGAAAGTCAAACCTTTCTCATGGTTCCAGGAACGCATGTTCCATCTTGTGGCTCCACCCTCTTTTAAAACCTCAACATTTTCTATAGGTGGTGGCTTCTCTTCAGCAACAGCTCTCTGTCATGGAAGGAAAGCAAGAAAAAGTCTTGGTCAGTTAGCTATCTCTGAGTTACTTAACCATCTATGGCTCAGTTTCCTCACATTTAAATTGGAATGCCTATGTCATAGGTTTGTTGTGAGGACTAAATGAGTTAATTTATATGAAGTGCTTAGAAAAGTTCATGGCACATAGCAAGTGCTATAGAATTGTTTGCTGCTATTTTGCTATTTTTCACATTCCATCATGTGTATAATGGTTCTAAGTTTTATCGCAGTCCAAGTTGTATCATGGTTAAATATGTACATGACAGGGTGGCCCCAGATGAAGTGGTAGCCTGAATAGTTGGAGGGCTCTCTATCCCCAGGATCATGGCCAATGGTAAATGCACCTTATTGCCATTAAGTCTGATGGGGTCCAGCGCAACCTGGTGGGAGAGAGATCACTAAATGTTTTGAGCAAAAGGGATTCTGCCTAATTGCTATGAAATTAATTCAGGCTTCTGAAGACCTTCTCAAGGGATACTACACTGACCTAAAAGACCATCCATTCTTTGCCGGCCTGGTGAAGAACATGCAATCAGGGCCTGTGGTTGCCATGGTCTGGGAGGGGCTGAGTGTGGTGAAGACAGGCCAAGTGAGCCCCTGTAGACTGCAAGCTTGGGACCCTTCATGGGGACCTTTGCATCCGCATTGGCAGGAACATTATCCATGGCAGCGATTCTGTAAGAGTGCAAAGAAGGAGATTGGCTAGTGGTTTCAGCCCAAGGGCTGGTGGATTACAAGAGCTCTGCTCAGAACTGGATCGGTGAGTGACAAGAGAGCAGACCTCAGAGCTTTGTTCACTCCATTACCACTCCTTCTCAGGGGGAGGTGGCCACGCTCTAGGAAATCCAGTTACTTTTAAGAACTCCCTTATAATCTGGAGGGGAATTCTTGGAGCTGGGAGTGGTCCCTATATAGTGTTATGTGCTACTATCAGATTAAAATATGTCATCTCCCTCCCAAAAATATGTACATGACAGACTATATTGAAAATTTCTTAAGGGCTACCACAGTGTCTTATTATGTATCTCCTACAATGCTTTGCACACTGGAGGTTGCAAGTAATGTTACTTAATTGAATTGTTAAACTGCTTGCATTAGTAAAGTTCTGCTCTCTATTTCTTCTACTTTTTATACTTCTTGCTAAATTTTACTCTCATAGGGTCAAATATAATAATAAATTAGGGTGACATATAAAACTGCTGGTTCTTGAAAATTAAGCCCTGGAAGTATTTTAATTTTATTATGAACCAAGAAGCTCTGTCATTTTTTTTCCTAAGAAATTAATTATACCTTTAGATGAGAGGCTATCATAGCGTGATTTCTAGACCACTGATGGCCCACAAGTGCCCTCTGAGTGGTCTTCAGGCTCATCGCTTGTACTTTGCAGGTTTATAATAAGACACCATCTGTGCTTTTGTTGCTGCCATGACTTCATAATCTATTTACGATGGTCAATAAAATTCAAATATTACTTCAAGGGTACACCATTCATGCCATTAATTCTAAAATTTATTTTATTCTTCTGCAGAGAAAAAAGTGGACAGATGAGGGGGTTCCCTGGATTTTATGTACCACAACCGTCCTGCAGATTGGTCAAGTGTGGTAGCCATTCCTTCAGATAGCCTCTGGACAGGGAAGGTTGAAAGCCCTTCGAGCGTTCTCAGCTCAACTGTGTCATCACAAACCTAAGGTTTACTTTTGACCAGGTGCATACGACTGCACCCATGTCTTTGAATCAAAGACAGAAACAGACATCAGCCATCAATGATAAAGGACAGAAACAAAAAACTGAGAGTCCTCTGAGGCTACGGACCCCTGACCAAGACATGAATGGTGTTTTCCGTTCTGTAGAACCTACTCAAATAACTTCAACTAACCCATGTTGTGCCTGGTATTATTTATTGCCCCCATTTAAATGTAAGCCTCAGTTACTCTAGAAACCAGCTTGATAATGCATAACTTCTCCATTAGGAATATTTTTATGGAGCCCATCGTTATGAATTCATTTGCTATTCACTGTAATAGCACATATCATAATGAATTCATTTAGTATTCATGGGGATAACACAAACACCATTTAGTAACTGGTTAATGAACTGAATGGGGCTCTTTATCCTTCCTGGGTTTTATAAGAAACAATGCTCATTTATTTAAATCATCAACTTCTTTTTCAGCTTCATTTTGTACATATACTATTTCTTGTTCCCCAATGTCCAAGTATAATGCTGAGGTAAAGGACAGCTTTCTTTGGATGAAAGGAACCCAACAAAAAGGGCCCTGAAACATGGAGATTGGGCAATTAAGTGTAATTATGTTTCAGTTCATTGCAGACCAGTTTTGACAGTTTCATCCTGAAAATTAAAAATCACCAAAGAAATAATACTATTTATGCACCAGGCTCTGAGCTAAACTAAAAGTGCCATTATTAAGCCGACTACACAGATTAAAAAACAAAAACAACAGAGTACCAAAAAACTAAGTTATTTGTTCAAAATCACATGACAAATAACTGAAGAATCTGGAGTTCCAACCCAAAAAGTCCTATTCCAGATCATTGGCCTTCACAGTGGGCTAAGCCACATGCTATCTTAGTTATCACTATTTCAGTTTTCTTTCTTTGTAAAATAATGTTACATGTGTACCTTAACTAATAAAATTCTAAATACCAAATAAAATAAATAATAGTAATAAAATAAAAGTTGTGAAGTTAAAACACCAAATGGCTTCAATAACCTATAATAAGTTACCAAACTAAGAACTGGCATAAGCCAGCCTCAGTCTGTGCATCCTTTGGCTGGCAATTAGTTATATTGTTTTCAAGTAGCGTACAAACTAAGTAATTCAGGACAAATTTCTTCCGGAGTCCATGTTCTCGTGGTAATACATGACATATTCCAAAATAAAATATGGCATATTCTTTTTTTTTTAAATTTTTTTATTTATTTACTTGATAGAGAGGAGAGAGATCACAAGTAAGCAGAGAGGCAGGCAGAGAGAGGGGGGAAGCAGGCTCCCTGCTGAGCAGAGAGCCCGATATAGGGCTCGATCCCAGGATCCTGAGACCATGACCTGAGCCGAAGGCAGAGGCTTTAACCCACTGAGCCACCCAGGTACCCCTGGCATATTCTTTAAAAAAGGAAAGAGAAATACAGAAAAGAGAAAAATAGGGTCTTCACTAGAAAAGTTAAGATCACAAGGGAAAGTCAAGTATGATAGGAGGTCATCATGATAGATTTCCTCATGCCAAATAATATTGAGTAACATCTGCAAGCCAAACAAAAATCTACAGGCAAAAAACTAGACGTCAGGAGGGAAGAAAGGATAGGCTCCCTCCCTTTTACACATGTGCACAAATTATTAGTCATTGATTTCGCCCAAGAGATAAACGGAACTTAAGAATGTGTGTGAATGAAATGGCATTTGAAGGAAATGGGATCTATGAGTTCTAAGAAGTTAAAGAAGCCAGGGGAAGGGATGAGAATTACTTATTAATGTGGAGTCTTAGTTTTTCTAGAGAAAATTTAAGGTAAATATTGTAAAATAGAAAAATCTGAACACCCTATTTTTTAAACAGCAGAATTATGGATAATATAGTTAGTAAGTCTACAAAGACTCTTTGAGTGACTGGAATTGGTACTTGAATTTGGCTATAAGTTTGCTAGATGTTAATATAAAATGGGAAAATGGGTTTTGTACAGAAGCCATACTGAATAACATAGTAGACAATGTCCTCGGTAGTATTCCTGAACAATGAGCACAAGGATGTCATGCATAAACCTATTCCTTTTAGTATCCTTCAATGAAAGGGCTGAAAGCCTCGAACACCAAGGTGTCTTTCAACTGAAGGTTTATGCTAGCATGGTTCTATCCCTAGTATTTAGAACAGGTGAAAGCATCTAGCCCACCTCTTTAGTTTTAGTTTAGTTTTAGAGATGTGAGAAGAGAAATACAAAGCCTTTAATTTGTTTATTGTCTCCTCCAATCCCCATGGACTCTATACATTGAAAGATGTTACTCCTAGGAAAAGTATATTTATAAGTTGGTCATTCTCTCCATTTTTAATGTAAAATGTCTATAACTCCTCATCAGAGCTTCTGATAAGCTTGAAGCAGACAGTTTCTCATACTGAATTGACCTAATTGAAGACAAAAGAAAAGAAACAATGAAGTACTATTAAAGATCAATTTAAGGCTTCCCTCAGGCTTTTGCATAGTTAAATTAGTTGAATAGTTAAAAATCTTTCCCAGTACAGCCCCTTCTTTGAGATTCACTAGATTAGGTCACAGGCAGAGGCATACATATACTAACTACATCATTGGGGAAGAAAGAGAAGGCTGAGTAATAAAGACCAGAAAGGAGTGGAGGTGAGAGGCGGGGAGGGGGAACCAAAATTTGAAAGAACAATAAAGAGAAAGAATAAGAAAGATAAAAAGATAAAATAAATATAAATATATAAATAATATATATATTATATATATAAGATAAAATAAGATAAAAATAAGAAAGATAAAAATAGCTTTCAATTATGAAGGGTTTATACAATGTAGCCATGCACTAGACCAAGTGCAATACAGTCTCATTTATTCTTCATATTAGCACCCATTTAGAGATAAGGAAACTGAGGCAGAGAAAGTTCGCACCAAGGATAGAGCCAGGATTTCAATTCCTGGTCTATCTGATTCTCAAGCACCTTGAAATGTAGCACTATAATTTCTGCAGCAAACTTTAAAGGATGAAAAAGAAGAGATACACAAATGGAAGCTTTTTAAAAGAAGGGTAGAGGAAGAAGTCAGAGGTGTGCAGGGACAGGCAATAAGGGAAAAAGCTGAAGTGGCAGCTCACTGGCCCCAGTTACTTTTATTGTGCCTCCATCTTGTAAAACACATGGGGGTTTTCATTACCACTGCGTAATTGATGGCAGATTGTATGGGAATGGACACAAGATGAAGTATACATATAAAAATGAATATGGTAAGAGGTTTTTGAAACCTGTCTAGCTTCTTAGCTCAGCACACTTTAGATTTGTCTCATTTGGGGCAGACTATCATGTTCCAGTTCCATTTCTAAAAGACACCTCTTTGGCCCAGAAGACATTCTGGCTTTAAATAAAAGATAGGAAAAGCACTTCTCTGTTTTATGTGAAATACTCCAGAAAAAAATTTATAAAATGCAAGCAAGACACAGAATTCCATTCCTAAGGTAGACCTGTAATAGAGATACATGGGATTTACAGAGGCTGAAGGGAAATAACTCTATCTCCAAGTTAGTTAGGGGAAATAATTCTCTGGCTTTCTTTACTCTCCATAAAAGCCAGAGTTTCAATGGGTTTGTTGTAGCCCCCATGCTGAAAAGAGCTGTCAAAGATTGCCAAAAATAGAAATAATCCTTAAGTAAAATAAAAACATAACTACTGTACAACTTTCGATTTTGAACATCTAAAGATAGTGAGCAGCACTGATATTTGGCTAGGAAGTTACTATAAAAAATGTAAAATCAAAGACAAGCTGACAGGATTGGAAAGGCTCCACCATGGTGAGTAAACATAGCAATGAGAGCTGGATGGTAGCAAAGCCTTTATACTAGAGTTGGCAGCCTTCTTGGAAATCCTTTCTCAGGTTTACAAAAAAATCTTTTGTCTCAAACACTTCAGCTTTTTTTTTTTTCTTTTTTCTGCAGAGTGAGCTGGTGCAAGAGTTGGTACATGTCTTTGTCAAGTCACTGTGTACCTTCCATCTTACGAGGGCCGATGGCTGAAAAGGCAGGCAGTGAGCACACCTTGCATCGCTCCCCTTATGGAATTATTACTCCAATAAAAAATGCAAAAACTTCCGCTCACCTCTCTAAGTAGTCATTTATGAGTCTGGCAGGCTAACCAGCTATGCTGCTGTTATGGGCTGAATTGTGTCTCTCCCAAATCATATGATGAAACCCTAACCCCCAGTATCTCAGTGACTACATTTGGACATAGGTTCTTTACAGAGGTACTTAAGTTGAAATGAGGCTATGTTAAGGTGGGCCCTAAATCCAATATGAGTGGTGTTCTTATAGGAGGAAGTTTGGACACACGGAAGTGAAACCAAGGATGTGCACACACAGAGAAAATACCACGTGAGGACACAGCAAAAAGGTGCAAACCAAGGAAGGCAGCCTCAGCAGAGACCAATCCAACTGCTATGTTGATCTGGGATTTTAGGCTTCCAGAATGGTGAGAAAATAAATTTCTTAGGAATGGAATTCTGTGTCTCGCTTGCATTTTATAAATTTTTCCCTGATTTGTTTAAGCCACCCAGTCTGAGTATTTTGTTATGACATTCCTAGTAGACTGATATACCTGCTGTTTTATCTGGAGGCTTTAGGCTAGCTTGGAGGGGACAGTGGGAGTCCCCTCTCTGCCATCAACAGAATTGCAGGGGAGCAGAAAAACAGCAGGCTGTCTGATCTCCCTATGCTTCTCTCTCCTTCATCTGACCCTTTGCCTCCTCCTCTTATTACTTCACTAATATGGTAACAACCATTTGCTCTTTGGGTTTGTTTTTTTTTTGTTTTGTTTTGTTTTGTTTTTACATCATTCTAAAAACCTTATGTTTATTTCTTCTATTTTAGTTTTTCTCAAATAGTTGTTTAAATTCTAGATAGTTAACATGTAGTGTAATATTGGTTTCAGGAGTAGAGTATAGTGATTCATTACTTTCATATAACACCCAGTGCCCATCACAAGTGCCCTGCTTAATACCCATCACCTATTTAGTCCTTCCCCACCCACCTGCCCTCCAGCAACCCTCAGTTTGTTCTCTATAGTCAGGAGTCTTTCATGGTTTGCCTCCTTCTCTTTTATTTTTCTCTTTCCCTATATTTATTTGTTTTGTTTCTTAAGTGCTACAGATGAGTAAAATCATATGGCATTCGTCTTTCTCCAATTGACTTGTTTCACTAAGCATAATATACACTCTAGCTCCATTCATGTCATTGCAAGCGTCAAGATTTCATTGTTTTTGATGGCTGAATAATATCCCATTTTAGACAGACCACTTCTTTATCCATTCATCAGTCAAGGCCATATTTGGGCTCTTTCCTTAATTTGACTATTGTTGATAATGCTGCTATAAACATTGGGGTGCATGTGCCCCTTTGAATAAGTATTTTTGTATCCTTTGGGCAAATACCTAGTAGTCCAGTTGCTGGATGATAGGGTAGTTCTATTTTTAACTTCTTGAAGAAATTTTAAACTGTTTTCCATAGTGACTGTACCAGTTTGCATTCCCACCAATAGTGCAAGAGGGTTCCCCTTTCTCTACAACCTCACCAACATCTGTTGTTTCCTGGGTTGTTAATTTTAGTGATTCTGACAGTTGTGAAGTGATATCTCATTGTACTTTTGATTTGTGTTTCCCTGATGATGGGTGATGTTGAGCATCTTTTCATATGTCTGTTGGCCATATGACATCTTCTTTGGAAAAATGTTTATTCATGTCTTCTGTCTGTTTTTCAACTGGATTATTTGTTTTTGAGGTGTTGCGGTTGACAAGTTATTTATACATTTTGTGTACTCACCTTTTATCAGATATGTCATTTGCAAATATCTTCTCCCATTCCATTGGTTGCCTCTTGGTTTTGTTGATTTTCCTTTGCTGTGCAGAAGCTTTTCATCTTAATGAAGTTCCAATAGTTCGTCTTTGCTTTTGTTTCCCTTGCCTCCAGAGATGTGTCTAGTAAGAAGTTGCTGCCTGTGTCCTCCTCTAGGATTTTAATGGTTTCCTGTCTCAAATATAGTTCTTTCATCCATTTTGAATATATTTTTGTGTATGGTATCAGAAAGTGGTCCAGTTTCATTTTCTGCATATTGTTGTTCAGTTTTCCCAATACCATTGTTGAAGAGACTATCTTTCTCTCGTTGGATATTCTTTCCTGCTATGTCAAAAATTAGCTGACCATAGGGTTGTGGGTCCATCTCTGGGTTTTCTATTCTCTACCATTGATCTGGATAGATCTCTAACATGTGTCTTTGTGCCAATACCATATTGCCTTGATGATTACAGCTTTGCAATATAGCTTGAGGTCCAGAATCATGATGCCTCCATCTTTGTTTTTGTTTTTTTGAGATTGCTTTGGCTATTTGGGGCCTTTTGTGGTTCTACAGAAATTTTAGGACTGTTTGTTCTAGCTCTGAAAAATGCTGGTGACATTTTGATAGGGCTTGCATTATACATGTACATTGCTTTGGGTAGTATAGACATTTTAACAATATTTATTCTTACAATCCATGAGCATAAATGTTTTTCCATTTATTTGTGTCATTTTCAATTTCTTTCATCAGTGTTCTGTAGTTTTCAGAATATAGGTCTTTTACCTCTTCAGTTAGGTTTATTCCTAGATATCTTATAGTTTTTGGTACAATTGTAAATGGGATTGATTCTTTTATTTATCTTTCTGTTGATTCATTACTGGTGTATAGAAATAAAAGCGGATTTCTGTATGTTGGTTTTATATCCTTCAACTTTGTTTAATTCATGTATCAGTTCTAGCAATTTTTGGTGGAGTCTTCTGGTTTTCTGCACAAAGAATCATGTCCTTTACAAATGGTGAAAGTTTGACTTCTTCCTTACTGATTTGGATGACTTTTATTTCTTTTTGTTTTCTAATTGCTGAGGCTTGGAATTCCAGTGCTATGCTAAAAACAATGGCAGAGTGGACATCCCTGTCTTGTTCCTGACTGTAGAGGAAAAACTCTCAGTTTTTCCCCATTATGGATGATATTAGCTGTGGGTCTTTTGTATAAGGTCTTTATGATATTAAGGTATGTTCCCTCTATCTCTACTTTGTTGAGGGTTTTTATCAAGAATGGATTTTGTCAAATGTATTGTCTGCATCTATTGAGAAGACCATATGGTTCTTATCCTTTCTTTCATTAATGTGGTGTATCACATTGATTGATTGGTGAATATTGAACTACTCTTGCAGCCCAGGAATAAATTCCACTTGATCAAGGTGAATAATTCTTTTAATGTGCTGTTGGATTTGATTTGCTAGCATCTTGTTGAGAATTTTTGAATCTGTGTTCATCAGGGTTATTGGCCTATAATTTTCCTTTTTAGTGGCATCTTTGTCTGATTTTGGAATCAAGGTAATGCTGGCCTCCTAGAATGAGTTTGGAAGTTTTCCTTCAATTTCCATTTTTTGAAACAGTTTGAGAAGAATAGTTATTAACCCTTCTTTAAATGTCTGGTAGAATTCCCCTGGGAAGCCATCTGGCCCTGGACTTTTGTTAGTTGGGAGATTTTTTGATTACTGATTCAGTTTCTTTGTTGGTTCTGGGTCTGTTCAAATTCTCCATTTCTTCCTGTTTCAGTTTTGGTAGTTTGTATTCTAGGAATTTATCCATTTCTTCCCGATTGCCCAATTTGTTGGGATATAACTTTTCATAATACTCTCTTATAATTGTTTTTCTGTGGTATTGGTTGTGATCTCTCCTATTTCATTCATGATTTTATTTATTTTGGTTCTTTCTCTTTTCTTTTTGATAAGTCTTAGTGGAGGGTTATCAATTTTATTAACTCTTTCAGAGAAATAGCTCTTAGTTTCATTGATCTGTTCTGGGGTTTTGTTTGTTTGTTTCTATATCATTTATTTCTGCTCTTATCTTTATTATTTCCTTTCTTCTATTAGCTTTAGGCTTTATTTGCTGTTCCTTTTCTAGCTCCTTTAGGTGTAAGATTAGGTTGTCAACGGGGTCTTTTTGAGGTTGGTTTGTATTTCTACATACTTCCCTCTTCTGGCTGCCTTTGCTGTATCCCAAAGGTTCTGGACCATCATGTTTTCTTTTTCATTTGCTTCTATATACATATTTTTAATTTCTTCTTTAATTTCCTGGTTAGCCCATACATTCTTTAGTAGAATGATCTTTAACCTCCTTGTATGTGTAGTCTTTCCGAATTTTTTTTGTGGTTGACTTCAAGTTTCATAATGTGATTATCTGAAAATATGCATGGTATAACCTCAGTCTTTTTGTACTTGTTGAGGCCTGATTTGTGACCCAGTATGTGCTAACATGATATGGATTTCTCATTCAATCAGAACAACCTTCTCAAGTAAGCTCTATTATTATCTACATTCTGAATATGGAAAAATGAGAAATTTAAGAGATTAAGTTGTCCAAAGTCACATAACCAATAAGAAGAAAGGCTTTTGAACTTCGATTCTATAGCCCACACTCTTGACCAACTGTACAATGCCTTCCAATGGCATATTGGCTAACGATTCATAATTCTAAATGACCAAAAATTATCCTGGACTTTCCTTCTTACAAACCATAAGTCTAATGTCTTATTTCCTATTTCCCTTGGAACCAATAGTTATAATTTATGTGCAATGACAGTCTGTATAAACACACTTTGTTTCTTACCAATTTTGAACCCTTCTTGCATTTTTTTTTTTTTATTTCAAAAAAAGTCTTTTAATTGTTCACGGCCTTCTTGCATTTTTTCCATCCTATCTCATCCCTCTGTCCCCTCTCTCCTCCATATAGACCAGCTACAATCTTGTCTTTTGAAGTTACTGAGACATACTACTATAACCATTAACTAGGAGTTATATTTGCTCAATCTTAAATTATTTTGAGCTTCCTGTACAAAAGCACATTTAAATTCCCAGATATAAAAAAACACTGCAACAAACTGACATTCCCAAATTATCATGTTCCCAGAGATAATAGTAGAGGAAAGAGAGTTTTAAATATTAACTATAAATATAAAGCATCTTTTGAAAAGTATTAAAGCTAAAACTTTGATACTCATTTTTCCAAATGATGGCATCCAGAACTGCATGTGCCTATCCACCATACACATTATTTCTCAAACTTGCTCTAGTGGACCAAGGAGAAAAGCTTCAATCCGACTACCACGTATTTCCGAATACATAAAATTCCACGTGTAAATTTTTTCTCACTTAATAAGGATGAGAAAAAATAAGAAAGCAATTTGTCCTTCACATCCTGATTCTACTTCAATGCTGAAAATAAGACCTTCATAAGATGCACGCCTTTTTTGCTGACATAATTCCTAAGTACACTCTTATCCAGAACCATCTTTTACTCAACACAGTGACAGAATATAAGACAGTGAAATTTCCCTGTCGAAAACTTTAGATTCTTCCAGGAGCTGGTCCAGGCGCATGTCTCAGAATCATGTTATTCAAAGTGCTACGCATACTAATTCTATTTTGCTTCTTTCATTAAGAAACACCAGGTGGCAGTTACACTATCAAAAAACCTTGACAAGTCAATCACTAAACTTTGCATGTTTACTTTCATTCTCTGCTTAAAGTTCTCTTAATCACAGTCCCAGACTTCTCCAGAAGTCATTCAGCAAAAAGTGACAGTTTTTCTCTAAAAGAGGTACTCTTTATTCTCACTGGTTTCTCATCACAAGTTTATCTCTCTATAAACTGATATAAAAACCCAAATTAAGGATGATATTATTTACTTTAAGAACATTCTCTTTGGGAAGATATTTATTATAAAATTGTTCCAACTAGTCACCTATTTATTGAATCAACACAAAGTTGATTTGCACACCATTTTTTCCCAATGTATTAATCTAACTGTGTAAAGCAAGAAATAAGTGTTCAAGCCCCTTGTCCAATAGTTGTCTATAATTTAATGCTAACTTCAAAGAAATAAATTGAGTTTTCTTTTGTAGTGAAGCAGTGAATGTTATCTGTTTATCACTCTGTCCCATTTCCTGGGAGGATCTCCCTCCTATTCCACCCACATATTTCTATGGCACTGATATGTTTTCATCTAATCCAATCACTCTACCCCAAGTCACATTTGATTTGTTCCAAGGGCAAGAAATTAGCCCATGTTGGGTCAATAAAATATATTGTCTTAGACTATTGAACTTGACATTGAGAAAATGACAAAACAGTCTCCCTTTTATGATAAGATGTAAAATATAAAACTTGTAAGCTATGGTGGCTCGTGTTTCCTGACATTTGGAGAAAGCCAGTTGGCAGTAAGAGAAAATGAATAATAAAGAGAGAAGCAGATGAAAACCAGATATATCCATCAGCATTAGCTTCTCTGTCTGAGTTTTTTCTGAGGCCCATGGCTTCCCTGTTTCTTCCATGATTTCACTATTCAGGAGTTGTTTGCAGATCATGATCCAATAAATTTTTCTTTTCTTAAAAAAAAAAAAAAAATTTCTTTTCTTCCTTAGTTTACTTCAAACTAGATTTCTGATACTTGCAACCAAAAGTCCTAAATATCATTTTTAAATTAAATACTTTGAAATTATATTTTGATTTTAAAACAAATAGTAATATGAAATTAAACTGTTCTGGAAGGTAGTATAGCCCTTTTAGGAATCCAGAATCGGGTTGAAAATTGCTAGAAATCAATTCAAATGCTTACCAAGAGGACTGATTGTAGGATTAGGTAGGTGTAGTTGGTAGGTCAAGAGCCAGCTTCGAATACTAACAAGAGGGACATCCTCTCTTCTAAGGAGGATCTTCAGCATATTCTTTTACCTCCTTGTACCTCAGTTTCCTTAATAGTAAAATCAAGACAATAGCACACTTGCCTTCAGACTGTGGTAAATAGCAAATGAAAGTTAACTTGTATTACTGCCTGTATAGACTTAAACACTTAATGAATGTTAACTATTCATTGTTAGTACTGTCTTTATGATCACTATAGTCCCCCTCTAAAGTGATGATACAGGATAAAATGTGGACCACCTGCTGGTTGAAGGAGAAATCTGTGGTGGTCTAGTTGAGAATTATAGAGCCATGCATGAATCCTGATTTTTCTTTTTTTTGCAGTGAGTTTAAGTGTATCTAGGGAGTTTTTCTGAGGAAATGTCCCTAAGTTTTCATTATCTACTTAAGAGGCTTAGCCTACAAAAAATTTAAGAATCCCTGCTAACAGAAAATAAAACATAGACATTTGAAAAATTAGAGATCTTAGAGATGACCAAAGACCATTTATAAGTTTTCCTTTTGCAAAAAAAGGCTTAATGTTTCGATGAAATGTAGGAATATAAAAATCTGTTCTTTCAATCAGCCTCAGTTCCTACATGCCCCTTATGTGAATTTCCGTGTATATTGAATCAGATTCTGATGTTTATAGATATATACTTCTCATGCATTACGGCCTTAAATAAAAGGCACCTACTACCTCTGCCTCCACAGAACTACTGATCTACCCGACCTGGGGGTAAAGATGGATTCATGGAGAGTGTCTCTGTCTTTGATACAGCAACGCCCTGAGATTTTCATGAGTAATTTTGATGATATCTGTCTTTCATCCTTCATGATTATTTGAACTTAGAAACATCTTAGAAACACCTTCGCTATGTCCTGACTTGGCATTTGGCACTCCACATTCAAAAATAACAAACAATTATAATTTGTTCTCTATATGTTTATGTGCAATTATTTTCTGACCTGAGCACCAAGGAACCAGTCCAGTCATCCCATTTCACAGCTTCAGAATGTCACACATGTTGTGTCATCTCCATCTCATAAATACTTTTAACAGACGACCCTCATAGACTCAACAGTCCTAGAATTGATGGAACCCTTTGGGATGAGATGAGGTGCTAGCACATTATTCTCTTAAGAGCCCATTTGTCATTTTACATGTTTTCCTTGACATCCAGTTGCAGAAAGATCTCATATAACATTTCTGGTCATGACACTTGTCCAGCATTTCCATTGTGATAGCCACTGACAACCTAACCTCTGGCTGAGAAGCTTCAAGCCTTTAAGATTTTCAAAACTTAAACCTGAGAAACCCAGTGTTCATCATCTGGCTTTATTTCTCATTATATAATGGATCTTAGTTTACCTTTCATTATTATATCCCAAAGGCCACGTATAGTATGTAATTTAATAAGCTCCACAGGAAAATAGGAAGTCTTTCTTCATATTGTAGGCTCAACACAGAATCTGCCCACATGTCCAGTTCCCTTATTCAAAGTGAATACTCACCTCTTGAAGCATATGTTTATTGCTCTTTGCTCTTAATTTGCTTAAAAATATAGGACACAATGCATCAATATAGAAAAGAATTGGGAGTTCATGTAGTCAACCAAGAATTCACTAGTAATGAGTTAATTTTCTAACTTTTTAAAGTTTTCTAACCTTTTAAAGAAAATATCCTATATCTGAGTATAAAGCTTAGAAAACGTGAAAAAAAACCTCATTAAAAATCAACATTAGAGGGGCGCCTGGGTGGCTCAGTGGGTTAAAGCCTCTGCCTTCGGCTCAGATCATGATCTCAGGGTCCTGGGATCCTGCTCAGCGGGGAGCCTGCTTCCCCCTCTCTCTCTGCCTGCCTGTCTGCCTACTTGTGATCTCTCTCTCTCTCTGTCAAATAAATAAAAATCTTTAAAAATCAACATTAGAGTAGTATGAGGCAGAAGAGTGAGTTTTGAGGAGTTAGCCCCAAAGATGTGTTCTTAAGAATAAGAATATGATATCCTAAGTTCATGTATAACAGAAAATTTTAAAAAATAGTAGGAACAAAATAATTTTTCAATGTTGACATCACTTAATCACTGCTGTCCATCACAGTCCATGCACTAATACCATGCAACATTTACCCTGACCTCCTTCCTTTATATGTAATTTTTGTCACCAGGAATAAGATATACCTGTGTCAGTTAACAGTTTTAAATTACCTCTATGTGATAATTTATGTTAATAGCATAATAGCATAACAATGATGGATAATGTGTACTAACATTTACAAATTGGTTGCAAGGCATTGCAATTACAATTCTTTTCCTATCTCTGATCAACAGCAAAATCAAATTAGCAGTGCAACCACTGGTTAGTGAATTATCCTAACATGTAGATTTACTTGGACACCCTTTTGTTTGCAGAGCTGCTCTAGGATTCTAAGTGTAGAAAAACAACCAGGAGAATCAACCAAATCATATACAAGCGCTGCTAATGGGTTTTTTGGTGAAGTAACAATGAAAAGAATGAGGAGGTAACACTGGACAACTAAAGGACTCACTGTCTGTGTAAGGGCAGGAAGCAAACCCTATCAATATTTCTCTGGGTTGAAATGGAATGGGTGAGACAAAACCAAAAGGAATGGATTGAAACAAATGAAGCTCATGTTCTTCCTCGTCTTATCCAAGGTAAAGCCTACATACACAGCTCCAAGGGTGGAGTTTCAAATGGCTCTTGTCTCTTAGGTTCCTTGGGAATCCCACTCAGTATTACCTCAAATGCCCACAACAGCTCAGAAGTCAAGGGACCAAAAAAAAAAGAAGAAGTCAAGGGACTCAAGACTCATTTTATCCTTGTGAAGCCAGGCTGGGCCTAATAAGAACCAATGAAAATGTCCACTCAAAGGTATCTGGAAATGTCTAGTCCTTCATCAAATGCACCACACAGTACATATATAGATGTCCTATAAGTGTGTATGAAGCCAACGAATATGATGTCTAAATTCCCTCCAGTTGAAGGGCACGTCAGTGCTCCTTAATCTATTGTCACTGCCAAATGATTTAACTATGTGCCTTTGAAGTGGAACTCATCTCTTTCTTGGATAAGGCTTAAAACTGTGGATGGGTACCAATCTAATCCTATAAACATCTGTTCTATTACCACCACACATGTTGAAGGAATCTTTATGCTCATACCTCTTACCATTTGCAATTTCTTCGTGTGCTTGCAGTATGTTATACATTCAGAATATTTTTGTTGCAAAGGAGAAAATGTGTGAGTACAACAGGTTTAGAATTTTCCCCAAATTAAGGAATCGAGAGGCTATTGCTAACACGGCAAAGTAGCCTAAAAAGCCAGGAAGTTATGTATCATATATCAGAGGTTCTTTGCTTCTCTTCTGGATTAACCTGATACTGAAAAATTCCTTTACTGTTCCTTCTACAAAAAAGTCGTCTCTCAAAGTCTATGGCCATACTGGTTAATAGCACTCTCTCTGGAAAGGGAGAGCCTAAGTCTATTTTCCCTTTACTGTTAACTAACTGTGTGAACCCAGGAAAATCACTTAATTTTGCTGTGTTTTAGTGTCCTCTTCTGAAAATTGGGAAAATAGTAATGCTGCCTCCTAGGATTACCGTGATGATTAAGTGGACTAAGATGTGTACGACCTTTAAAACATGCCTAGAACATAACACTCAGTAAATAATAACTCACCTGTTCTTCTGATTGAGAAGCTCACAATATGTCCAACGCAAGAGCAGCTAAAGTATTCCAAACTATCGCTGCATTGTAAATAATCACTCAACTGCCCTTTGTCAGGATTTGCAGACACAGGGAGACCCCAGGTTATGGTAGAAGAGGGGAACCAGTCAATCGCTCTCTTTTATTGTTGTGCCCAAATCCAGAGGAACTGGAGATTCTTCCTGGCAACCTCTGGGTGCCTTCCTAGGAGACCATACTCCACCTGCGGTAATACAGTACTCTGAACAACAACAGCACCTAATGTAAACCAAAACATCTTGAATGACAAGCCCAGGAATCCTAACTCCATCGTTCTCTAAAGAAATCCTAAGTCAGTGAACTGCTATCATCCTTGGCAGAGTAACATAAGCACAGGGACACGTTTGTTATTGGAGGGATATGCACACCTCATGCACAGGTTGGAGGTTCACTGTATAATTTCATTATGCAAAAACATTCCGTTAGAATCCCTTAGGTTTTGGCTGGGAAATTTGGGAGCCCAAAGTAGGTCTTCAAGCCAGTGAGGATCAGTTTTACAGCATTATGCCTGTTGGGTAAAAGATAACGTGTTTTTAGACAGTCGAGGAAGTGCTGCGCTCTCTGCAAGTTTCCTTCATTTATTGCTCTAATCAGCAATCCGGTGTACACAAGACTAGATTTCAAACGAAAACACATTCTCTGGGGTCTGCGTTGCTGCCTTAGAGGTTGTTATTAGGACAGAAGAAAGGTCTTGGGTTGGGAAAGGCTTGCCTTTGAATTTTAGTGGTCACTGATCCTCACACAGGAAAACTGAGCGTTTCTATTAATTTAAAACAAAGATTGTTATAATTGTCAAAAATAGGCAGGAGGCAGAGCTGGTGTTTTTATCATGGTTCTCTCTGGATGTTATGCCTTGAACAGGTTTGGAGAAAACAAATCATATTTTAAAAAGCCAGCGTGGAACAACGAGGAGGCACAGCAGCCTTCCTGCGACGCCGCATGTGCCTGCTGACAGCCTGGTCCCATCTCCACATATTAGCTGGTACAGCTCAGTGAGTGATGCTGCATAGATATGAGAACTGGTGTTGTTAGGAATCACAGCTACCACAATATAATTAGTAACCCATTCTGGGTCCCATTCCCAGGTGGGAAGAGAAACCAAAGGGACGGAAAAAGAAATATATTTCAGATTCAGAAACAATGCTTGTTGTTGACAAGGTTTTGCTACGAGGAAGCTCTCGACAATCTCATCCTCTTGACACTGGCATGCAGCCAGCTGGCATTTCTGTGGGCTACACTGAGAACCAGTGAATACCATGTGGGCGGTTGTCAACATTAGAAACGAGAAAAATAGAGAGGAAAAATGCATTGAGAGTTAGAACATCAACTTTCAGGGACTTTTTATTTCTACCCAGATGGCACGAATATTCCTGGGTATTGGTATGTACACAATAGGCATCCCAGAGTGATAATTGTAAGAACTTTCCAATTTACAAAGTACTCTTACGTACACAGGATCGACATAAAGTCAGGACTCTGCCACCCAGGGAACGATGTGGTGGTGGTCAGGTGTGCTGACCTTCTCACACAGCTGTGGGTGCTTTGTTGTTGCTGCTTTATTTGCACACTGAACGGGCACTCTCATCAAGTAAAATGGGAACATGAAATTGAGAGCGATGTAATAAGTGCTTGTGTGATACAGCACACAATGGGTTTGCCATTATTTCTGAAAGGAGAATAAAGTACTCATTAGTTATATACAAATGTCAGAAATGTCTAATGGGGATATTTTGGCTGCTGGACACTGGATGATGTGCAGCCTTAAGCAAAACTGACCTTCAGTCTAGACATTCTACCTATCATGGTGCAGTTTAGGTTCCGTTCTGTTGATTTCTTTCTCTCATTTTTGACAGGAGGACAAATGTAATACTGGTATTTGTAAACCTGATATTTAAGGATCACTTATGTGCCAAGTAGTCTTCTTATTTCTTAATATGTTAAAATGAGTTTCTGTACATTATAAAATTTCGTCTGTGAAACCACTCTATATGGTAGGTACTCTTACTATTCTCATTATTATTGCTCTCATTTGGGGGATGGAAAAATCCCCAAATGAGGGTCCCACATCACACACAGTGTGAGATCACAGCAGTGAGAGATGCTGCCAACATTCCAACCTTCCCCTTTTTATAGTCTCCCAATGTATCTCCTCACTCCCCATGTATCTGAGATAATGCAGGCGAAGAAGTGAACAGAACATGTACCCCTGCACATCAGAAATTATTGCATAAATGGTAGCACACTTAATATCATCACAATTGCTATTATTATAAGAATATTATAACCTTTCTTTATCCTTTGCTTGGACTTCTCAGAAAAGGAGACTCTATATGTTTCCAGAACAAGATAAAGTCTGCAGCATCAGCACCTGAAAACAAGTCAGGGATGATAACGGACCTGCCGACACCTCAGCAGAGTGGGAGTTTTATATTACGTCAGTGATGCAGAGATCGCTTCACGTGAATCTACTTGGGAAGATGGCATCCATCTCCAGTGTCATGAAATAGAGCACTTACTTCCACTGTCATGTCTGAACACATTCAGGAAAGATGGGTGTGTGGAGGTGAGGTGCACACGGAGAGTACAAATCGAAGGAAGGGAAGGTGAGTTACACGCCTTGCATGTCTCCTCACAATAAATCACGAATGTGACACAAGGGCAGTGGAAACCCCAGTAGACAGTTGGAGATTCAGGCCCAGCTCTCACAGATGTTATTTTAAAAAGAAGGTAAAGAGGTAGTAACAGTAGGAAACAAGTGGCTTTTGTTATTTGTCAGAGGTAGAGGACCTTCTATGTCTTCCCATCTCCCGCCTTTGTATTAAGCCAGAAGGCCACTGGAGGATAGGACTTTCCTTTTCAAAATACTGACCCCAATGACATGCAAATAATGTTCTCACTATACCTTCCATTAAGCTTATAGGGAGCATGGAAGCTTGCCTTGCTCCCTTCATTGTGGGCAACCATGCGTATGTCTGAGAGCTTTCTGTTCTTCTGAGTACAGTACACTCTCCCTAGGTCATCCAAGTTCGTATCCACTTTTCTATTTGCCTTATGCTTATGATGGAGAAAAGGGAGGATTGGCTAAGCTTCTATCCCCCTGCCCTAGCTATGTGTGCAGTGGTTGCCAAAAGATAACTGGTGAAATCTGTATGTTCTTCAAACACTTAAGGAGCCAAGGGCCATCCATGCCTTGGCACAAAAATACCATCTATTTGCTGATAACATCTATATTTTTATTTCTAGCACAGCCTTCTTTTGTGAAAATCAGACTAACATACCTAAATGCCTACTCATCCTTTCTCTTGGGATGTCTAACATGCATCACAAATTCAATATCTCCAAAAGTGAACTTTTGATCTTCTGCTCCAAAAATGTACTTTTCTCACAATCTCACCCATCTCATTGAAAGGAAGCTCCCATTCTTCTCAACACACACAAACACACACATTTACACCAAGAGTTAATAGCGGAGAAAATAAATTCTGATCCAACCTGGTGAATTTAGACCTAAAAGTTTAATAATTCTCTTAAGAATGTTCAGTCTCTAGCAGTCCCCTTTTGGGAATTCAAATTATGTTATCCTCCCCCTGTGACTTGTAAAAATGTTGTCAGAGTATATGGACAGATATAGCTAATGCGACCTAGTGCTAGTGGTAGGGGGAGAGTCTACATATAACCCTGTATCCTCTGTTGTGAATGGTCTGTTCTGTTCCATGGACTCGAGCTCCAGAGGTACAAGGCTTCTTTCTCATATTGTTTGGAAAATGAGATTCTGGTGTTCATTGCCAGAGTCCATGGTCCCAACCATGTAAATCCCTTCCCCTCCAACTCATCTTGGAGTCTCCTGCTCCTCAACCCAACCTCTGACAGTCTTCTGGCCTCTCAGTGCCTCCACATTCCCACACAGGAAAATTACTTTAAACCTTCAAACGCCAAGAGAAGTTAGTGATATTACCCCAGGCTCATCCCAAAGAGTGATGGCACCATCACTTATAAACTAAGGTGGGTAGAGACCTATTGTAAAGGTTGGGGTTCTTATAAGAGCCTTCAGACCCTCCCTACTCCATGCTATTAGCATTCACATTCTCAGGATCTGAAAATTATTTAGATGATTCCTAAGCTCCCTTGCACCAAAGAGTTGTGGATCCCGCCGAGGGGCAGGAAAACCTCCTCACTGTAGCTCAGACTACCCCTTCCCCACTCTTCCTGAAACAGAAGGGGTCAACTTCTGGCTTTTCATTTACTTATCCCCACGGTTTCCTTCCATGCCCCGGCAGCAAGTCTCATGCCCCAGCCAGCAGGGATAGAAAGGCAATCCTCTTTAAGTAATAAAAGAAACATTATGCTTTAAATCCTTTAAATTTGGTTCTTGGAAAGTTAAATGAGAGATAAAAGAATGGGGGAAAAGTTTTATCTTGCTTAAAAAATCTGAATTTTGAAATCATCATCTTAAGACCATATTTAACTGCTTGTGCTCTCTCTGTCAAATAAATAAATAAAATTTATAATTTTATTTTATTCAAAATAATATAAATAAAATCCTAAAAAAAAAAAAAAAAAAAACAAGAGGAAGGAAGAGAGGGAGGATGGGAGGGCTATCCATAGTGCAGGTTCCCAAAGACAATTACAAGTTTGATAGAGTCACTACTGTGATTTCTTGATCCTCAATATGTGCCAAAAAACGACTACTCTCAAAAATTTTAAAAAATTAAAAAACAAAAAGCTTTACAAGAGACAGAAGTAGGGTATTAGTTAAGACAGATCTCTGGAGTCATATTGCTGCATTCACACAATGATTGTGAATAAGTGCTCAGAAGTGTTAGCTTTCGGGGCGCCTGGGTGGCTCAGGCGTTAAGCGTCTGCCTTCGGCCCAGGTCAGATCCCAGCATTCTGGGATCGAGCCCCGCATCGGGCTCTCCACTCTGCGGGAAGCCTGCTTCTCCCGGTACCATTCCCTCTGCTTGTGTTCCCTCTCTCGCTGTGTTTCTCTCTGTCAAATAAATAAAATCTTTAAAAAAAAAAAAAAAGAAGTGTTAGCTTTCAAGGTTATTATTATCACTAAAAGTTTCCTTTAACACATCTAACCATCTCCATGAACTTGCCACCTCATTATGCAACAAGACATAAGTACATTTTATTTCAACTAATAAATTAAGCCTGATCCGTTGATTTTAAAAATACCTTAGGTAACTACACCCTTTACATAAACAGTCTTCAGATTCTAAAGCTAATACTTAACAATATGGAAAAAGTTAAGAGGTTGTACCTGTAGTATGATTACAAATACACAAAATTAAGCAAATGACAGAACTCTAAAATAAATACCAAAAGAGACTCAGAGAAAGTTTATTGTATGAATGAATGATAGGATTATTGCTAACAATCAGTTTTTAAGTTTCCACAGTTTCCAGTTTCCACAGTTTCCACAACATTAAAATACATAATTACTTTGGCATTTAAAAAATAAATAACCACAACAGTTTCCCTCTCCAGTCTGCCACAGACACACAAACACATACATAGAGAATGTGGTCCTCTTATTTAAGTGGTATCTTTTACTAAATAGTAAACTCCATGAGGGCTTTTATGCATCTTTTTACTTCTAGCACTCAGCACAATGCCTGTGAAACAGTAGGTACTCAATAAACACTTGTTGAGTTTCTCTAAAATATTGATCAGAGCCTTAACTGGACTTTTAATAGCATCACTCAACACTGAAGAAAACACACATGTGTTTTGTCTTTTGCTAATGACACAGACAATCTCTAGAAGCTAACATTTACCGTGCAACAATTCCAGGTAAGGCACTGTGCTAACGTTTAACATGTGTATGTGTCCTCTCATTCGATACATCTAATAACCCCCGTGAGTTGGTGTTTTCTTCTTCAAATTTTTTTAACAGATGAAGGAAAAAGAACCCAGAAGATTTGAGTTGTGTGCCAAGGTCAAAGAGCTAATAATAAGCTGCAGACTTGGAATTCCACTCTGCCTAACCCCTACGCCAGTATGCTTGACAGCAGACTATTTGGTCTCTCTCGTCAGTGCTTCATTGACTCAAGTACTCTACATAGAATTCACACAGGAGTAAGTAGATCGTCAATGACAGCTCTTTTCTGAGTTGTTACCATTCAACATGGTAGCCACCAGCCACATGGTGACTGAGTGCATGAAATGTGGCTGGTCCCAGCTGAGATGTGCTGTACGTGTGAAATACCAATCAGATTTTGAAGGTCCAGAACAAAACAAAGAATATAAAACATGTTGTTAATAATTTTTATTTTGATTATATATCAAAACAATATTTTGGATGTGTTGAGTTAATTAATTTTACCAATCAAAATGAAGTTGGAGTTTAGTTAGTAGTACTGTACTCATGGTAATTTCTTAGTTTTGATAACTTTACCACGGTTTATGTAAGATGCTAATATTAAGAGGAGCTGGGTGAGAAGGGGTATGGCATGTTGAACTCTTTTTGCAATTTTTTTAAGTCTAAATTTATTTCCAAATATAAAGTTTAAAAATTATTCTGTTTCTTTCTACTTTTTTCAACGTGACTTCTAGAAACTATAAAAGTGCTACCTATGTGACTCATATCAGATTTCTGTTGGCTAGGGCTACAGCAGAGCATCCAGCTACAGAGAGAACTAGAGTAACATCTATGCAGCTCTGAGCTATCAATTGTGGTATTTAGAGATAGTTTAGTTTACTTAATAAGCAGTTTTACTGTTGGAAAGCTAATTGGGCCATCAGTTAATGCAGCCCCATAACACCACTAAACTAAGGTAAGTAATGATTTGGATTCATAGGTCATCTAGTCAATCTGTGATTCCAGGCAGAAATACACCAACACTCTTCCTGGAACACAGCCCTATTCCTCAAAATCTCCTGTGGACATCTTCACCACCTCCCTTAGGAAACTGCTCTGGTTCTTTGCAGCATTAAAGTCGAGAAATGTTTCCTCTTTGTATTAATAAGTAAATATGATAAGTTTATGGCTTTTAATTATTTCTTTTCATGCCCTAGACTTGTAAAGGAGTCGAACTACCAAAAAAAAAAAAGTCCGAGGGCAGAGAATAGGTTATGCTTTATGTACTTGTTTTAAAGTGCTATGAGTTAATGCTCACACTTGAATAATTATACTTAGCATAGTTAAGTTTAGGGAAATGAGAAAGAAAATGCTTTAAAAAAATCTTCCGTTTGTACCTTTATGGAGATCAGGATGTGAAATAATAAGCTAGGCAAAACTAATAACTCACATTAGATCACTGCTGTTCTGTATCTGTAACAGCAGTGTGGGGGGCTGTAGAACATCATTAGCCTCTGAATCAGGTGACATGCATCCTAATTCTGCCTCTGCCTAACATAGAGCCCAACCCGTGAATCCTTAGCAAGCCCATCTGTAAAATAAGTAGATGGAATTGGAAGGCTATTTTTCAAATCACAATGTTACCCCATTGGTAGGTCATGAAATCAATTTCATGGGTCAAGACCAGCTTTCCTTAAAATGAAACAGAATAAAAAAAATAGCAGAGTTCAGTGCACATATTAAGGATCAACATTGTCTCATGAAACTATTGTTCAGTGTATATTTGTATAGGGATATGGTATACATATGAGTGTATGTGTTACAGATATAGATATAACTTCAGTTTTGTATGCTGGTTCATGATATAAGATGTTTTCTACTTTGGAGAACCATAAAATTGTTTGAGGAACACTCTTTTAACTCTTTTAAATGATGTCTAAGGTTCCTCATCTCTCTGAAATAGTATGTTCTAAACTAGAATTGAACCATCTACAAGCAATGAATCTAATATCTGATGCTCCTCAGTTTGCATCAGAGCAGTCAGGAGGCATCTGTAAGGCCCCTAAAGTTTTCTACCACCAAGTCCTTCCCTCCTGTAAGCACCTGGTACTTCATCTCCTAGGAGGTAAATTGGGGCTGGCCCTGTCATTTGCTTTAATTAGTACGATGCAGCAGAAGTGATGTTATGGGATAGACAAGTCCTGGTCTTAAGAAGACTGAATACTTCTACCTCTTTCTCAGAAGCCAGGTACCACGGAAGACATCAGACTGTGAGATGTGATGTGAGACCATGATGTCGCAAGAAAGCTCAAGTCCACCACATGAAGAGGTCATGTGGGGAGATGCCAGACCAGCTCCTGGCTGTTCTAGGTATCCGAGATGAGTCCCAGACTCGTAAATGAAGAAGCCTTCTCTTCTCCAGCCCAAACAGACACCAGATAGAGCAGGAGAACCATATCACTGAGCTCAATCTGGATAGAAAAATGAGGAGAGATGATTAATTGTTTTAAGCCACTAAGTTTTGTGGTAGCTTGTTACAAAGCAATAGATTACCTAACAATATCCACAGAACTGTTTTAAGACCATGGGGGCGCCATGCTTTTTAAATTGTAACAAGACCTCAGGTTATTCTGGAGACCTTATTTCACAGCATTCAATGTCAATATTTAGCTAGCATTTCCTAGGAACACTGAAAAATCATGGAAAATGCAAGGCAAATTGCAACACTCTGCTATCAACGTAGGGAGTTTGCTGGGTGTAGGATAAGGTCGTAAGAGCTGAGAAAGTCCATTACGTTCATGTAAATAAAGGATTGGAAACATCCCCAGATTTGGCATGTTGTTACATTTGCCGAAGTGTGGTCAGAGATGAATATTCTGGGAGGCAAATGGAGAAGGAAAATCTATGTTTTTAGACTTTTCTTCTGACACACAACTGTATGGACAAAAGTGAAAACTGAAACATAGCAAATTATTCGCAAGTGACAGCCCTTTCATTTGTGGCCACAGCTGCTGTTAAGGACCACCACTGCCTCAGCTTGATCCAATTACTGCACTGTGTACCTTATCACACTGCTTCGTTTTGTTCCTCTCCGGTCCTAGGATCTGTGCCTCATTAAGATAAGGTCTGACAGGCGCGGTCAATGCTCAGTTAGAGCTGGTGGCTTCTCTTTATTTGGGCACAACTACAAGTTCCATGGACTTATATTCAGTCACACAAAAGGGAGGGCGTCCTTTGCTGGTGAGGTTTTCATTTCCTCCGCCGTGATTTATCCCAACCTGGACATCTAAGCAAGTAAAATTTCCCAGGCTTTTTTTTTTTTCTTTTTTTTAATCAAAAACATCTCATCCCCCTCACATCCCTTTTCGTGAAGCTAAAGTGCTGTTCTTGATTAGAAAAATGTCTCTAATGAGGAGGCTATAAATTCACATGGTGTTTTGTGACATGGGTCAAAATGTTCTCCTGTATTTTAGTATTCTCGCTGTTCTCCCAATGAGCCATAAATAACAATAAGTGATAATACAGGCTCTTGTCGAGAAAATTCAGCTCCTTCACCTTTAGTGAGCTTGATATCCTTTCAAACTGACAAGGACTCAGTTCCTGACTGTCTGCCTTCATTTATCCTTTACACTTTGGATCTGCTTTTCACTGGTTCTCAGCATCATCCATATGGAAATAAAATATATCCACATGCGAAATAAAAGGGCCCTCCCTCACTGGTTTTTGTTTCCCATATGACATATTTATTTTAGTGACAAAGTTCCAGTGATTAAAGACACAGGAAGGCCAAGTTACATGAATAGGGAAAGGATTGAAGTGATTCCCTGGTTCTTCGGGCAAAAGTAGCAGAAGCAGAGAGGGGTCCCAAGGGCCTGGGAGGTTCTGCCTGAATTTTCCAGATAATTGCTTCAACCCTTTATTTTGACAATGGAGACCTGGACTAAAATTATGTAAGCCCACAGAAGTTTATCTAACTGATTTTTTAACATTCCATGAATAGTGACAGAAATGAATGTGAACAGAGACACTTGTCAGAATGGAGGTCGAGGCCTGATCCCATTTCTGTGATGTTTGTGGGGGAATTTGTAAGGTGTTACAGGCGGAAATTCTGAAATGAATGAAAAGGACAAAAAGAAAATGATTCCAATTCTATTTGCCCCTTCTCCACTCAACCTCTGAACTTTGGAGTGCTAGAAGTCTCCAAGCTAGAACTTACCCTCTTTTCTATCTGCATCCTCTCCCTTGGCTAGTTGCATTCCACTGCCACGATTTTAAGCACTCTTTATTCTCCTAAATTTATAGCTCCAGTGAGGACTTCCTTCTGAGAGCACATTTGACAAGGGATTGCAGAAATAGCTGCTTTCTTCCAATCCTCTTACTACTTCTGCCTCTACTACCAATAGCTAACATTTATTGAACTCTGTCAATGCCATGTACTGCACTTAAACATTAATAGGCCTGCTCCCCTTGATTCTAACAAGTCTAAGCAATGGCATCTGCAGTTATCTCTCTCTCCTTTTTTTTTGGATAAGGAAACTAACACTTGCAAGGGTTACAGGCATTGGCCAGTGTTTCACAGTTAACGAGGGATCGAACTGGGATTAAAATTTGATTCTCCAGCCTTCTTGTGTTTACTATGTCTTCTGCACATTTGTGAGTTAGCATATGTTCTTTTGAATTGACATCATCATCATCACCACCATTATTTTATTATTATTAAGTATTGTTTCTTCCTTCCTAATGCCAGTCCTTACCGCAGGGACCCTGTCTGGGGTCTCTGCACGCTTAGCTGCCACAAAGCCTTGCACGGTACATCATTACAGTGGTTGAGGTTTCACAGAAATACAACAGTACAATTAATAGCCTGCCTAGAAGCCTAAGCCAAGAGGTTTAAAAGAGCATCTTTACTAATCAAGGTTTTAACCCGTTACTCAGGTCATTAAAAAGCTATAGAAGATGTTGTCCATGCTACACCTGATTTATAGGGGAATGACAAGATTCTGTGGTTTCCTCTCCAGAATTCACTCTACAGAGCTAGATAAAAACTAAATATTAAATGCAAGTCAGATTCCCTCAGCTCTGCAAATTGTACTTGGGAGGTCATCAGGCCAAAATCTAGGAGACCAGGCTTGAAAGTCTTTTGAGGGTAGGGATTTATTATTCGTGGGACAAAAGATGTAATCAAAAGACTCGTCCCTAACACTACTGGGGATCAGCCTCTTGTCTTAAAGACTGGTGTTTTGGGTTTTTTTTTTTTCCGTTTTTAATTTTTGTCACATTGTTCTGTCATTTAGTGTCAAATGGGGCAAGTTCTCTTTTCCTTTGTAACTAATCATTGCTGACACGTAGTTTAAAAAATCTTTTACTCCAGAGAATGTGCCCGTGGTGTTTTAGGTCAACCTCACCCCGGGTGAAAATACCATACATGGTGTCTCGGAGCCTGGGATCTGAAAATACAACAAGCTTGTTGTATGCTGACACTTTATAGTACATTAGACTGGGTCATCTTTCACTGAGGGGAATGTGCTGTCCAACAGACTACAGCAAGCATATCATGGGCTTTGTTCAAAGTGCTTCTGGATACAGCAAATCAAAAGGGAACTCGTCGACTCTCCACCTCCTGCTTAGCCCTTGGGAAAGGCTTCATTCAGTATGGCAACTGGCTTTCTCTTGACTTTTTGAGGTAGTTACCCCATAGTTCAAAAACACTGTGAAACCATGTGGCTTTTGGTTCTGAATTCTTTTCTAGTTATTGATCGTCAGTATAAAGAAAAGCAACATTATTGCTTTTTTAATTATCAGGGTGATTGAGATAAAATTTACATACTGTAAAACTCACCCTTCTTGGTGGACAATTCAATGAGTTTTGACAGATGTATATGGTAGTGTGACTATCACCACCTTCAAGACTTAGAGCTATTCCTTCCCTGCAAAATATTCCTAGGCACTCCTTGTCATTGACCGCTCTCCACAACCCCAGTCCGTCACCACAACTGGACTGTTCTCCCCCTTTGTAGATCATCTGTAGAGCATTAAACAATATGTAGTCTTTTGAATCTGTCTTTTTAAAACTTACCATGTTGTATTTGAGACTCAACCATGTTGGCCTGTGTATCTGAATTTTGTTTCTTTTTACTGCAGAAGAGTATTCCATTATAAAGATGTGCCATAGTTTATCCATTCACCAGTTGAAGGACATTGGGTTGTTGCCAGTTTTTTGGTAATTATGGATAAAACCACTATAAGCATGCACGTACAGGTTTTTGTGAGACCATAGGTTTTTATTTCCTTTGGGTAAATATGGATTACTGAGGATATAATGAGTATGTGTTTAACTTTATAAGAAATTGTATATTTTCCAAAGTGGCTGCGCCATTTTATATTCCCAACCAGCACTATATCGGAGTCCTAGTTGCTCTGTATCCTCCTTAGCATTTGACACTAACAGTTTATTGTTTCTTTCTTTTTATTTTTTAGCCATTTTAGTTGGTGTGCAGTGATATCTCATTGTGATTGTAATTTTCATTTCCATTAAGTCTAATGATATTGTGCAACTCTTCATGCGGTTATTTGCCATTTTTATAGCTTCCTTGGTAAAGTTTTAGTTCAAATGTTTTGCCCGTGTTTTAGTCGAGAGTTGGTTTTCAAATTATTGTCTTTTGAACATTCTTTATGTATCCCAGATGCAAGTCCATGAGATTTAAGAGACATTCAGAAAGATCAAATTTCACCTGGTGTTTACTAGAACTTCTCCTTCATCAGAAGCCTAGCAAAAGCAAGAGTATTTATACTTTTTTAAGTTATAAGTCATAAAAGTAATCAAATGTAGCTATGGACTCCTTTGAAAATGTGTCTCTTCCTTTAATTTTGGGACGGCATCATTTAGTGAAGTAACCTATCAGGGCTCAGCACTTGGTTCTCTCTCACGCTTATCTCCTTGGTGATCTCATCCAGTCTATGGCTCTAAACACCATCTCTATGCAAATGATCTCTAAATTTATATCTCCAGTCTGACCTCCAGATTCATATTTCTAACTCTGGATTCATATCTCCAACTGCCTACTTGCCATCTCTATCTCTGTCTAGAATTAAATCAACATGTTCCACGTAGCATGTCCCAAGATGCACTCCTGCTCTCCTACCCCAACCTGCCTTGCTTCAATTGTCCTCATCCCAGTTGATGGCAGATTTATCCTAACGGTTACTCAGGTCAAAAACTCTGAAGTCACTCCGAGCTCCTCTCTTTCTCTTGCAGTCTACATCCAATCCATCTGCAATGCTGTTGTCTCTACCTTGAACCTACATGAAGAATATGATTACTTCTCAAAATTTCCACTGCGACCATCCTGATCTGAGACACTCTTAACTTTCACCTGGATTTTACCGCAATATTTACCCAAAGAGTCTGCTTCCTTCTCTACCTTTCCTCCCAACTGCCATCCCATTGGCAACACAGCAACCACAGCGGTCAACTAAAAGCATAATTCAGGTAATTGTATGCCTCTACTTAAAACCCCAAAGTAGTCAAAGTAGAAGACAATGTCCTCACAACAGTCAATAGAGCTCTGCATGATCTGTTCCCTCCCCCATTATCTCCAATTCTTTTCCGAAAACACTTCAGGGCTCTGTTGTTATCATCAAATTCCAACATCATATTTTCCACGTAATTTAAAATTAAATGGTACCAATAAGTAGGTACATTGCTAATGCCAAGTACACAGTGAGTCAATAGTAAAGCTAAAAACAGAGTTTAGCACTTTGCCCACTTCCAATACTATATTCTAGCTGCTAGATATTCTGCCTTCCCAGGGGCTATAATAACCTTGTTGAAAATAAAAAGAGCTGCCAATTATTAATTACTTACTGTTTTCTGAGTACTTTGCATACATCTTCTTTAATCTTCACAGCAACTCTACGTGGTGTTTATGATTGTACTCATTCTTGCGGAGGTAAGCCTGAGACTCAGGACTGCAGGGGACTTCCTTCAGGCCACACGGCAAAGTCTAGAGGAGAGCTCAGGGAAGTGGGTGGTGGGTGGCCAAGCCCCAGACCCCATCTCGTTACTGTTTCATCCTCCTTCTTTCACCAAAAGTAGGTCAAAAAATTGAAGAAAAAATACAAAGATGATTTCTAGGTTTTTCCTTGGTTTCTTATAAAAAAGATATCAAAGGTAAACATTTTTTATGCTTTGTAATTCTATCTTCAAAATATTCTGTACATGCTTCTGCCTTCTTTTGTTATTTTTCTTCTTTGCCCGTGCCCAAGTAGGTGGCAAAGGCCTTATAACCCTGGGAGAAATACTGCCAGTGAAAATCCTGAAATTGTAAAGAGAATAGTGAATTTACGAGAGATGAATCAAGTTCTCCTACCTTGGAAAACAGCCAGCCTAATCGATATATAGATTCACTTGGCTTTATGTGCTAAATGTTCCTGAAAAGTTGTCTATAAAATAAATATTTGTATATGAAAATCATATATTCACTCTGCCTTCTTTTGTGATTTTAGAAATGTGGTCCCACACACACAAAAGAAAAATATTTGCCCCAATATATTACAAAATGATGCTGAAGCCAAACATGCACTTGGACGAATAGTCCGACTGTCAACACCACTCACGCAAGAAGTTCATCAAATGGACAACCAATCCATATGATCATTGATACTCCTGCAAAAGCACAACTATGTCAAAACACACAATCAATTCTGCTCAAATATTTAAACAGCCTTCCTAAGCTGTGATGCTGGATGTTTAATAAAACCCAAAGGAAATAAACAGAAATACTTGCAGGGGAGTTGTTAGGCACCCTCGACTCTACAGTTCCATTGCTACTATGCCTATAACCAGCTGCACACTCCTTTACCAATCAATAAAAGTTGGCTAAACTTAATGAGTATCTAATTGATAAACCAAGAGATTCTATGTCTCTTACCTGATAAGAACAGTTGAAGTGTCACCTGAGATAAGAGGAGGCTTCTTTCCACCTCTGTAAAACTCTGAAAATTTTAGAGGGAGATGTCAGGTATATAAATCAGAATGTGTCCTCACGGGTTAGCTATGTAGATGTCATTCTGTGCAACTGGGGAAAAATATATTTGGGAGGATCCTAATTGCCTCCTCTGCAAAAATATGCATACCAATAACAACCTCACAGAGTCATCCATAGAATTAAATATTCATTTACTCACATGTCTCATCTAATTTAACCCTCATCAGTCATGAGATAAGTATTATTTATCACAATCTAACAGGTTTAGAAGCTGAAACTTAGAAGGTTTAAGTCACTTGGTCAATATTAGGCAGCTAGTAGGATTTGAATTAAGGTCTTCAGAGTCTGTGTTCTCCTTTTTAGCAGGGCAATTAATTTATCATAGTCTTCAAATAAGTTTATACATTTAATGACAAATTTATTGATCACCAGATAAGTATTTTTCCATGGACAAATGAATGAAAGAATATAGTAGGTGTGTAAATGCAGGTACATGTGTACATAGTGTGTGCAGATTTATGTTACAGAAACTCTACCATTACCTGTTACAACCAGTGGAACAGAATGAGTCCTGAATAGAAAGTTACCACCCATAACCAATTATCAAAGAATTAGAAGAAACACAAACACTTAAATATCACTAGTTGTATGCTAAATATAGCTTCCCTTTTTTGTCAGTTTTCCTAGACAAATTTTATTTATTTAAGAGCTATTGGCTTTGGAAAATTTTCATCAAGCCAGACTATTCAGTGCAGAAACAAATGCGTCAGTGCTTCACAGTCACACTATTTCTGAAAAATAAAGCCATTGCAATGATAAATATGGGGAAACATTGTCAAATTTTCTAATATAATGTGAGAAAATGCTTGTATTGTTACTAAAGTATTTGAATTATTAATAGATCTGTTTTTAAGAGTGTTGACATTTTGGCTGATTTGAATGGTCCTTAATGGAGTGGGGATTTTGCATTCTGGCTAGGTTGGCAGGCCAATTTACAGGTCCCCGTCTAGACACACAAAAGCCATTATCAGCCAGGGCAGAGAATTCCCAGTGAGGGAACCCTTTCTTTGCCACCATTGGTGGCAGTGACTGTTTGCAGTCTCCTCAGCTCAGGGTCTCCCTAATGAGGTAGAGATTGACCAAAATGAAAAGAACACAACTGTTCAGATCAGGTGTTCTTGATTCAAATCCCAATTTTTGAATTTATTGTTCCACTCAATATTTACTTTCATTAAAGAGATACTGGTCACTTTCTTAGGTGGTATCAAAACAAAGACGAATGATTAGCTATAGATAACTCAATATCCTAGCCAGGCTTCCCTCTTCCTTGCTAGATCCTTCTTTGTGAAGTGGGGGTACAGAGGGCTTTCATTTCAAAAACTGTATTAGCAAACTGCATGGAGTAGTTTCTGACCAAGGAGGAGGGGGAGTCTCTGCATTTCTGGGTCACAGACCAGTAAAGTATAAAAAGGTTTCTACTCCTGTCTTTGAACAGAGTAGTAGTAGATGGGTAAGTGAGTGACCTGCTCATTCCCCTTGGCTCTGAGTGTCTCATCACAATCTATTATTGGCTTCTCATTGCAAGCTCCTATGAATCTGTAGAGGGCTCTCTACTTTCTAACAGAGGACAGGGCCTGCCAGAAATACTGGGGGAGTTAATCCCTCCTGTAATAGCATTCATTAATAATAGAGGAGAATAAATACCAATCTTTCCCATCCCTCAGGTAGGCCATTGCTGAGGTCAGGTCCTCACAGTCTCCTGGAGGTGGGAGGGGTCTCAGCTCTGGCGGTCTACTGTACACATATTAGCTTCCTTCCTTCCCTGTCCTGTCTCTCCCCTTCACTCCCTTGTTGGCGTTTCCTGAAATCATCTTCCAAACATACTCACTAAACTTGAATTTTTGTCTCAGGGTCTTTGTCTGGGGGACCCAACTTAAGACGAAGACCAAAGAACATATGTGGAAACTACTGTGCACGCACAAGGCACACCCCACCCTGTGATGCAGCCTGTGTCTGTACTGTGAAGACTGACCTACCAATCCTCCTATCTGTGCCAACACCCAAATGTCTGTAAGCAGGGAGAATTGGGGATGGGAGAGAAGAGATTCTGATTTGGTGCCATTCATCCTGGTTAATGCAAGGAATGTAAAGTAAGGGATCAAGTGTGTCTTTAACACATGGACCAGAATTACTCTCAAGAAACAAGGTGAGAGGTTTGTTAAAAAAATAAATATTTCTTTTATTTGGCAAACCTGTACTAAATATTAAACACCATGTCTTCCAAAGGAAAGCATCCTGGGAGGAGGTTGGTGGAAGAGCAGGTTTTCCACAACGCTAGGAGGCTCTAAGCAAAAACTTTCTTGTGGGCCAGCAAAAACCAGATAGAAAGGAAAAAAAACAACAAACAAAAAAACATGGCATGTGGAAGATACCTGAGGTCCAATATTGTGGAATTTTCATGACACAAAGAGGAATATGAGGAATTCATCGTTCTGAAAAGATTGTTGAGTTTCTGGACATCTTAGTGGCAGTGGGAAGGGACTAGCAATGGGAACACAAGAACACAGATGAGAAGGGACTTCTAAGGGGTAGGAAGAGAGAATAGGAAGAATTAGCGAACAAGAGAACACTTCCTTGGAACACGCTCAAGGGCAAGGTAGGGGAGGCCTTTCTCCTTTGTGCTATGCAGTTCCCCACCCTCATCCTCTGACTTTGTGGTTTGAGAGCCAATATAGAAACTCTTCAGTCAAGAACTACTGAAAACATTCATCAGCATAATCTGTTTTCTTGGAAGCCACATTACAGTCGGCCACACCACACCATGAGCTCCCACATGGAGAGGAGGACCCATCTCTTACAACCACCCTCCTGGGGTCTCAATCTGGCTGGTTGGCCAGATGCAGCTGGGCACCCTTGCAGAGGAAGTGGCTCACCACCTGAATGAGTCCAGCCTTCCCAACTGCTTAGTTCAGAGATTTCAGGATGAGAACTTTCCTGTCTAACTGCCTCTCCTTCCTACCCCACCACACATATGTACATTCATTTCCATGAGTTAATTTCCAGAGGTTTGAGTTTTAACTGAAGGAGACATTTTGGGGGTTAGCAGTGTTGCTCTGGTTGTATGTAAGAGTGCTGAAGTGGAAGGAGAGAATGGAAGACGTGGCACGGTATCCTTCTGTTCACCCCACCACTCTTCTCCCACCACCAGTCTGATGGGCAGTAGTTTATAACACAAAGGGAAGGAGAGCTTAGGACATACAGAACTGAATTCATATGAACTGAATTAAGTGAACTGAACTCATTCATTGTAAGATTCTAGAACCAAGTTATTCTACCCTGGTGACAAAGTACATCACGGAGCTGGGGAGAAGGCCTTTTCTATTCCCTCTACGGGGTCTTCATCCCCTGACAGCCCCCATTATAGTGTATCTTAATCTCCCTAAAGGCTTATGGGGCTACTACCAGACAACTGCTGTGTCAGGTAAAGTCTTCATTCGGAGGACACTGACAAAGCTGGTGAAACACCTGGCAAAGGGCATAGGAGATTTAATCTAAGTGAGTGTATCTCAGGGTGAGCCTGCATGCATACTTAGTGAGTCAAGTAGGAGAGAGATTGGGATTCCAAAGTAAGCAAGAAGGGGCTCTGAGCTAGTGAGATTCAGGTAGTTATGTTTATGTGCTGTGATTTATAAGATCTAGGTCTTCAGATTACACAGTAGTTAGGCATCCAGATATGTGATGCCTATGCAGATGTTAGAGAACTCTGTACTGGTTCTACATTATTGAAGGTGATTCTGCAGAGCTCTTTTGGGGACAACAGATACACGTGGAACAGATGCTGTAGCCTTTGAAATGTTTTCTAACTCTCAGAGACCTTTGAGAATAATATATGTCTGTAAAAGGAAAAATGTAGGAATGAATTCAGAGATGGGAGTCAAATCTGTCTCATGCTTCTGGGTGTTTTAAAACTCACCATTAGAGAGAAAGTTCCACCAACTCTTCATTAGGCAAAATGCATAATTCTAATAGCAAATAGGAAAAGAAAAAACTAAAATTGCCTTGTGTGGATTTAACCTGTCATCTGGTGGTTACTCAAATATCTCCTTAATTCCCAGAGAAAGGCTTTTGAATGATTTAACTCTGCACTTGAGTTTGGTGTCCATCTTTTGTTAGGCCTTGTGTAAAATAAATGCATGACTGAAGGAAAAATGGATGGAGGGAATAAATCATTGTAGATGAAAAAAAAAAATGTGTGATGGCTCACCTAGAACTAACCTCCTTTTGAATGAGACAAAACTGACAACTAGCCACTGTTATGCATCCTGCAAATCCCCAGGAATGGAGACCATCTATTTCTGTCCAGCAGAATGTCCCATTACTATAACCATTGCCTCTCATTCATCCAGCACAGCAGTGGAAGTGATGTCTGCCCCCCCCCCCCAACCTTGTTTTTAACTGACCTATTTCATATCTAGGAGCTTATTGGAATTACCATTTGACTAAGCTGAGGGTGATTTCATCAAACAATTGGCCAAATATAGCCAATTTACAAGTCCCTTCCCCATCAACAACATACCCTCCCTTCACCTGCTAAGGAAATAGTCAACTAAGGAACTGGGTTGCCTACACGAATCATTTGTTTTATGAGTAGGTAAGTCATTGCCTTCAGACTTATATTCACAAATATTTATTAAAAATTATGTTTTATCCTATGAGATATGAAAGGCACTATACTAGGAGTTAGGAGTTCTTATCCTACTAACCCTACTTATCCAAGGGTTCTTATCCTACTTAGTAACTGAAGACCTTTGTGACCATTTTATGTGTTGATTTCCTCATCTGCAGGTTGGACCAAGCAATGAATGTGGTGCCCTCCAAGGTGCTGATGGACCTAACAGTCTCTGATGCTTCCAATCTGGTAGCAAAGCACAGAAATGCATCGGAAAAATGCCACCATGGACATTTTGGTCTTTCAGAAGGAATTTTAGGAAATGTGAGGACTTCTTATGACAAAATTCACTACTCATTAGGAGTCAGGTTAGTTAATGGATTCCTCAGTCACCTTTTTTTTTTTTTAATTTACCAGGGTTTTCTTGATCTATAATTGACACACAGCATTATGTTAATTTCAGGTAAACAACATTATACAACATGATTCTATATAAATGCATATTAAAAAGTGATTCCCCCCAATAATCTTTTTAATATCCAACAACACACAGAGTTACAGTTTTTTTTCTTTGAGATGTTCCTCATTCATCTTGATCTAATGCAACCCATACATTCTGGGGGGCAGTTGGGCAAAAAAACCTCAGAAGCTATATAGACCAAGCAAACTTTTTTAAGATTTCTGTAATACTTTTTAATATAAAATCTATATTCAGAAAAGTTCTTTTGTGGTGTTCCAACATGAACTTAACAGAGAAAGTTGGCATTGGGGGACTTTAACAAGAAAGCACAAGAAAATTCTGTGTCCGAGGCTAAAATGCATCATGGAGATGTGAGTTGCCTGGTTCAAGATTTGTAATGACAGCTTACTACTCATCATAGCTATGTTTGCTAGCATTGTCTCATTCATCCTTATCAATAACTAAATAAATAATACTGTGGGGTGGTTTTCCATATTACTTTCATTTTACAAATGATGAAGTGAAGACTCAGACTAAATATCAGAGCCAGGGCTTAAACTCAGGTACATCTTTTTTTTTTTTTAAAGATTTTATTTATTTGACAGAGAGAAACACAGCAAGAGAGGGAACACAAGCAGAGGGAATGGAAGCGGGAGAAGCGGGCTTCCTGCCAAGCAGGGAGCCCAATGCGGGGCTCGATCCCAGGACCCTGGGATCATGACCTGAGCCGAAGGCAGAAGCTTAACGACTGAGCCACCCAGGCGCCCCTAAACTCAGGTACATCTTGACGCCAAAAGCTGTGATGGTCGCCTCTGCCCAATCATTCAAAACACATTAAGCTGTCAATGAGGCTAGGGCTTGATTTTGGAGATAGAGGTCCAGAT
>CM053606.1:70908411-70980643 GCA_028646535.1 Procyon lotor | reverse complement strand
GGCACTGAAAAACATCAAAGGGAAGCATATCAGAAAAAGTAACTGTAAATGGGTTCAACAAGAAGCACCTAGTCTTGTATAACCTCATGCTGATCCACATATCCTCACAGCCATCACTCCACTGCAGAGGGAGAAATAAGATCTGCCTACTCTGCCTCACCAGAGTGCTGTAAAAGTAAACGGAAACGTGTGAAAAATGCTTACATCTCATTGAAACGGGTTAAATGAATTCAGGGTGCTCTCTTTATGTATTACTACAAATTAGCATTGGTATCCTAAGTAGTAGCCATTCAAGACAGCGCTACTCTCTCTCCTTGCAGAGACTTCTTTCTGCCACCCACTTGGTGATTTTTGATAAAACTGCTCTTCCTCTTTAAAGAAAACCAGCATAAAACTATTTTATTGGGCTTATAGTTGAAATGACACAACTCTAACAAGTTCCCACTCCATAATATACTTTTGAGTTCTTCTTTGAACCCTCTGCATATTCTTATCCCTCTGTCTCTCTCCTGTGTGTGTGTCTGTGTGTGTCTGTGTGTGTGTGTTTAAAAGCCACACTCCTAGGTCTGAGAACAAATGAATGTGTCCTCAGGGAAAGTGTTAAATCAGTGACATGAAGGTGATTTAAAGGTCTTGGGGGGCATCCAATATTATTAAGCTTAAAGTGGAGCCCTGACTTCCAAGGAAATAGAGTCAGCTGAAACTAGCATTCTCAAATTGAGAGAGGGAGAGAGACAGAGAGAGAGAGACAGAGAATGTTGTATTTACAACTCCCATGTTAAGATAACTCAAAAGGAGAGAGAAAGACATTTCCAGAGAGGAAATAAGTTTTTTTCTAGATTCTTCGCATAAGTGAATTCAGTGCTTTTCTGAAAAGCTTTGAGTAGAATGCTTTTTAACTCAATTTAGTCTCCACTTTAAATTCTGTTTCTTGGGGCAAGAAAGCTTTTTTTAGAGCAGAGCTAGGTAATAGCCTCCTGGATAGTCTGAAGCTTATGAAAGTCTTATTCTTGCCTTTCATCTCTTCGTAGAACCGTACACTCTCCTGATTACCCCAAATTACAATGTTTGCTGCTTCTCCCTTTAATCAGATTTGAGCAATTCTGTTTAGTTAAAAAAAAATCAAATGGCATTTCTCTTTCATAAGGTTTTTGCACTTCATAAGAAGAGCGAATTCTGTTATCCTTCATTGCTCCCCATGAGAGATTTTTCTTTTAATGTTTTGAAGCCATGATTGTTGTGTATCAAGATACTCAGTCCAGGCCCCATGGTGGTGGATTGGATTACTTTGCTGATTTCTTACCTGCAGTGTAAGACTCCCATGTAGATTAGGACATGGTTTAAGAGGAATTATCTCCTGTTTTTAATAGATCACATACTGAGTCTCAAGCTCCAAATTCAACAGAAAATCAAGCTAATTGTTCATTTCTTCCAGGATATCCCTGAAGGATAATTGACCTCTGCAGAGCAACTTCTTAGTAGGAAACTAAATAATTAAGTTGGAGGAAATACATTTCTTGTTCACAATTCCAATGGTAAAGGTTTTTTTTTTTTGTTTTGGTATGTGTGATGTGATTATAACTCTGCATGCCTTTTCTACAAAAGATAAATGCACCTTTTCCCCCAGCTTATTTTGAACTGGTTATTCTAAGCAGAATACACATTCAAATTACTGTTATAGATAAAATCTTTACCTTTCAAGTTATTAAAATGAAGTATTTTCAACCTCTCTTCATCCAATAAATCAAATTCTTCTATACTCATTAGGTTAATCTCTACACTAAAAGAATGACCTGGAAACATACAGTATAGACAGACATTGTAAAATGATAGATTTGGATGTTTTCCCCAATTAGCACATTCATTCTTTACTATTTTAATCTACTATGCCTATCTGCCTATTCCATAAATTTTCAGCAGTAACTATGATTCACACTCTCCAAACAATAAAAACAATGCTAACCCCAAACTCCCAATTCAGTTAAGAGCACAAATCAACAGTTCTGTATTTCTTATGATCTTTAAAAGCATCTCAATCCAAAACATTATAATATAGTCTTTTAAAAATAAAAGCATACCAAAGGGGATCCTAATATATGCTTCCAAACCACTAAAAATTACTCTTAAATTACAGAGGCCATGACATTCCCTACAAAAAATCAACCCCAATTTAAATCCAGTTTTAACTTAACAATTATAACCCTCCAAAAGGTGCCTTGCCATGAAATAGTTCAAGGCGCTTGAGAAATAATGGAACAAAGTTCCTCAGCATGGCTGGAGGCATGGGAAATCTCCCCGAGGAGAAGACAACTTTGCTAGCTCACTGCACATCCCCAACCACCCCCAAAGTCTCTAATTTGTAAATTGCTGAATCAGTTTGTGCACATTTGGAAAATTACTGCTTTCCTGCAATTTTCTGTAAGCTATTGCTAAATTGTTCTGTTGAATGTTAGTGAAAAATTATATTTTTAAACCACCTCTGAATCGTAAAAGCCCATGGCACAGTATTCTGTTTATGTGAGCAATTTAGCTTTATTAAACAGCATGACATAGACTAAGTGAGCTAAGATAAGATTGGTACAATACGTGCCCCAGAATCAACGGCCAGCGAAGCCAATCAGTTTCCATCCTGATTATGGAGAGTCGAACAGACACCTGAGAAGGAGGGGGGGACTCTACTGCCCACTCCCCAGATAGATTCCACTCCCCATTTCACCTTGAATATTATTAGAGGGATTTTTCTAGACAGTGCAAGTTTGAAGAAGAACATTTTCCAGAAAGTATTTATTTCTGAACTTCTCTGTTTTCAACCTTCTACCAAACCACCAATTACAGAGTTTGCTTTGCTCGTCTTAGGCAATAAGGTAATATGATTCCCAAACAGAATCTGAGATGTTCTACTCCGAAGACAGAATTTGTTCAGTCATTAAATAAACAGAATAAAGTAACCTAGTTATATCCCCAGAAGTGAGAAGGAATAGACACATTTAAAATTATTTTCCAACATACAAAGCTATGTCAGCTTTGCAGACCAAGGGAATAGAAATGGTGACTGAAATCTGTTAGTCTGTTTGCGCCTTCCCGACTCACCCTGCTTGGAAGTTTTAAAAAGGATGAATTGAAAGGAAACTTGCAGAAATTTAGTGAATCGTCACATAATGTATTCTCTTGCATCACTATGGAAAGTAATATTGCTAAGCGGTTTGTTCCACTTTAAATCTTTAGATACTCAGCCTTCTCTAAGGTCATTGTATGAATTTAGACACACTATTCTGGAAACTAAATTAGCCTGCATTTACTGGGAAGTTGAATGCAGCCAGACTAATGGTGGTGCAAGTGTAATTGGTTCCCAACATGTGTCACTGTGTGTACTTCTCAAGCTCTAGAAAAGATGCATTATGGGACTAATTTTTAAATGTTAATGGATATTGGACACTTGCCAGACACCCAGCTGTGCACAAAACACTGAGATGGTAAATAGCTCTTGATCTGTTTAGAAACAAATGATGATGGTTTTTAGGATTCCACAGGACTGACGGCATGGCAACCAGCTCAGACTCGGAGACTGACCCCATTAACGACATTGAAGGGAAATGTTCTGATATTTACCATCAAAATTAAGGAGCAAGGCCATCGTGTTAAGGCTCAAATTATTTTTGATTAATATTAAGGAAAGTCTAGACCCTCACACCTATTAACCTTACCTGTGTTAGCACAGCTCTTTGACAAGTGTTTTGGGTTTGTTTGTCTGTTTTCTATGGGATCGGGTCAAAATGAAAATGTCTTCATCAATTAGCTTGGGTGTAAATGCTGCTCTCGGAATGACCTCCTCACCTGTGCTTGCAAAGAGAGCCTCGCTCCCCCACCACGCATCAGCCCCCGGGGTTGGCAGAAAGGCAACAGGTTTCCTATCACTTGATCTGTTGCTCTTATCATTTTAATTGAAAGTCAACGAATGGAGCATTTTCTGTAAATTCTTCCTCCAAAAGGTCTTACTAATTGTGTGCACTTGGCCAGTCAAGCCTACTAGAAATGGCTTTTTTTTTTAATGTTGGTGATGAGCTGCTTTTGATTAAAAAGCATGAAGAGGAAGTGTCGTTTTTAGCATAAACATGGGAAAGAAATGGATGCAGGGCACTGCAGCCTACTGTTCCTCTGGAAGGAGAGCCACAGGGGGGTGTATTCAGCATCTAAAATGCCATCTGAGGCTATCAGCACGGTTTAAATATTTCATCAGCCAAGGAGAATATGAACATGAGCCGAGCTGGTCTGACATCGTTTCTGGAGATGTGTGAGAAGCACCAGGGGAGCTCTGGGTTGTTGGCAGCTCAACAACTAGCAATTTGTGTAGGGTGAAAGCAAGAGAAAAAAAGACAAGGGAGAGAGAATGTTGCCCTGCGAACCCAGCAATCGTGAGATGCGTGGATTTTGAGGATTTCGCACAGTTAAGAAATAGTGGGGACAACTCACTTGTGGAGGCGGCCTCACTTGTCATAACTTTGCTGAGGGACCTTCCAGATGGCCAGGTTTCCTCTTCACACTTGTGTTGTTGCAGACACCTTAGCAGTAAGGAGACTCAAGCTGCAGGTCTTGGTCCAGTATTTTCAAAGGCGACTTGCACCAACAAACTTTGATGACCGGAAGACGCCAATTTAAATTCTGCCTCTGCCACTAGCCAAGAACAATGGGATTTTAGGCAACTTGCGGTCTCTCTAAGCTCTCTTTCTTTAACGCTAAACAGGATTATGACTAAAGTATGCAAGAGTGCCCAGGGCAAAATGGATACTCGATACATGGTTATAAGTAAAATTTATATCATGTCACATAATGATAACATTTTGAAATTTTTAATATTTTGTTCCTTATTATAAATTTTAAAAATATCTTAATGAACAGAATGTCCTTCTTTCGTTATATATTCCTTTTTATGATTCCCTTTTGGATAAATGTTCTTTGGAAGAAGAGTAGCAGCTCTTTGGAGGATTTCTCCCAGATCCTCACTTTCCTGCATCCCATAGCTCTTTGCACCTCTAGGAGTAAGAACCCAGGACAAAGGACACAGAAAACACTGAAAGGGGCAGGGATTATCTTTCAAATCATCAGGGACTGAATTTCAGATTTGCATGCCTGCTAAAGCAAAGAATTTAAAGGCTCAGATGGAGTCTTCAATAGGTCCTCTCTCTTCCTTTGGGTGGAAACTATAATTTGGGCTCATACATCTGGTTTGAAAAGTGAAGTGTTATAGTTGAGGCCATTTTCAAATCACAGATTCAAATATTACTTCTTTTTTAACAGTTTTGTTTAGTGAGATATAAATTGCATATACCATGTAATTTACTCAGTTAAAGCGTACAATATTAGTATATTCTTAGATATGTGCACCCATCACCCCAGTCAATTTTAAAACATTTCATCACTTTAAAAAGAAACTGAATACCTTTCAGCTTTCATTTCTCATCCTCCCTACCCAAAGCCCTAAGCAATCACTAATTTAATTTTTGTCTCTATAGATATCCCTATTCTATAATTTCATATGAATGGGATCACACAATACTGTGGTCTTCTGTAACTGCCTTCTTTCACTTAGCATGATGTTTTCAAGGTTCATCCATGTACATACCAGCATTTCGCTCCTTTTCACAGCCAATTAATATTGCATTATCCTTTATCAGATAGCTGGATTATTTCCCCTTTTTCTCTATTGTGAATAATACCAATATTAACATTCATGTGTACCTTTTTGTGTCGACATGTTACTCTTCTCTTACATGTGTTCACCTTTCTTGGGTGTATACCTAGTAGTGGGATTGTTGGATCATAGGGTAAATGTAGATTGAATCATTGGGGGAACTGCCAGATTGTTTTCCAAAGGAGCTGCACCATTCACATTCCCACCAGCCATGTATGGGGGTTGTATAGAGACAGCTGTAATCAAATTCCAATTGCTAGCAAGTTCTTTCTTATACTGAGCAAGATTTCCCTCTCAGATTCTCTCCATTGATCCTAGTTTTGTTCTATGGAACAACACCCAATAGAAATCCAGGTTCTTCCCTTTTCTAAAATTTAGGCCTTCTACTATTTATAGTCATCAAATTGCATTCTATGCCCCTTCTCTAAGGTTTCTTGTCTTCTGATGAACACACCTTTGAAGGAACTTAGATATTCTTCATCCTTGTTTATATCCTTCTCTCTTATTTTTCTTGCTAACATGCAAGCTCCTTCAGGGAAGAGACTTTATCTACACTATTTAACACTTCATCATTTTGTCTCCAGGACCCCCCCCCCCAAAAAAGAGCTAGTCTATAGAGTCTAAGAGATATTTGCTGAATAAATATGTATTGAATGATTGAGTCTCAGTTGCCTCCCCAAGGATGTACCGTGATGTTATGATATCTTCTATCCACAGTTGCATAATATACTCCAAGGGGAGTTATTGACTAGTGTTGAGTACAAGGAGATCATTTCCCCCTCTGTAGAAGCTTAGAAAACTAATTTCATAAACTAATGCCTCGTATATACAACATTACAAACTCGGAGTGAGACACTCCTTGTTTTTGAAGAGCTGAAATAAAGTCATTGCAAGAGAATGTTATAAATATAAAAGCAGACTGATAATAACCAGACTGATGCACAGACCTTCATAGTTTCTGTCACCAGTTCTATACGTCCTTTTCCAAGTATTGTGTGATGACTAAAAAGAAAGCAAATACCTATCTGCTTTGAATAATTTTAGGAGATTCTAATGATGCCAAGATATCTAGCTGAACATCATGGGAGTGAGGGCAATACATATCTCTATTTTTTGTCTCTGAAAATGGGCACTGCGAAGAAGGATTATATAGGGAAGAGAAAATCTCAATATTTTGTGATTCCACTCAAATTTTACCTCTACCGATATAACAGTGGGCCTCAGTTCTAATGTTTTTGAAATGCCTTCTGAATTGTAATCCTTTATTGGTGAATTTGTTTCTCTTTAAACTTCAGTGAAGAATGTAAATGAGTTGTAACACTAGAATCTGCAAAAGAATGTAGGGTGTAGATGTCCTGATTAGATGGGAAGAGGAAATGAGAATCGTGTTGGCACTGAGGAACGGCTGGAAGGAAAGAAGCAGATGTAGCGGGATGCATATGTATGTAGATCTGCATGTGATCCCTTGCCTCTCCCCCTCACCCATCCCCTTCCCACCGCCTTTATCATGAGGTCATAGCCCAAGGGGAGGTGGGAATAAAAAACTTACAATTCCAGGGGAAGTCAGAAACACTGAGAGCCGTGTTCCCGGCCCCAGATCTGTAGGACATCCCCAGCATGTGGGAGCAAGCCTAGTGCCCATGGTGTCGGAGCACTGGCACACAGGCCGTCCTGGGAGTAGGTCAGGTGGATGAACCAGAGGCCAGCATGAGTCCATTCAAGGCAGAAAAGAAAGATACCTTATTAGCTGGCAGCTCAAAGTAGCCAGGGTAGAGGAAAGTCTTCATCAAGAAGACTGAGATGAATTATGGAATATAAAGACACTACTCTTTACTATGTGTGGCTTAAGTAAATTTATGAGCCCAGTACTAAATCTATAGGGTACGGTGGATGGGGAAAACCACATCAGAAGAGATGTGAGAAACCAGCTTGTGACTTCAACTGTCACCAATTACCAGGAGGCTTGAGTCCTGGGAGTTTTCCTCTTGACTTCCCTGTGTGCCTCTCCCTACATGCTAATGTTTTGCCCAGTATTTCAGCGCTTACATTTTCCTCCCCACATCATTCTGAACACAAGAGATCAGATCAATGCCTGGAACAGTAGAGACCCTAAATGTCACCTGGGTGGAGGGAAGGAATCATTCTGGGACAAAGGGAGTGTGGGTTTACCCTGGATAGCTGTGTGTGAGCAGATAGAAAAATACAGGCAACGGTTTAACTACAGGAACCTCTTCCGGTTGCTTCTGCAGGAACCTATCTAGGTTCTCACCATTGCTTCCTCTCCAATGGTGATCCCAGGATTACTCCTTGGTGCCCGCTGAAGGCACCCTTGTGGTTTGGTGTGGAGCTGGTAGTTATAATTTTGGATGAAAGAGTATTGAGCTTTCTGGATAAATGGTTTTCATCATTTTCTCCAGTATTTACAGGACTGTGCTGCTGGTGCTGAATAAACAGACACAGGAGCGCATGTCTGAGAGAAGAGTACATATTGTAACTGTTTGTTTTGGAAAAGTAATTTCCTCTATCAGTTCATTTCCATCAATTTTATCAATTCACTTAAGCCGCCTAATCCAAATGATATGGCACATACTGAAGCAGAAATGGGAGTTACTTCAAATCTCTCCCAGTCCTCCATATCCCTGCACTTAAAAGAAACCCAGGCCAGGCTGGCTGGAGACCGAACTCCATTTCCATAGCCCTTGTTTGGGATTCAAGAGTCTATTGTGTTACTGAGCTGTATGGAAAGGGAAAAAAACCCCATGTTCATCCCTTCAAGCTGTCTGTAGTCATTATGTGATGTGATGTCTTACCCAGGTTGTATAACAATATGTTGCACAGAGGTTGCTAACAGGAAAACAAGTGAAGATTCTGTATGCTGCTAGATTTCGTGAATATTCCCAATACAAAAAAAAAGCATAGTAGAATCAGAAAGTATATGATTCTGTTTCTTGACAGATTGATACCCAAAGCAGGTTTCACAGATATACTAATTTTAACAAATCCATCTTTGGAAATTTTTTATTTACAGAACTCACTGCTGCCTCCTTTTAATGTAATGAGATTTCATAATGAAGTCCAAATACAATCTGGTAGAGGAAGAGGGCATGTAACACTGATTCTAATAAGCTTGACTAAAATCAATAATGTTGTTAGTTTCCCTGGAACCAGCCTGCATTGGCTCACAGAGCCATGTTCTGCCTAGAGCACAATATTAGTGGTTTATGTTCTATCGGGCAGATTTCTTCCATTGTGGGGAAAAAGAAACCGAAAGAAATTAAGAAATGTTATTAAATGTGTCTTTAGGTTTTAAGTGACCACAAATTTGTTTGCCTCTCTCTTTTAATCGGTTCCTGGTTTCCGTGGAAATAACTTGGTGGCGTCCTACTTCCGCTCATTTCGCGGGGCCTCCTTCTTCAGCGCCATCTTGGCTTCTCCTCGCCTGCTTTCAAGATATCACGTGAGCAGGAGAGCGCGCACAAGCGTGTCGTGAGGGGGCACGGAGGGAGCCCCGCGTCCAGGAATCCTTGTCCACGCCTGGGAGCTCAGCAGTAGAGACATTCGTTCACATTAAGACTTTGGTTAAAATGCAAATGCCCGCGGCAGAGTTAATGGGGCTCCAGATGGAACAGGTGGCGTGTAGAGAGGTCTGGGGATCCACATGGCCCCACAAGAGAGGCTTGGCGGAGGGCACCAAACACCCTGGGAGGGTATGGGGACCATCTTAGCCGTGGCCGGAGAAATGGGCAGAGGGAGAAAAATGGGGAGTGGGAGTGAGGCGACTGATCTAGATAAGGATACAGAACACCTTATCTGTCAAGAAACTTCCCAGGGCTTTGCGTCTGTTACTGCGGTAAAACTTCATAAAATCCTATACTATTAGAATTTTTTTTTCTTTTTTTCTTTTTCTTTTCTTTTCTTTCTTTTTTTTTTTTGTGGCTAGGATTATCTTTATGAGCAATCCTGGATTGCTCTGGTTTTCCTCTGTGTAATCTTTTACCAAGAAAGCTCATCCACCTGGTGTCAATTGTCAACTCCTGTTGTTGACTTCCAAATCTGCACCTCTCTTCTTGATCCAAGCTTCAGAGGCTCTGTGGAAAGAAACAACCAGTCAGAGAACTCTTGCTTGACCGCTGAGCCCATCTCCTGATAAGGTTAGTGAAATTAGGTTTGAATAGAAACCATATGACGGAAGTCATCAAAGGGGCTGGGTGGCTCTGTGGGCTCTGTGTTGGGGATGATGAGCATATAAATCGGCTGATTCTTTGCTTGGACAGACCCCTCAAACTCTGCATCTTAATTAAAGCTGCCTAAATGAAAACATCCTCTTTTGCCCCCCAAAGGCTGACTCTCTCAATCACTGTTTCAGTGCATAGAGTTCACAGCCCTAAGCAATTGCCCCAGTTTTCCAGGTCCTAGTTATGCCTCAGAGACGTATTAAGTTCTAACCTCACCAGGTGGCACAACTGCAGATATCTGAGAAAACTCACGTTCATAAAATTTGAGAAGGGCTTCTCCATCAGACTTATGATTCTGCTCCCTCAAGGCCAGTTCACCTGCCAGGGTCGGCTCACATCTTATTCCTATCTGTGTTTTGGACTCCCAGAAAGCTTATATATTTGAGGCATATGAAACAGCTTAAAATCATTAGCTAACCTTTTCTGTGGACTTGATACGTCTCTCGAAAACACACTGCAAGCTCCTTGACAAAGGGGACTACACCTTGCATATTTTGAAGCAGTTAGAATGGAGTATTACTGGAGGTGCTCAAAAACTGTTCTTGGTTAATGGGCGCTGATTAATGACAGAGAGTGGGGCTAGGATCCTAAACGCAGCAGAGTGAGCTCACCAATTCTGATGATCCCCATATATGCCGATTAATATTGGCACAAAGTAAACACAGAAGATATTTGGGTCCTGGACTTTTTTTTTACAGTTGATCTGGTTCAAATTCAATTAAACTTAACACGGGGAAATGCCAGAAAGAGAACGTAGCCAAATAGCCCAAGGGAGCTTCATTTTAATTTTGTTTTTAAACCTAAAATCAAATTAACTGATGCTGATTGAGTGCCTACTATGTACAAAGAAGTACACACAGGGGCGCCTGGGTGGCTCAGTCGTTAAGTGTCTGCCTTCGGCCCAGGTCAGATCCCAGGGTCCTGGGATCGAGCCCCGCATGGGGCTCTCTGCTCAACGGGGAGCCTGCTTCTCCCGCTACCGTTCCCTCTGCTGTGTTCCCTCTCTGGCTGTGTTTCTCTCTGTCAAATAAATAAAATCTTTAAAAAAAAAAAAAAAAGAAGTACACACAAAGGAATACATGTCTGAGAGGGCTGTCTTCTCTAAGCCCCAAACCATTCAGGACAGAGCACTGGACTTAATAGTGAGCACCACGTTCTGTTTCTGCCTCAAGATTCTGAAACAAATTATATAAATTCTCTGAGCCTAAGGTTTTGGTTTTTGTTTTTGTGCTATACTTGTACCTAAGAGGCGGGAGCAAAAAGAGCTATTTTGCTTCCTTGTGTAGCTTGAGAATTAAGCCATCATTGGAGCTCAAAGGTGAAGCACTACAATTTGATGCACCAAATTTTACCAACTTTAAGAAACTGTGCTAGATCCTGTGCTGTTTGGACAATGGGAACTGTGACTCCTGGGGCTGTGGCAGCCATCATATGACCATGAAGACACAAGCTGAGCACAGTTCCTCTCTGCTATGAGAACAGCAGAGCAGAACGACCGTGACAAAGGCTCACTCCTTGAAGACCTCATTCTGTCCCAGAGCCACTCTACACTGAAGCTTCTTGTGGCATGAGATATTTTCCTTGCTGTTTCAGGCATTTTGATTTGCCCAACCCCTGCCTTAACATGAGCTTAGAGAGCAGAAAAGAAAGAAAAAATTTCCTACCTAGCGTATTAATCCTCTTCTATACTTACACAAATATGAATATAGAATTTTTAAAACAAGTTGTCATAATGATCGGATATTTCTCAGAAGGATGGTATGAAAATTGGTGAGACACATGTGCCAAAACCCGCTACAGAAATATTAATAATTTCCTTTATTATCGTGGTTCTCACCACACTTCCTTCCTCTGCTCTCCTCCCCACAACACTCCTTGCCTCAGATCTGCCCGTTGTCAGCACCTCAGTGTCAGGAAGGAAACACAGCACTGCTTCCCTGCAGAACTGAGCCAGCAGGATGGAGAGAGCTAAGTGCTGTCAGTTATATCGGCTAGTGAAGAGGGTTCGCTGCTTCCTTCACAATTTTGGAACCCTGTAGCTATTCACCCTGTTTATGTAACAGATGCTAAAAAGAAAAGAGATGTCAGCTTTGAAAGCAGAAACCCGTACTAACCAACTCTGAAGTGAGAACTCTAATGAAAGCCAAAAATAACAAAGTTCTCTCCTCCGTGACAAGAAAGGGGTATTAAAAATTCAGGCAACCTGAAATAATCCATTCAAAATGGCATAAATCTTCACCATATTCCAGAATAGAACTTTTTCTGCACTCATCTGGGCGTGATGGTGATGGAAAGCAAAATGGACACTATCTGTAAACCAATGATAGGGAAATATGAGTAGCAAAATTCAAAACTCTGATTGATAGACCAGTGTGACAGTCTGTATTTTCAATAAAAGCCATAAAAGGTATAATTTTAGAGTAAAATGTGCCATTTCAGTGAGGCATAGGGTACATTCATATTTTTTATTACCACACATATTCATAAGACCTAAGTCCCAGCCCCCCCAAATGAGACTCACAAAGATCCAAAGTTAAACACATGTGTATCTACAGACACATGGGGATATAAAAATACATCAATTTTATTTAGAATGTCCTACAAAACTTCTTTTCAAAAGAATGTACTTAGAACTTATATTTAGATAACCATCACTCAATAATGTTTTTTAGATTGCTAATATATAGAAACGTGGCAAGGAACTCTTTCTTGTCAGTGACTTAGGGATATTTCCTATTGGCTTTTACAGATAAGTTCATTGAGGAACAATTAAGATACATGAAGTTCCATTGCTTCTCCCTTTTGCACTTCTAGTCCAAGGTAATAAAAAGGGCCAAAGTTCTTCAGTTAAAGTTTGAGAATAATGTTTTGGTAATATATGTGAAATATTTGTTGCTTCCTCACGAATTAAGCTTCGGTCACAGCAGGCTGCCAAATCAACGTTAATATTTAAATACATACTAAGATGGTTCCACAAATAATATCTAACTACATAAGGAGATTGCCACTTAGAATTTTTGGAGTACATCTGTGAAATCAAGGTTGGCTGAACTTTGTGTCTCCTGGGAAAAAAGTTCCCATGGGAGCAGCAGAGCCACAGTTCTTAAAAGCACCATTTCTACTCATTCAAAGATTTCAAGTGTGTATGATTGCCGCTGTTCTATTTTGGAATCCTGTTTCAGTGAGCAGAACTGTTAGTGTGAGGAAAGTCAGAAAAGTTCATTTTATTCAGAAGTGTGAAAACATCCGTGCGGATTTGTTTTAATAGACCCATTCTGGACGCTGAGAGAGGGCTTTGAACTGGATATTGATATTTCCACTGAAGCTATAGGCATTGGAAATGTTCACTGGGATAAATAAAAGATATTATGTCATGATAACGACAACAAAAATAAGAACTGGTGCTTCTCATTATGGTGGCTTGTGATGTATTGGAAATATGGTTGTTCGTCTTATGGGAAAGACCAGCAAGCGCTGCTGGAGTGCACTGGTTACTAGTGCCCTCTGCTGGAAAGAATAAGCATTTCAAGTACCACCTGGGTTATGGCTGAGCGAGTTGTCCCTTGTAAGCAATATGGAGGATCCATATTTCTTCCATTTCAGATGCTGTTGTTGTAGAACACATAATGCCTAGCATCACCCCAGGGAAGAAAAATATCTTTCCAAAGCAAATACCGGATACAGAGACTCATCCCTACTATGTGATCCCATTAGGAACAATGGCTTGCTATTAGCTTAACCTCGGATGCATTCCTTCTCCTCTGATCCTCCTGCCTTCTTTCTTCTTTTAAACAAACTATATCATTGAACTTCTTATCCTTAAATTCGTCCCATGGTGACGTTCCCTCCTATTTTTCTCTATCTGTCTTGGCATATTATCTAAAACAGTTCTTTAAAAATCTTCTATTTTATATACTTTTTAGTTGTAAAATGCATCAATATTGTGTCATTTCAGACGTAGACGGTAGCTATGACATTGCTCACCTCAAAAGGCTCCAGTTTATCATAAATGATCAGTAACAGGGAGTGCGAAATCAAAGTTAGAGAAACATGAAAGACCTCCTCCTGGTGTCGAATCCTTTAAAGCCAGTTCGGACCAGCAGTCCAGCAGTAGGAAACCCAGCGGTGGAGGTGTGCCAGGGCTCGTGTGAACAGTTCACCGTTATTCACATCCCCTGAGTTGGATTGTTGAATGGAAGGTTCAAATGTGTCTCCTCAACTCAAAGCAAAACTAACCTGAAAACATAAATTGGCCCATTTGGGCTTCAGACTTGACCCAAATGTACAAAGGGGGGTTCACAAACTTCAGGGAACCTGATTCAACCTTTTAGTTTGTTAAGAAACCCAGAAGAGATGGTCTTTATAGTTATCAAAGGTCTGCACATTACCTCATCAATGGAAGTGCGCTGTTAATAGAAGCCGTTCCCCCCACATGTCAGGGGCACCAACCCACTGTGCCTCAGAAGTCCCCAGATGTTCTCGGACGGTTCCAACCTTTTCGTTAGGCTACGTTTTCATTCTCTCCAGTTAAAATGCGATGAACAGAGTATCGGTTACATCAGTGAAATAAATAGCTAATGCTGGGAAAGAAGAAATCCTGATGAGGTATATAGAAATAGAAACTGAACGTACCAGGGTATCATGTCATTGCCCAATTTATAATAATAATTTTAAAAACATAGAGCAAGGACACTAAAATATGTTATATTTGCATCATACTTTTCTTGGCTATATTTCAAAATGTTTGAAAAATGGCCTACGGTCCTGTCATATCTGCTAAATGGTCTGGTAAGTGTCAGCACCTTCAATGCCATTTGGCTTCTAAAATAGTTTAATGCGCCTGAAGCTTCTCAGACATCACTTACATTTTTCCTGGGGGTTTGTTTTCTTCTACATAGGGACGGAATTTTTAAAAAATGTAATGCATAGGCAATCCTAATACCATTGTTCTATTTCTCATACTTGGCTCCTTTCTTGCTTTTTTGTCATATCCGATATTGCTTTAATATGCAGAAATCAGACAAAAATGTCAAAAGAAGAAAGCACCAGCAGAGACTTAGTATAAATTGAAATATTTCATGTCTATAGTAAAAGAAAACTTTAATTTTAAAAATGCCAGAAATGGTTCAGTCAGTGTGAAAATGAAGATGTCATGACTAAATAGGAATTTTCAGTCCCTTAGCTGTCAATAATTAATAGATTATTTACACTGGCACACTCACATTTCCCAGCTTCAAGATTCCATTTACACTTTGATCCTTTGCTCAGCAGCAAATTTAACATCATTGTGACCTTCTTCTGCCCAACACCATCCGCCCATCAGACAGGGAGAGAGCATCATCTGATATGTGCATTTATTAAGGCAGCAAGCTCCAAATATTGGAAAAATGACACATGCCAGTGTTTCCTATAATAAACTGGAAGAGAAACAGATTGTTCTTAAGGAAAAATCAATTAGCAAGCCCTCTCTACATTGCTTTTCTTAGGAGCTGAGATGTTTGCATCCTATGGTGCAAGTATTGCTCTTAAAAGATTGTTCCTGATTTAAATCCTGCAGAATTGATAGCAAGTGTGCAATAGTTATATAATGGCTCTAGTCATACAGATGAAATTCTAATGCTAAAGATTCACGGTGCCTTGCTTCACTACATTGCAAACAATAGTTTATAATAATTGAAATATCATTAACATCATGATCCCAGAAAACCCTGAGTTGTATTATAAATTACACATTTAATGAAGACTATATTTTAAAAAAATGAGAACTAAAAAAAAAATCATGCCCAAAAAAGGATATTACGAAAGTCCATATATCATATTAATGGGCCAAAAAAAAAGGCACAAAACCACTGAATCTTAAAACTGTTTAGTAATCAACGTGAGAATATTTGGTAGAGATGCATAAGACTGTTAGTGTGGAAAATCATTTTGAAACTGATTTGTCCTTTGATGTTGACTCAGGTTTGCGTATTAAAAAATTTGAACCAGGCCAAAATGATGTGGAGCTCCAATATGCGATAAAGATAGAAAGAGCAGTGAGAAATACACAGTGTAGCTGCTATGCAAACAAGATGTCAAGTATTGTTTGTGGATTTCCTTACTAGAAAATGGTCGTGTAGCTAATGTGTCAACATTTGCATTAATGATAATACTATTAATGATGAAACTGTGCCGGAGAAAGCTCTAGGTGCCACATTTCAGCTCAGGATGTGTGTGCATGGTGGGGGAGGTAGACCATACCTCTAAAAACAAAAGCATCAATATTATAAATATGTCACAATTACAGTATTCATTGTGAGTAAGCAAACCCCGTCCTTCCTGCCAGTGGCCTCTTTGTAGGTCGTATCTATTCTGACTCACAAAGAGAACAAAGTTTTTTTCTTTTTAATTTATTTTTTATGTTTTTTTATTAAGGTTCTGTGGGATTGAAATGACACTTATACTGCTTTTGTGTCGATTTGGAAATTCTAAGCTCTTTTCAACTGCTCCCCATTAAGACCAGTCAGCAGGCTAACGCTGCTTTTGCCTCTCTTGAAAAGCTCTACAGAGAGACAGCTTTTCCTCAGTCCTGGATTTATTGTTACTGTTTCAGTCTTTAGCATCTAACCAATAGTTAGGATAATAATAATAGCTAGAATGTATGGACGGCTTTTATTTTGATGGAATTATTTTCATATATGTTATTATTAAATCATGAAAACTTAGGTCTTGAAAGGAATTCAAGGAGTTCTCTGGCCTGGTTTCCCATCTAGAGGTTCACTCTTATTTGATATGATCCTGAAGAGCTGAAAATACATTTTACCTAAGAAATGAATGGCTAGTCATAGACCGTCTCCGAGGTCCCCTTTATCGCTATGATGTTTTTAAAATCTGTGATTCTTACGTAAACTTCCAAACAGGATACCTCCCTAAAAGATCTTTGAGGAGTCCATCCGGGTAGTATAACAGATTGCACAAACAGAAAGGAGAAAGTTTTTCCATTGATCTATCATCTATGCCTAGTCTAGAAATACATAAATGTGTTTAATCACTACATTAGTTACAAAGCCAAGTGTGGATGTTAGAGCGTTCCAGACCAAAAAAGTATTTTCTTCCAACAGGGTAGAAACATGGGACAAACACCTTATCTCATTTACTTTTATTTCCGAAGCTGTGTACTTACTGGTCCTCTTTCTGGAGTGACTAGGACCCACAGAGGTCAGAAGAGCGTGGTAAATTTTGTTTAATCCAGGCTTTTTTTCTTCCCCGGCTGGGAGCACATATTTTTATTCATGTGGTAGGTACTCAGTGTCCCAGCAGATTACATCGTTCACGCACTACCAAAGCACAGTGATTTCCTTTGCAAAATTCCTTGGCAGGAAACACCACCAAATGCCAACCTAGTCCCAGAAATAACTGCATATTGGACTATATGAAAGATTCTACACGATATACCTTAACCGTGCTTAAAGAAAGGGTGATGTCAAGGAAATCACAAAGTATGAATGAAATTTGAAGCTTCAGATAACTTTCTACCGCAAGTTTCCCTCCATATGGCAATAATCTTGGTGGGGAAATTATCACTGTGTTTTTAAAAAGACATCAACGGCTATCTCTCTGGAAGATATTCTTTGCCTTGGAGGCAGAAAGATGAATGGCTAGTAATATTCTTTCTTATTAACCTGTTTCACAACACAAAATTATCTTTTTATCAGTGATCTATGTATTATACAGGATTCTACCCTCATGCAAGAAACCCTTAGTGTTTCGAGATGACTAGAGATAAAGAGAAGAAAAATATTGCATAAAGTTGATTTATTACCAGGCTACTCTACAATATTTAGACAACCAAAATAAACTTAAGAAGCATTCCATTTGTGACAAGGGCCAATAGAAAGGTAAGGAATTTCAACCAGAAGTGAATTTTCAGCTTGAGCTATGACCTCTGAAGAAATGAGATTTGTAAAGTAAATGCTAATAGAGCCTCCTCCGTGGCAGCCTGAGCACACTGCTATGAAAACACAGAATAACAAGCATCTTTCGGCTTCTTCAGTTTAGTTTTAATTACTGCAGAACAGCCTTCTCCTGCTTCTCTAATCTTGCCTCTGTCAACACTCCACCGTGAACCTGGACTCTTTGAAGTTTATGTGTTCACAGTAGAAGTTCACTCTTGGAAGCCTCTGTTTTGTGAGATTTTTAAAAATCTTTATTTGCAGCTGGATGAGTGCAATTCCCTTCTACCCTTCCCATTCACTTCTTTAAATTCTACCCAGAGAAATACATATAGATGTGTTGGGGACACTGTGGTCAAAATCACAGTTGGGAAGATGACCACCTAAGGAGGCTCACATTCTCATCCAGAACAAACCAATGTTAAAATTGATATATTGTGCCTCCAAGAAGTCTGCAGTCATTCTGCACTGTAAACACCCTTAGGCATGTAGTATTACTTTTATTAGTTAATTTCTTTCCCTGAAAAGTTCTTTTCCCAAAACCTTTCAGTTTTCCTCAATACTCTTTTCAACCATCCTCCATAGATTTTTTTTCTTTATATCTTCTACATCAGTGGTTCTCAAAGTGTGGAATGTAGAACATGGAGAGTCCCTGAGAGTTTTCTGGGGCATTTGCAAGGCACAAACTATCTCCATGATAATACTAAGATATTTGCTTTTTTTCATTGTGTTGACAGTTTGCAGTAATGGTGTAAATGCAATGGTGGGTAAGATTTCTGGTGCCTTAGCAAAATCAAGGCAGTAATACTCAGCAGTATGATATAGGCATATTATTCAACAGGGTGGCAACAGGGTCACAGTTTAAAAACAAACAAACAAACATACCAGGTTCATTAGTAATGACCCTTATGAAACAGTAAAAATTAATTTTATTGAAGCTTGGCTTTTGCTTATAATATTTAATAATCTAGATAATAAAATGGGAAGTGGATATGAAGCACTTTGGCTGCATATGGAAGTGCAAGTTTGTCTAAAGAAAAAGCACTTTTTGGAGCCTCTGGGTGGCTCACTTGGTCAAGCATTTGCGTTTGGCTCAGGTCATTAGTTCAGGATCTTGAGATCAAGCCCTGCATCGGGCTCCCTGCTCGCGGGGAGCCTGCTTCTCCCTCTCCTTCCCGCTCATGCTCTCTATCGCTATTTCTCTCTCTCTCTCTCTCTCTCTCAAATGAGTAAATAAAATCTTTAAAAAAAAAAAAAAGAACACATTTGCAATTGTTTGGGTAGTCAACTGATCAAGCCACTTTGTACAACATTATTTTTACTTGAAAGAATGACCATGATTATTCCATCCTGTGTATTTGGAGGACCTTTTCTCAAAATCAAATGAAGTGAACCTGTCTTTTCAAAAAAAGCAACTGGGGATGCTTATTGCCATTGATAAAATTAAAGATTTCAAATGAAAATTGGAATTTGGAAAAACTTGCATCCCCAGTGATGAGCTTGACAGCTTCCTAATGCTTAAAAACTTTTGGATGAAATTGATGGTGATATTAATGAATGCAGTTTTTTAACACTGTGTAATGAAATGTGTCAACATTTGGAAGATCTTCATAACTTGGTGAGCTTATATTTCCAAATGACCATTGCAAAATTTTATAAAAAGCATGTGAGGACAGGGGTGCCTAGGTGGCTCAGTGGGTTAAAGCCTCTGCCTTCGGCTCAGGTCATGATCTCAGGGTCCTGGGAATCGAGCCCCACATTGGGCTCTCTGCTTAGCAGGGAGCCTGCTTCCCTCTCTCCCTCTGCCTGCCTCTGCCTACTTGTGATCTCTCTCTTTCAGTCAAATAAATAAAAATAAAATCTTTAAAAAAAAAAGATATTAAAAAAAAAAGCATGTGAGGACAAAAGATCCACTTAAAATGCAAAGAAAACCAATGGATTTTCATGTAACAGAGTCTAAAAAGTTCATTATATGGTTTCAGGCTTGCCATTTCAAGTAACTTTTAGGAAACAACTACTTTCCAAGTTTTGGTATAGTATCAAAGAAAAATGTCCACAATGATCTTAGAGACTATTAAAGTCTTTCTCCCTTTTCCACCACATGCCTATGTGAGAACAGATTTTCTTCATATGCTTCAACCAAGATAACATATCCAAAAGATTAAAAACAGAAACAGACCTGAGAATCAAGCTTTCTTCTATTAAGCCAGGCATTCAAGAAATTTACAAAACTGTAAATAATACCATTCATGTTGCTAATTTTTTGCTTGAAAAATATAGTTATGTTTTTGACAACTTTATGTTAATGTGTAATGGGGTTGGTTATTATAACTTTTAAAGTAACAGACAATATTTCTTAATTTCTCAGCTTTAATTTCTAATATGATAAGTGAAAATTGATACAATCCACATAATCAAAAAGCTTGGTGGGGGAGAAGAGGGTTCCTCCATAAGTTTTAAACGTGTAAAGAGGTCCTGAGACCAGAAAGTTTGAAAACAAATGATCCATACTTACAACACTGCCATTATTTACTGGTAGGCTTATTACTCACCCAACCTGCCTTCCTTTTGACCAGGAGTCCCTAACCTGGGGTCCCGAGAGGGTTTTTGAATTCACCTTGACATTTCACGGAACTTCACATAGGTATATTTTTTCCCCTGGGGCAAGGGTCAGGAATTTTATAGTATTCACTATAGGTCACTAGGAACCATTGCTTTCAGTGAAAGTCAGGGAGCATGTCTTCTCTAAACTTTCCCCAGACACTGTGGCACCCAGGATCACCAGCATGAAAGTCAGTGGATCCCTGGTGTTGAGAATGAGCTACCTAATTCAACCAATTAAGCATTAAATTGATCTATTTATTCTTTCTGTACAGAATCCCATGCCAGGAGCTAGAGGTAAGGAAAGGGCAAGGTAGATAGGATACAGCTCCAATCAAAGGTATCTCTTCCGTTGCTTCCTCTTACTTTCCTACTCCCATTCCTAAAGATGGGTTAGGTGCCTTTCCCATTGCTTGTCTAATTCCCTCTCTACATGCCCATCTCTGCACTTCCCACAAAGCAGTATAGTTTCATGCTTATCTCCCTTGCTAGACTGTGAGCCTCTAGAGAGCAGGGGCTGTGTTTACTCATCTTTGCATTCACTGATCTCAACACAGTGCCTGGGATATAACAAATGCTCAGTTATTATCATTTTTAATGCAGTCAGTTTACAGTCTGAAAGAAGGAACAAGAACATGAGTAACTTTCATGGTGATATAAACCGCATAACATAGTGGTTAAGAGCATGGACCCTGGATTCAGACATCTTGTATTCAAAGTCAAGTTTCTACCACTTAATACTGAGTGACCTTGGGGGCACCTGGGTACCTCAGTCAGTTAAGCAGCCAACTCTTGATTTTGGCTCACGTCACAATCTCAGGGTTGTGAGATGGAGCCAGGCCTGGCTCGGTGCTCAGCAGGGAGTCTGATTCTATCTTTCCCCTCTGCCCCACCCCCCATTGTTCTCTCCCTCTCTCTCTCTCTCTAATAAATAAATAAAATCTTTAAAAAAATACTGAATGACCATGGGCAAACTAATCTTCTCTGTGGTTCAGTTTCCTCATCTATAAGATAGGAATAATAATAGTTTCTACCTCAAGGCACTGTTACGAGATAACTGTTAAAAGATTAAATGATCTTAAATCTCCTGAAGTGCTTGGAACAGTGCTTGACCAAGGTGGGGCTCTATAGGTAAAGAGGATGAAGTAACCCATATCTGACTAAATATGAAAAAACTTTAATGGGGGCAGCAACTGAGTGAAGCATGTTTTATTCCAATATCTTTAATTATCATTAACATGCTTACACTTGTTTGAGAATAAATTTATAAAAGTCGATGCCAAGGTAGCAATCAGGGGTTCATCAACTTTTCATTTTATACCCAGTTAATCTCTGATAACTTTTCTCTCCGAGTGACACACTGTAGCATTATAAGGCATCCTGCAGTATTAAATGCTATGCACAAATAAGTACCTAATGGTGGGTTTAAGGATGTTGCACAGTCCAAGTTCTTTCATTTTCCTGATTATAACTGCATTTGCATAATGTATGAATTCAAACATTATTGCTGTTAAATAATGCATAAATATTCTCCCATGCCGAAATATGTCTATTTCCTCTTCATGAATTCTGTTGAGTGTATCGTTCAGCTGTTGTTCTATTTAAAATGTACTTAGAGATCTGCATACATCAGAACTGTGACTGGGGGAAATGTCGTAGCCAGAAGAACGAACCTACTCAGAACTGTAAATGAAGTATACATTATTAAATGAGCCAGGTTCCCCCTCTTCAGGGTGCGGTCTCCTCAGAATCTTATGTTTAGTATTTTAGAAATGGCAAATTCTTCCTTGATCGCCTGATAATCAGAAGGGATTTGCATGTCTAATAAGACTTTCCTGGAAGGTCTCAGAAAGAAAAAAATTTTTTCTTTGTTTTGTTTGGTCTCTCCAAACCTAAATATAAATACGAACATGATCGTATACTTCAGAGATTTTCTTGCACACTAGGAAATACTATCTAAATTATTAGAGGCAATGATAATTGGTATGAATTCCCACTTCCACTTTACAGCTTTAAATATTCCATTTAATGCACTCTCAATGATTCTCTTATGGAAACCACAGCTGCTTCTTTGTTTTATAAAATATATGTTTAAAACGAAATACGAGTGTTTATTTCTAACTATATTATCTCCTTTTCTTTTCCAAATAGATGACTTGCCTTTTAAATTTCCTTTCACTTATAAAAGAGATAAAATGTAGGAATTAATTTAGAATCTCATGCAGTAGTTTCTCTTGTCTTAGTCTATTTTCTATTTGCTGCAAGTATGAAATAATCAAGTGACCAAAACAGACCACATTTTAAAAGTTGTATTTTATCTTATGATTCGCCATTATGATGCCAAAAGATGTCTATCCTCATACCACAATTGCCATGATGTTACTTATATGCAATCACATACACATATGGACGAGAGCTTCTTTTCTCTGTCAAATGGATTTTCTGTCACTTCCCTATTCTATCCTCTACTTAGTACTGCTGATAAAATGGGGTGATGCATTCAGATGTCTAATAAAAAAAGGATATGTCCTTAAAAGTATGCATTTTTAATTCTACGTGTTTCATTATAAGCAAAAGATAACTCTGAAAAAAATCACATGAACTTCAATGGGAAATACCAAAATATTTTTTATTCTCAAATTGAATATACCTGTACAATAAACAAAATAAAATGAGCTGTGACACTGCATGTCAGTTTCACACACGGAGCTCCCAAACTAATATTTGCGAAAGAAATCAATTTCATATACCACAAGGCTATTCATTAAATCTTTTCTATTTTGCCGTGGAACATATGCAACGGAGCCATCAAAGCATGAGGTAGGATCTCAGAGCTCTAGTACTAGGCACCTCAGATTCAGAAAGTGCAAATTCTCAGTACAAAAATGTGAACCAAATTTGCTTCTTTCTCAACCTCCTTAATGAGCAATTCTAAAGCCACACACCCCCACCCACCCCCGTGCAATTGATTAAAAAAAAAATCAATAGGAAGCAGTCTAGCAGGTGTGGAGATCCAAGGATCATCCATTGGAGAATTGTGGCTACATTTGAGAGCTTTGGGCTCTTGTTCATTTCTCTTCACATTTTTTTATGCCTAGAGGATATGTTACCTACTTCCATCCGAAAAAGTCAAAGGAGCTGCCAAAAGCAAAATGCCTAAATGTTATCTTCAATGGGAAGAAAGTTTATGAAAATTCATAATTTATTATGAATATAATAATTAATATAAATAATATAAATAATATAAAATTCATAAATTCAAAAATTTATGAGAATTCAGTCCAAATTCTGATTTTTTAAATCCAATGTCCGTCACTTTTCCCCAGTATTAAAATGAGAAATAAAAGACAAAACCCAGGGTGAATGCTGCAAGGTAAGGAAATTTGAGAAGCTTCTCTGAGGTAGGTAGCCACTCTTTGAGCTAAGTGGGGGAAGGGCAACAGAGGCTGCAGAACAAAGCTCCTTCCAGGTGCACCCACCCTGGGAGCTCTGCCAGGGTCGTAACCCCAGAGGAAAAGCAGACGGGGAGATTCAGCAACCCTCTCCGTCACCCGACAACCGCAGGCCTTACATTGCCAAAAGTATCCTGACATAAACTGCAGTTTTTACTTCTGTCATCTAAGAGCTTGCTTCAACAAACCAAATGGCTTACGATTTTCGAGAGAATGCTTGTTGTCCTCAAGCATATTAAGTAGTATAAATAAAGATGAAACTCAAATTGTATCTATGAGAATTCTGTGGCAACTCTGGGGAATTTTGTAATTTTTATAAATCTTACATGCTGAGTATTTCCAGAATCTTTCGAGTGTTTTGTGGGTCCCCACAACCATTCAGCTTGATGTCTTTTTCTGTACCTTGCCTAGTCCCTCAACCAAAAGAGCTTATTCGTATAGAAAACCTTGTGAAAGACACTAAATTTTGTTGAGGTGCTAGAAAACCACACATTATGTGGGATGTATTGATTGCAAAATTACTCTATGAGGTCTGCGTAGTATGTCTGGCCCTAATGTCCCAACTGCCTGCACTGACAAGTATTCCTGACTCAAGGTCTTGGGAAAATCAAAGCTCTGGTGACCCTTGCTCTCATCATGGCATCTCCCCTCTAGCCCCTGTAGGTCCCATCTCTACTCCTACTCATTTAGGCAGTTTCTCTAAGGCTGAGACAAAGGAGTGTTTAATCAGAAATTGTAGTAACTAATTGGTGAAGCCTATTATAAAAATCCCCCTAATTACTCCGTGGTGGCAAGAAAAAGGGCCTGTCAAGAGCATATCAACATTACAACTGTGACAGCAAAAAGCAACATTTGGAAGACCTCCTCCCCTGGGCCTTTTCTTTGATTTCTGCCTTTAATACTGATAAGAAGTGACAGTAGTTGGATAAAACAATCAAAACTTGAGTTGAAGAGCTTATAAACCCTCTGACACTTCAATAAACCAAAAGCCGATATGAAACTAGCAAAAATGGTTTTATTTTAACTCTGGCTAGCCACACACCACAGACATGACATCCATTTGCAGAGCTCCGAGCTATCTCCTTGATATAATATTTTACTAACTCTCATTTCACATCTTTTAAATAAGAAATAAATGCTAAATTCTACCAAGAGAAATAAAATCTTTTATAATCTTTTAGACAGTTGTTGTCATCCCTCAGGAGAGCTTTATGCCTGCTGCTAAATGTCTACAAATCAATATTTAATATTTTGAAACATGAAGTCTTAATTATCCATCTCCCCTTTAAGCGTGAAACCCTCACTGAGTGAAAATAAAACCATTTGTTGGCTGATGGATTGATTGCCACTTATTAGCACTTTTTTGATCTGCAGGTCAGATTACAGGGCTCCATTCCAAACACATACCATGCCTTATCATTTATGCCTGGATGTATGAGTGAGTAGAGCGGAATATGTTAACTCGGGCTGTGTGAAGATCTTTTTCACTCTGCTTCATTGAACTAACACTGACAAATTAAAAAAGAGAAAAGAAATGATCTTCAAGTCTTAACTCTTATTTATATCCCAGATAAACTTTTTACTCTTAGGTACAATAACAACGCACAGTCTCAGACGCTATGTACAAGTCAGAATGGTTGTGTATCTCACTCTCTACCAAGGAAGAAGGGAAACTGTATGATTTTGGTCAGTTGTGCAATATCACAAAAGCTGTAATTACACAAAATGGGAAAAAATCCATGGGCTTCTCTGGACCTTTAACCTTTCCTCACTTGGTCAGAAGACTTAATCACAGAAAGAAAGCTGAACCCAGAGCGGGGAGTTCTTGTGCCTCTAGGAGCAAAGAGATCACAACCAGATTGGTAATAACATGGCATTTTGTTTTGTTTCGTCTTTCCTGAATGTGTTCGTCCAGAAAAAAGGAGGAGCTTCCTGAAATGGGATTCAAGGCAAAGTGTGAAAAAGGTGTGTCCATGTTCTGGCATCTGTGAATGTGACCTTATTTGGAAAAAGGAATTTGTAGATACAATTGTTTGAAGAACTCAAGATGAGATCATCCTAGATTATCTTGGTGGGCCCTAAATCCAATGACAAGTGTCCTGTTAAGAGACACACTGAGAAGACAGACACAAGGGAAAGGAGGAGAATGCCATTTGAAGACAGAGGCAGAGACTGAAGCTATACAGCCACAAGCCAAGGAATGCCTAGAGCCACCAGTGGGAGAGGCAAGGGAAGAGTCCCCTCAGAGCCTCCAAGGGGGACATCACCCAGCTGACATCTTGACTTCAGATCTGTGGCCTCCAGAACCTGGACGAAATATATTTCTATTGTTTTAAGCCCCTGTGTTTGTGGTTATTTGCTATGGAAACCCTAGGAAGCGAATACACATGGCATGAACACAAGATGACTTGGTGGTTGCTGGTGAGTTAGGCAGGTACAGTGACAAATAGATTGTGTGGCCTTGTCCTAAATTCAGCCAAAATGAGAGGTTTGGGAATGTTTCAAGCCCTTCCTCAACTTCTTCCTTGTTTATCTTGCTCTGAGTACTGTTAACACTTCAGTCATTTCTCTAAGTATGCTGCATGCCTCCAACTGCACAATGGTGGGATTGTGTAGTTTCAGGTTTGCACAGCAGCTTTTTGCCACTTACTTTAATCATCAGGTAATCAACTCTGAGCATGCATTCTCTGCCTCCATTCTACTATTTAAAATAAAGAGATAAGGGGTGCCTGGGTGGCTCAGTGGGTTAAAGCCTCTGCCTTCGGCTCAGGTCATGATCCCAGGGTCCCGGGATCAAGCCCCGCATCGGGCTCTCTGCTCAGCAGGGAGCCTGCTTCCCCCTCTCTCTCTGCCTACGTGTGATCTCCCTCTCTGTCAAATAAATAAATAAGATCTTTAAAAAAAAAAATAAAGAGAGAATAATTTTTCCTGACAAGTTTGTTGCAAGATTACAGACATACTTGCAGTGTTTAATATAGTACCTGGAATATTGTCAGAGCCCAATGAAGAGTGGCAATTATTACCTCGCCAGGTATTGTGAAGTTTAAATAACAACACATAAGCCTCCTGACACCAAGGAAGCATTTCATAAATGCTACTATAGCTATTATCATTATATATTTTGCTCCCTGGAGTTTCCGTCATCACAAATTGGCAATCACAGGCTAAAATCCTTTGGTAGCTGCCCTTGCACTGCGGTCAAGATCCCAAACCTCTAATATAACCCACCAGGCTTGAACAATGTGGTCTGCATAATAGCCCAGTGTATTGTTGTATCCTGTGCCACATTCTTGTGTTTATCCTGATCCAGCGCTCCCATAACCCCCCACTCGTTTCCATTTGGCTCTTCAGGGGAGTGCCTTCCTCCTTTTGGCCTTTGCACTCCCGAAACACTCCCTTCCTGCTCCCAGCTAAATCTTCCTCATCCTTCAGCTCCCAGCTAAGGTGCCACTTTCTTGCAGAGGAATTCTCTGACCTCTGTCCATCCCCATCTTACAGGTCCTATGTTTGCCTTCATCATACTTACTCCTCTTCATAGTTACTTATTCACTTGTGTGATTATCTGTTAAAGCTTGTCTTGCCCACTAGGCCATGTGGCAGGGATAATACTGTGAAGATACTAAACTAATACATTTTCACGCTAGTTTCATTGTTAGTTGCATATTATTCCGTGGCTGTCACAAGAACAGTCATGCCTGAGAGACTCAAATCATGAATTTTTTTTTTAATTAATGTAGGGAGAGATATTCTTTCTTCTCTCATGGGTAAGTAGGAGACTTGGTGCATAGGAAGAAAAGGAGGATTAACATAGGGAAGTTCATGCACAGGAAATAGGAAATCCGTTTTTTCTGTCCCAATAAACTGTACAAAGGGAGAAGAGAGAAAAGAGCCAAGAAATCATATGGATAAGTCTTCAGCGTTCTGCTTTGGGAGTTGTGTCAGTTGGCTAGGGCTGCCATAACAAATACCACAGTATCCGTAGCTTAAACAAGAGAAATTTATTTTCTCATTGTCCTAGAGGTCCAAGATCCAGGTGTTAACAGCTTTAGTCTTTTCTGAGGCCTCTCTCCTTAGCTTGCAGATGACTGCCTTCTCTCTGTGTCTTCACATGGCCCTTCCTTTGTGTGCATACTCCTGGTTTCTTTCAACCCTAAACAGGAGTAGAATCTTTGGGTTGTCAGGAATGATAGAAATATGTTGGATATGTCTGAGAAAGCCCAGCGATGCCAGGTGGGAGAGAAGGGAGCTGGTGGTATGTTTTCTCAGGCATTGCTTGGGCAGGCTAGGAACAACAGTGGTCAAGCAGGCAGCTGGAATGATTGAGACGGTTCTTCTGACTTCACAGAACCCACAGGTGACATGCAGGGGTCCTGTGTGCCCCAGTGAGCATGTGTGAATTTGTTGCTAGGAGCAGTGACCCATCACGGCCAAGCCAGTATCAGAGAGAAGTGGTTGACTCGAAGGACAGAATTCACCCAGTCCCAAAACTCAAACAGTCCTGGTTGTGCCCCATTAACTGCAATTGCCAGTATCTAAAAGATAACCTTGTGAATTCTGACTCCCCCTTCATTTCCAAAGCTTAAGGCCACCTAAGCCTTGATGACAGGGCTAAGTCACATGACAATGTGGAGAAGAGCAGAAAGGACAAAAAAATCTGAAAGAATAACAAGCTGCAAAAAGATTGAGTTGTGTAGAACAGACAATCTAATTTAGCCCTAATGAGGAAATGAAAATTCTGAGTTTAGTAAAGATTTAGCCCACAGAAACCTAAATGATTAGGATTGAGAATGATAAGGTGGGATATTAATTGGCAAGTTTATATTTTCCTGTTTTCCAGTGGGATGAGAATCACAGGAAGATTAGATGTGCTATTTAAAAAAAAAAAAAAGCTACTTTTTTCTGTACACGAGAACAGTAGTATAATAACTGTATTAAATGTAGACATCATTCTAAGTATAAACTCCAGGATGACAGGGATCTTGTTTCTCAGGTGTGCCTTGCAAAGAGTTGATGCTAATAAATGTTTTTTATTTATTTATTTATTTATTTAACTTTTTTGAGGAGGGAGGGGCAGATAGAGAGAGAAAGAATCCTCTGAACATGGAGCCTGATGCAGGACTGGATCCCAGGACCCTGAGATCATGACCTGAGCCAAAATCGAAAGTTGGACGCTTAATTGACTGCACCACCCAGGCGCCCCAACAAATGTTTTTTAACTGAATGATGTCACTAAGTTTGCAGCAACTTCTATGCTATTATATCCCTCCCTACCTTTAAAACTCTACTTAAAGCTTGCCTCTGCTATGGTGTTTTGCACAATTATTTAGTTCCCATCATTCCAAATAATTCCACTAAACAATTCTCCAACCTTACAAAACAGTGGTGGAGGTGAATGAAGCTTACCTCCATCCAAATTAATCCAGCCACTAAATCTTATGCCACCTCCAATTTAGGATCCTAAAATGGATACCACATTAAGTCCAACTCTGTCTAACTCTCTTAGCCCATTTGCCTACCTGTTTTATCTTCTATAATTCCAAATCAAGAAATAATTAGCCCCCGTTAGATGGTCCCTTTACTGCCTCCCTGACTCTAGCCTCTACTTTGGCTCAAATTAGTTGTCATACCTGATTGTCTGACTTCTCCCATCTCTGCACTTGAATGCCCAGATCAAGTCAGTTCTGATGCTTCCATTCATATTAATCTCCTTTAAAAATTCTCTTTTACAATATCTGTATTGCATATCACATAATTTACAGTTCCTTACATGGCAGTATCTAATCTAGCAAGTTAACATTTAGTCTTGTCTGTATGCGATATGCATATAATATTAATTCAAGACAGCTGCTAATATAGTTCTACAGATAGGTATAAACAGACATATACACACACACAATTACACATGTGTGTGTGCAGCTTATCCCGGTATCCACATGTACTCTCCTTAGAAGCAGTCCATATCTTTAAAACTCATTAATTTTGTACTCCATAGTTCATAACAAAGATAGACAGTATGCCCTCAACAAATCCTTTTTGATTGATCCTAGATCAGACCTGACTTTATTGTCTAAGCGACAAACCAACAGAAACGAAAAAAAATTGAATTGTGTTTGCTTAATTTTAAAATCACTTTTCCATCTTTAGTATTTTATGAGTTATTTTCATTTAGCAAGTAGGAGAATTTTCCAGCGCCAGCCCATCTGCTCCTCCTCTTGATTTTGAAGTGGTCGGCAGGCTAAATTGGTAACATCTTTCATCCTGTGGCAACGCCCCATGTTGTCACAGGCATGCAATTCTGATTTCATTGCCCTATTGAGCCAAAGGCAAAGAGAGGCAACAAGAGATAAATCCCTTCAAAAACTCAATAAGTTTAATAATAGCTAACAGACACAGAATACTACCCGCCATAGAAATGCTTAATTGCTCTTTGTCATTAAGTTGGCTCTAATGATAAAGGCTCTTTGGGAAGGTTCCTTCCCCTTTGGTATTAGATTCTGAAAGATTGGACTGGAAGGGACTGTGAATACACCACTTCCCCCGACACACGCACACACGCACACACACACACACACACACACACACGTGCGCACACATGTACACACACACACACACACACACACACACACTATCAGCTACCACTGCGCTGAAAATAATATAAACAGGGGAGAAGCCAGTCTACTTAGCAAGTTCTCAAGGGAAGACATTTTCACAGTCGTTTTGGATAATATGCCACAGTATTTCAAAAATCTTTATCTGAGCCAGTTCTTCCCTATGTCTTCCAATTCATTCTTTTTTACTTTAAATGCAGTTTGTCTTAGACTGCCCTCTATGGAGAGCAAAAACAAATTAATTTTAGGTGTAGACCTAAAAGTAATAGAAGAGGAACCCATTGCTTCTCTCAGGGATGTTAAATATATTCTTACATTTCATTTACAATATTCAAGGGAAAAATCCGAGTGAATTTATAGAAAGGATTCACTTATGCTGTGGTCATTACAGTAGATTTTTTAAAAAGCTCTTTCCCACAAAAGAAATCCACTAACTGAACATAAGGATAGCAAATGATTTCCACCAAGTTGAAATGTGGGAAAAACAAAATTAGAGAAATTTAAAGTAGAATACACTGGTGTGAACATAAAATGCAAAAGCCACATTTATGTTTAGCTACGAATCCACTTCCACTAACTTTCTCTTGCTTCATTATTTTTTTCTGGAGACTCAAAAGTCATATCTACAATAGCAGTATGCTTAGGAATTATGAGAAAACTGAGACAAGTATGTGGGACAAAGGCCAGCCCTCGGCAAAGCTACAACACTACAAAACTGTTGTTTCTGGTATCCCATTTTCTTCCCTCTCTGCCACTCTAGTCTTTCTACTCAATGTTCCCTTTACTTCTTTTGAGAAATAAATGAGACTGAGAGCTTAAAGCTCACACAAAGTGCCTAGCTTTGATACCACTCATTAAATACTATTTTTTCAAATTATTTTTCTGAAACTAAGAGAATCAAGCCTACTCTACAAGATGGATGCCCTTAGCCCAGTTTTACTAGTGAAGAAAATGTGACTTGGAGAGATTAACTAATCTGCCGAAATCATGGAGCTGGTCAATGCTTTAACCACCATACCACATTGCCACTATGGCAAAGAGGTGACAGAATATCCTACTCTTGTTTCCTTTTCCTTCTCCTTTACCTTTGGTAGCTTCAGTCCTATGAGTAGTTGGCTTGCTTCAGAAACTCCATATTCATAATTTTGTGGAAACTAAGGTACAGATGAAGATCAGCTCCACCCAGGAAGGAATATAGAGAAATGCTTCCCCCGTACTGCTGCTTAGCGCCATAGTCCCAGCAGCCCGTCAAGAATCTGGCTCAGATTCATCAAAACCCCTGAAATTCTGGGCCTTTCAACAGTCATGTCAATTCATGGAATTAAAGCATGTTAGAACCAGGAAGCAACTTAAAGGGCATATAACTGAATTTGCTCATTTTACAGATTAAAAAAAACCCCAAGGCCCTTCTTGCTTAAATGAACTTCCCACAGTCCCAGAGCCAATATGTGGCTGGGCTGGGTCTTGAACTTAGGTCTTTGGATATGAATCAGAAGATGGACGCCTACTTTATCACAATAGTAGTAGCTCTTGCCTTGACTTGTCATTACTTCCATCACCGCTCCTTGATGTCAAAATGATTATAGCTTCTAACTGCAAAATTCCCTCCACTTCTACCTGGACTGAGTCTGATCAAGCCAAATATCATAACCATGATATGTTTCTAAAGTTCTAATTCATTGTGGACACATTTATGTTTCTGCAGCATTTGGTCATTATATTTTTAACATTTTAAAAGACTTATTAGTATATAAGACCTTAAAGATGGACTCCATGTCTACTTTTTCTCTTTATGTTTTATTATTTTTCCTTACTCTGTAATATATCCCAGTTCTCACATAAATCCAGCAGGCTATTCAAATGTAACCTTAATGGTAAGATTCTCCTTTTATGATTATGGAATGTGAGACTCCTTGCATAAAACAGTACAATTCTTCATAATTAGAGGAGACATTTGTTTCCATGGACAAGGACAAGGCAGCTCATTGTTCCATGCATCATTAGCATTATTGCATCACAATCATCATCATCACCATCAATTAAATAAATGATTGATTCTGATTTAATCAGAAGACAACGTTTGGGTTCCACAATTAGTTTTAAAGGCTATTTTCCTGCCAAATGTAGTTTGTTCAAGTCCTGTTGGACAACTTACAGGTTTGTTCAAGTCCTGTTGCACAATTAGTTCACAGGTGGGCACAAACTCGCTTCATTGTCAAAGTTTTGAGTTTTGAGTTTCAGATATGGACAGTGGGTTGGGATAATGGCAGTGATTCCGTACTCAGAGAGCAGTAAAGGCATGCCATAGCTAATTATTTTGTTATAGGACAAATAAATCATTAACAGTTATCAATACATGCTATTGAAAACAAAATAATTCTCTCCACTAGGATTGATTTTTTTTTTTTAACATGGCTATCTTCTGAACAATACTATTTTGTATTTACAGGCATCTGATTACCTTCCCCCCAGATTCCCCTACTGACACCAAAGTGATCTTCCTACAAAAAATACAAGCATGGAACTCTCATGTTTCAAAAGCTTCAGACTTTCTCTTTAACCTTCAGAGTATAATCTGATCCTTTTGGAAAATCACACCAAGCCCTTCCCCATCAGAGCCTGACTCTCCTTTCCATCTTCATCCTCTCTCTCTCTTTCATACCCAATCTTTTTTCTCTCCCTCCCCTCTGTCTTGTATACTCCTTTTTAGCCGTGAAGACCTGGCTCAAAATTCACCTTTTTGCTAAGACCCCTGGGAAGTTAGTCACTCTTCCCTCTGTAAACACCCAATATTTTTGTTGACACCTGACTTGACTGTGTCCTTCTACCAGAGGAACTCCTGAAGGGCAGGGATCAGTATTCATCCTTATATGCTTCTTCTGACCTACCACCTGGCCGGGTACAAGATAGAATGCCAATAAATACTTATTTTTAAAAAGTGGAATAAATAGGAAAATAAATAAGAAGTAAATGCTTCACCTTAAGGTTGTTAAAACTACAGTCTTCAGACAAGACAGAAACATCTTCAACTATTATAGATTAGTTTATATTGACTATATCATGAGCTTCAGAATTTTTCCCAGACACTTGCATGGCATAATAAAGCAAGATTAAGTAGGTTGTTGTCTATGTGACCAGCCCTTCTTCATGAACAAAGTAAAGATCATGCTTGTATGGGATGTGCTGCTATGATAAATAATCCCCAAACGAACCTTCAAAAAAGAAATTCTATCACCCAAAACCTCAAACTATGCATACACTCGGATACACAAAATCAACTTAGCAGGAGGGTTGTAACATCTAGCAACCAAGAAACATATTTCAAATATAGTCAAAACAAAGGGTAGACTTTCATTGCAGTAAGAAGAGAAATGAATAATGGTTGGTTAACAGGGGCATGTTTAATGCCTGTTTTGTTTCAGTTCTCATTACAAAGGCTACTATTGTCAGAGACATAATATAATTCCTACCAGAGGACTTAAGAAATAGGATTTAAAACAGGGCAGGGACTTAGTCATCCAGATCAGATTTGCCAAAGTGTCCAAAAAATTAATCAGTTCATCCTGCACTATAAGAAGAATACAAGGACTAACTCATGAATTATGGAGCAGTTGGTCTGACTCTCAAACCTGAAAGTTTCTGGGGCAATTCATTAAGAAAAAGATCAATTTGTGAAATCCTGGAGGTTATTAAGTTGTTTAAAAGCAGTCCACAAAATTTGTCATGTCAAACCAATTCCACTTTCTTCTTTAGCCAGGAGGAGGTGAGAGGTGGCATGAAAGATGTGAAGGCACTCTGTTCTTAATAAGGCTTTTGATAAATCAACATATTGACCATTAACTAATATGTTGTTTGGTTAAATTTAGGGACAACCAAACCACAGAAAGTGATGCAGGAACAAAATAAGAGAATCAATCCTTTACCCAATATTTATTGAGTTTCTGGAATGTGTAAGGCACCCTGCTATGCAATTGTAGAGGAACCAAAGAAAATCAAACAGCTACTCTACATTCAAGAAGATTAGAGTGTAGCACAAAAGGAAGTCTCCATTAACCTCTTTAACACTAGATAGAAAGCACTGATGATATTTAGACATTATCGAATAAGGGTTAAAAACATGGAATCTAGAACCAGATTGTCTAGGTTTGAATTCTGAATCTGTTACTACTGGGAGCATGAACTTGAGAAAGTCATCTGATTGTTGTCTCAATTTCCTCATTTGTAAAATAGTGATGATTATAGAGTGATATACATCATAGGGTAGTGGTTATTATTGAATGAGCACATGTAAAGTAGTTAGAGTAGTGTGGGAAGTTTAAAGAGAGACACTACTGTCCGTGTTGTGTAGGTTTGAAAGGGAGGAGGACAAGAAAGATGAGGTGACAGAAAGATAAAGCTTTTAAACAGACTCAAATAGGTAGGATTTGGCCATGTAGAGATTGAGATAGAAAAGGCTATGGTTCATAGAACCTGGTTGACTCAGTCGATTAAGCATCCAACTCTTGGTTTTGGCTCAGGTCACGATCTCGGGGTTATGAGATCAAGCCCCATGTTGGGCTCCTCCCTCAGTTGGAAGTCTGCCTGAGATTATCTCTCTCCTTCTCCTTCAGCCCCTCCCTCCCACTGCTTTCTCTCCCCCCCCATAAATAAATAAATCTTTACAAAAAAAGAAAAGAAAGGCTATGTTTCATATGGAAATACTGTGTTAGTTCAGTAATAACTGCTACACTGACCATGTGAGGAATAGATTTCTGTCTTATAGGAAATAGCTCAATTTTGTCATAACATAATGTGCATAAAAAGCAGAAATCGGAGAAAAGATTGGGACTCATTTATACTGACATTATTATAAGGACCAGGAAATCAGTGAAAATTACAAAGAGAAAGAAAGTAGAAGAGAAGCGGTGCACTGAACAGTTCAGAAAAAAATAAGCATCAAGAAAAACATACACATACACAGGCAGAAAGATGGAAATTAGACTAGGAAGGATTATTTCTACTTTAATTTAATACTTATTCATTTTCTTTTGTTCATAAATATGTCTGGCTTCCCTCAAAAATAGCAGATCTCCATTCAGACTAGCATAAGCCAGGAAAGGAAATGGGTTTTAAGAAAACAATTGTATTCCAATGAACTCAAGGACAAGAAGCCCGTGACGGGCTGCAGGAGAAGGTAGACAGCTATTAGGAGCTACGGTGTTTAAATACTCTCTCAGTGACATTCTCCCTTTCTCTCACTCTTGCTCAGGGTTACATGGCTGTCTCCAGAGAAGTTGAATGTGGGCTTGGCAGATAACCTTAAGCATTCTATAATGTCTTTTGCTCTGCTGTTCCCCATCTATATGGACCAGTGCCTCATACAAAACTGGACATCCAGTAGGAGTCAATGAATTGCCACTGGATGGGATTTGCTGTAAGATTTGACCCTTACTTTTCCAGACCACACTGCTATACCTAGAAATGAACAAATTGGCAGAAATTGCTTACTCAATAAATGCTGAGAGCCTTACAATGTATGTGGGAACCCCAGTTTGTCCTAATTCCTGACATATTATTTGTAAATGAGATCTTTTACTTTCTTCAGTGTAAGAAATGTATACATTTCAAGTAGTGCTTCACTTCATTTTCAGAGAAAACAATATGTTATAAATCAGAGACACCCTAGTTTGTTTGATTATTGTGTCCCTATGCCAGATGTACATTTTAAACTACCTTTTTCTTTTCCGTTCCTCAAATATATAATGTTTCAAATATGTAATGTTTACTCTTTTTACGATTCGAGGCTTTGAAGAAATCTTTTCTCCACTCCTGTCACAGATTCTTATTCTGATCTCAGAGAAAGCACCCCTCTCCCCACTAGCAGATCGCCTCCACTACCACAGCAACACATCTTCAACCCACCTGAGGAACTCACTGAGGAAATACAAAGTGGTGGCTGCCATGACAATCAGATGTCAGCAGTCACTTTCCACACCTAGCTCCTGCCCAAGCTCAGTGTGAGCTGAATCCCTTCCACCAGCCTACCTCATCTATGCTGCATAACCACAAGCAGCTAATATTTAAATACCCCTGATTTCCCTCCAGGTAGAGAATGACTCTATCACTGAGCCATCAAAGCAACATGAATGGCAAAGTATCACAAAATGCACAAGGTTCCACTGTGCTCATTCTTTACACAAATATTTAAGGTGCATTATGTATCTGAGTCTCCATTCCTATGTACCTCGCCCCCCCACACCAAGCTATTTCACCTGAACTACCTCTGAATCCAAACTGAGCTAAAAGCCCGCAGAAAGTCGTATCGTTCCACGACTCCTTTCTCTCCAACTTCAAATCCCAAGGGAGAGGTATATGCTGATGTGAGATATTACTTCATTGAATTGAAAACTGATGTGGAATTTTTCTGAGCTTTGTCTTGCCCTTTGCAATAATCAGACTCTCTGTTGACAGTTCCTCCTTCAACAATACTCTGCAGCTAGTGAGACTCCTTATTCTATGTACTTTGCTGTCTAGAGCCCTATTAACCTCAGATTTATTAGCTTTTTTTGTCAACCACTTACACTGCCAGCCTCCCAAGAGGAGAACACATCACAAAGCAAAGAAACTCTAAGAGACACATACATAGAAAAATATCTCAAATAGCAAACATTTACTGAAAGCAGAAAGTCTGATGATAGCACTTCAATAACCCTTCTCCCCCACAAGCACATTCTATAGATACACTCATGGAAGTTGTGCAAATAAATCTCATTATGCTGCCGAAGAGCAGAATTATTGTCTCTCTGAAAGTACTGAGATGAAGCCGAGAATCTTCACAAATTTACTGGGCTGACTCCAGACACACACTAGATTATATTCATCAAAATGAATGGATTTTAAAGCGAGTCCAAAATAGATTCTTTCAAAAATCTAAGACTTTGCCTCAGAGGGGATTCTTATTTTTCTTCTGTCCTTTCTCTGGCTTCCAGGGAGAAGAGTAGAAGAGAATAGTTATTAAAACAAAGACAAAAAGGTAATTTGACTTAAGTTACTGAGCCAGAGAGCTGCCAGATGTCAGGAGAGCCAGCAGAGGTTACTGGCAGCGTGGGACCAGAAATAGAAATTAGAGCAAATATAGCTATAGAAAATGTCTGAAAAGTCCATTCAGCTCCAAATGCAGAGTGATTTTGAGATCCCTAGATGGACCCTCTCCTGGCTGACCAGTCTAGACAGCTGTCTCTTTTGTTAGTTCCACAGACACTTTCCTCATGATTTTTCTTCATAAGTGTCATGCTTCCAAATTATTCCACTCTAATATATCAACCTGATATATATGGCTCAGTTTAACCATAAGACCAACTAGGAGGGACATAAACGAGCCCAACTTGCTACTGGATCCATTTTTCACCTTGGTCATATGTAAAGTTTTCCCAAACACACACACACACACACACACACACACACACACTGAAGTACTCAGAGCTAACATTCCTTGAGTGTGTACCATGTGTCAGTACAGTTTGATCTCATTTAACTTATCCTTCTAAGTTTTATCTTACTTAAATTTCAACAATCCCATGTGATAGGAAATATTATTGTCCTTATTTTACAGATGAAGTAACTAAGACAAAGAATAAGGATGTTGTCCAAGGTCACACAGTAAGTGAAAGAGTCAGGATTAGGAAAACAGCAGTCTAGCTTCAGAGCTTGGGCTCTTAACCATTGTGGTTGCCTTCCTAAGATATTATTTATAATGAAAATTGTGCTAGATATTGCAATATGTGCATTAAGGAATAATTTTTCAAAGTTATCATCTTTGTTTCCATGTGTTTGTAGAAAGACAAAATCCACAGTTATTCAACCACAAGTTACTTATTTATATAGTTGTTTTTTATTCTTTAGATCTGCACTGTTTAGTATGAAAGCTCTCAGCCTCATGTGGCTATTGAGCACTTGAAATGTAGCAAATCCAAACTGAGATGTGCTATAAGTGCAAAACATACACTGGATTTCAAAGACTGAGTGTCAAAGACAAAACTAGAAATATCTTGCAATTTTTATATTGATTATATGTTGAAATGATAATATTTGGATATGTTGAGTTAAATAAAATTCAATATTATAATTAATTATATGCATTTCTGTTTACATGTTAAAATGTGGCTACTAGGAACAATTTTCACATTGTATTTCTAAAGGACAGTAATGGTCTAGGTTAATAAGGATACACAAATATCTCTGTCTCACACTCAACACATAACTTTGAAATAATGTGAGCTTGGCTTCTCATTTTGTGTTCACATTTTTAGTAATTTTGCTGCTCAAAAACATTTTATTTCCTAATAAGAATTTGAAAATCCAGTTACAAATTGTCTTTATTTGCAGATAATATTTATTTACATAGAAAAGAGAGCTAATAGCTAAATTTAGCAAGTTCTTAGGATACAGAGTCATTTATAAAATTCAGTTAAATTTTCATATATCAACAGCAAATAATTAAAAATGAAAGTTAAGGGACACCTGGGTGGCTCAGTGGGTTAAAGCCTCTTCCTTCCACTCAGGTCATGATCTCAGGGTCCTGGGATGGAGCCCCACATCAGGGGAGCCTGCTTCCCCCTCTCTCTTTGCCTGCCTCTCTGCCTACTTGTGATCTCTCTCTCTCTCTGTCAAATAAATAAATAAAAATCTTTAAAAATAAATAAAAGTAAAAGTTAAAATGAGCTTTCTGAAGTAGAAATCACAAAGTTGATTCTTAAATATATGTGGAAAGAGCTTAGTTAGGATAGCTAAACCTACCTTGAAAAAAGTAGAAAAAAATTTGGAGTCACACTGTTTGCTTTCAAAATTTACTAAAATAAAATGATATTGTATAATGATTAAAAAAAATAGACCAGTGGAACAGAATAGAGAATTCAGAAAGAGACCAGAAACATACATAGTTAATTGAATTTTGACAAATGTCCCAAGGCAATTCAATTGAAGAACAGTTTTTTTCAAAAAAAAAAAAAAAAAAGATACAGTTGTTACTACATAGAGGAAAAGTAAATAAACTCAACATATACCTCACAGAAAAATTAACTCGAAATAAGTCATAGACCTAAAACCCAAAACTAAAACTTTAAAGCTTCTGGAAGAAAACATAGAATGTCTTTGTGAGTCTTGAGGAGGCAAAGCCTTTGTAATGATGAGACAAAAAACACTGATCATAAAAGAAAAAAAAAATGATTTCATCAAAATTTTAAAGTTCTCCTCATCAAAAGACATGGTTTAAAATAAAAATGCAAGCTACAGTCTGATAGAAAATATTCACAATATGTTTATCTAAAAACAGACTTGTATAGAAAGGGATCATACCTGATTATTTCCAAGAGCTTTATTCATAAGAACCTAAAACTGGAAACAACCCAAATGTCCATCAACATTTGAACAGATAGACAAATTGTGGCATAGTCAAACAATGAAATCATATTCGGCAATAAAAAGGAATGTACTTCTGGTATAACAACACAAATAAATCTTAAAAACTTTATGCTGAGTGAAAGAAGCAAGATACAAGAATGCATACTCTATAATTCCATTTATATAAAATCTAAGAACAAGAAAAAACAATCTGTAGAAATTAGAACAGATTCCTTATGTGAGGTATGGTTTCATTAGGAAAGAGCGTAAGGGAACTCTCCGGGGGATGGAAGTGTTCTGTACTTTGCAGTTATGATTACACAGATATATTTATTAAAACTCGTTACATTGTTCACTTCCTAACTGTACATTACATGGTATATAAATTTTACTTCAATAAAAGTTCCAGTTATGTTCCTCAATATTATGCATAATTTTCATTATTTAATTTATACTGTAATTAAAGTCATCATAGAACTAGTGCCCCACAAAGGCAAGAAGTTTTGTTTGTTTTGTTTATTGCTAAGTCCCCAAGTCTGATCCTTAGTAGGCAGTCAATAAATATTTGTTAATAAATGAGTCATGGAACACATTGCTAGTGCTAGCTAAGAATCTTAACCCCAGTTATATACATTATCATGTTTCTAGTTATGTATAGGTATATTTTTTACAATTCAGCTCAGTAGAGCCTCTTGGAACTATTGTGTGCCTAACAGACAGAATATAGGAACTGGTGAGTAAAGCATTCATTCATTGGTTACTTGGTTATAAATTAACTTTACCAGCCCAGTAACGAATGGCTAAAATTGTCATGCCACATTCCCCAAGCATTTTTCATTCATACAGCCGTTCCACATGTACCTAGGAGATTTTAACATTAAGCATGATAAAAACTGTACAAAGCAAATCTGCTCAGATTAAAAGTTAAACTTTTTAAGAGATTTATGACCAATTTCTAAGGATTTGGGATATAGTTACATATATGGTTTACATAATTATTCCTTTGCAAAGCATTAGGTTAGAATGTTTTTCTAGTGAGTTACCACTTCCTCCTCTGAGATGTAATCAGAACTAGTCAAACATTATTAAGAATTACATAGGCATACTATGTTAGGAAGGTCAAGATCTTTGATTATTTTACCTTCCTAGCTTTAATGTGAAAGTCCAGTTTATTCCTATGTTTTAGCATGTGTTAAAAAAAAAAAACCTGACCTGGGCTTGTTTATAGGCTATTATAAGAGGTTTTTAAAGATATATGTCACTACCACCCAAAAATCTTCTTCTTTTATAAAAGTGCAATAAAAAGGTGAGCTGAAAGTGGTAGAATCTAAAAGTAGATTCACAAGTACTTATTGTCATTGAAAAACATTATTTCCCTGTGAATTACTATTTAACTCCATGGATTAAATACATGCACTTAGACTCTCATCTCACAACAGTTGTCTTTCATGAGATTATTTGCCTAAGGGGAGGTAGGTTACATCTTGTTTCACATCTACGCTGGAATTCTGATTATCTTGATAATTATCTTAGGAAAATATTTCAGAAAAAGTGTTTTAAAAGAAATACCACATGAGACTAGGTTGTGTTGGTTGGATGGTTCTGCGTGTGTACATTCTGAGATTTTGTACATGGTTAGTCCTGAGAGAAGAGAAAGCAAGAGAGAGAATGAGAGAGAATGTAGGGAAGAAGGAAGGAAGGAAGGAAGAAGCCTTTCTCCTGAAGAAAAAATAGAAACTATCTAACCCAACACAAGTAATTTATATGTTTTTATATTTCTTATGAACCTTAAGTGGTCTTCATTCACTCTTATCCTATCATTTATAAAAGAAACTAGTCTGAACAGGTTTGGAAAGTAATGGCTATGAATATTCTATTTTATGAAGACCTATTTTTGCATAGAAAAGAAGTCCAACAACAATAAGAGCAACAACAACAACAACAACAACAACAACACAAAATAGTACATGTAATTTGACATCCGTAGCTCCGTGACAGAGGCTATTTCTGATTGGGTGATTGTGCTTCCGTGGTTGCTAGGTAATGAGCTTTCGGGATAAATGCATTTCCTACCTCCAAATCAATAATCGTACAATGTTAATTTAGAACATGATCTCCATGGTCACCAACAATTACCATGAGAATTTGCTTTTCATGAAACAACATTTGCACAAAACTTGTCCCTGCCAATGTAGTCTTGAGTACTTACTATATTTGACATTGGCAGCTGTACTACCAGGGCTTGCTCTTTGCTGTTGGATCTATTGATTGAAATGCCATTCATTTTGTGCAGATAAAAGAACTATGGCTTAGCTGGCTTCTGATTATTAAGATGTGGCCAAGTAGAAATTTCATTTAACTTTAAGAAGGCTTGATATAATTTTCCTTCCATTTTTGCTTCTCACAGAAAGTATCTGAAATTCAGGAAAAAATTATAAACCATCCACCTGCAGTTTGGTTTAAAAAAAAAAAAAGCTTTCAGCTTCAAGTAAGTCCTCTACTACTAGCCTTTATTTACACCACAAAATACTTATCACTATGAAAACAAATAATGTTATAGAAGTATTTTTAAAAAGAAAACATCAACCCTGAGTGAAGACCAAAGCATCTGAGTAGTGCGGGGAAAAAAAGAGAATAGGTCTACATAGATCAACTGTACCAGAACACTTGTTTGAAAGGTTTTTTTTATTTAAACAGAATGCTTTTACAAAAGAAAAGGTGAGAGGAGAGAATTATTTAAGGTTAGTGTAGATATAGTAAAATGAGTATCTGTATTACTGCAAACTAGGTAGCTTAAAATAACAGAAATGTATTGTCCTAAAGTTCAGGAGGCTAGAAATCTAAAATCAAGGTGTGGGAAAAACCTTGCCGTCTCTGAAGTCTCTAGGAAAATATCCTTCCTTGCCTCTTCCTACTTTCTGGTGGTTGTTAGCAATCCTTGGCATTCCTTGGTTCGTGGAAGCATCATTTCAAATGGTGTCTTTGTTTTCATATGACTGCCTTCCCTCTATGTGTGTCTGTGTTCAAATAACGCTCCCACCCTTTTATAAGAACATTGGATTAGGGTCTACCCTTAATGCAGTGTGATCTACTCTTGACTTAATTACATTTACAAAGACCCTATTTCCAAATAAGGTCATACTCTGAAGTTTGGTAAACCACACTCTGAGGTAAACCACACTCCAAAGTAAACGACACTCTGAGGTAAACCACACTCTGAGGAACTCTACTCAACCCAGGACTGTTGACTAGGTTAGAACATTAATTTATGGGCTACAGGAGGTCAAAGACCATCCCTGACTAATTTCTATATCCTCACCATCTAGCAAAGTCAAGTACCATGTAGATACTTAATAGATGTTTGCTTAATAGGGTAGGTACATGAATAAATAGCAATAAATAATGACTCTTGGTGATGAAAAACCAATAAACTGCAAATGAAAAATAACAGTAAATGGCACTTTTGTATTGCATTCTATTTTCTGCTGTTTCTCCTGTGTTTCTGTTTGGGGACAATGCAGTTAGAATTCAAAATTCCCTTTGTAACCTGGATCAGAATGCACTCTCAGGGCCCTCAGCTTCTATTTGGACCTCAACCTCCACACCACGAGCTCTGAAATAGAACAATATTAAAGCACCAATGAAGATTTTCCTAGTTTAATCAAACCAACCTAATCTTTGAAATATGTGAAAATAAAATAGAACTTCTTATAAAACAGCATTTCCAATTAAGAAAAAAGACAGAACAGTAAGCTGTCTCCATTTTATGTCAGGCTCTCTTGATTCTTTATATACTGTTTTTCCAGATCTAGAAAAATGTGTCAGAAAAGCTTTCTCAGAATTTTCTTGCTTTACCAGAGTTATGACAGATTATAAGGTTAGCTCTGCCACTTAAGAGAGGAAAAGACATCTCCCTTGTCTTTATTAAATGGATGGGGTTACTAGAGTTAGCATCTTGCATTATGAGGACACCACGATGCTCTCATTTTCCAAAGGTGTTTAAATTTAGCATCCTATTAATGGGTCAAAGAACTACAAAGAGAAAATATTAGGAATCTTTGTGATGCTTACCATTTACTCTGGTGAAAACACCTGGAAATGAATCACAGCTTTAAAAGACAACCAGAGAACAGTAACAAAGAACATTTACAACCATCCTATACCCTTAAACCTTTCCCTGTTCCTATTTTTCTCTTAGTCCAGAGCAGTTAATTGGCACACTTACCCTGATGTTAATGAATAGCCTCTTTCGGTAGTAAATATCTGAAATTACAACTGTTTATTTATAAAGGCCCAAATTCATGCACGAGTTGATAAGAACATGTTGTCATTTGTAGAATAGCAATTGGACCTATTCTCCAAAAACATTTCCTCACCAACATTATTACTAAAGTCTAATACTCCACTACTAAATTTTCAAGTGTTGATTAAGGCTTTCTCCTACTATTGAACATACAAATATCCCCAGAAGGTGGACAACATATATATACACAGATACACACAAATATATATATATGTACAACATATATATGTACAATGTATATGTATATATATATATATACAAAATATATATATATATGTACAACATATATGTATACACAATGTATATATATATATGTTGTCCACCTTCTGGGGATATTTGTATGTTCAACATACAAATATAATATATATAATATATAATTGTGTATAAATATATAATATATATAACATATTATATAACATGATATATGATATATATAAATTTCTAAGAGTGAATTTTAATGTTCCCATTAAAAAAAGAAATGGTAATTATGTGACATGATGCAGGTATTGCTATGGTGGTGATCATTTTGCAATATATAAGTATGTCAAATCAACACACTGTATGCCTTGGACTGACACAAAGTTACATGTCAATTAAATCTCAATAAATCTGGAAAAAATAAAATAATTTCTTTGTTCTTCTTCCAGTATTCCAAGAATACATCCCCTTCAGGACCTTTGGACTTACTACTCCTTCTGTCTAAAACACTATTACCTATATATTCATATGGTTCTGTCTCTTACTTCCTTCAGGTCTCTGTTCACATGGCACCTTTTCAGAGAGCACTTTGTTGGCCACCCCATAAAAAATGGCAACTGCATTCCTTCTCTTTTCAGACTTGCCAGCACTTCTCACTGCTAAGTATTATATATGTACATGTTAATTTAGCGATCATCTATATCTTCTTCTATAAATTGATACCTGAGCTCCCTAAACAAGGATTCTTAACTATGTTAATTATTGCTGTATGCCTAGTTCTTAGAACAGTGAGGTATTCGATACGTATTTTCAATGAATAAATGCCTACTTTTTACCAGCTTCACTCTTACTTCTAACAACATCTTCCTTCTTCTCATTTTCCTCTTATTGTCAAGACAAGCCTTCTCAAGCCCTATCATCTGCAAATGATACTCAGAATCCTTCGCAGTTGGAGTTCCTTGAAAACTAAACTCAAAAGTAATAGAAAGCTGTGGAAAATTTTAATGAACTTATTTTAGGTTAAAATTATAATTTTTACTAGGCCCACATAGTGTGATTTATTTTAGGGAAAACATTTGCGAAACAGGGAAGATAAAAAAAAGAAAGAAAAGTAGGGCAGGAGGAGGGTAAATTAACTATCAGGACTTAGTTATTTCATAGGTGGTCTATGAGGACCAGATGTGTGTGGAAACACTTCATAAAGTGCACAGTAGTATGCACAATTGTTTTGTTAAAATCATATTTTCTGGCCTCTTCATGATTAACCAACCTATTTTTGTTTATACATTTATTTTTTGAAAGTCTTTCTATAACATTCCAGTAACACTTTCTACCTAAGTAAATGTAGTACTGCATTCTAAATCTCACTGAATCTTCCCCTCTGTGGACAGGGAATGAATTGGGTGGCAGTCAGAGTAATATGCCCCAAAGATGTCCACATCTTAATCCCTGCAAGCAGTGAATACGTTAAGTTACAGAGTGAAGAGAAATTAAGGTAGCAGGTGGAATTAGTATTGTTAATCAGCAGAACTTTAAAGCAAGGAGAAGCTTCTGGGTTACCCAGGTGTGCTCAATGTAATCACAAGCGTTCTTAACAGCAGGAGCTGGCGAAATCCAAAAAGCCAAAAGGGGCAAAGGAGTGGACTCTCCCCTAGAACCTCCAGGAGAGACACAAGCCTGCTGGCACCTTAATTTCAACTCAGTGATGTGTTGGACTTCTGACCTTTAGAACGGTAAGATAAAAATCTGTGTGGTTTTAAGCCAGTGAGATTGCGGCGTTTGTTACTGGAGCAAAAGAAAATTAGCACGAGTGGCTTTGTGGCAACAAGCATAGTTCCAGCATCAAACAGACCCAAGTCTCAATTCCCAACCCACCAATTTCTCCAAACCTTGGTTCCTCATCCTCAAATGAGGATAACAATAGTTATTTTTTCCATAGGAATAATGTGAGGATGGAATAAGCCAGTTTGTGCCAAGACTTAAAACAAGGCCTGCAACACAGTCCGTTCTCAATAATCAAAAGCTATTATCTGTTAATGGATAATTTTTCTGCAATTTTTAAATATGAACTTAAAGAAGTCCAAGGACTAGTAAATAAGCTGCACATGTATTGGGATAAAGATAGAATTTTCAGTCAGAGGAACTGAAATAAACTTCATACTCTCCTAGCCGTGTGATCTTGAGCAAATCACTTAATTTCCTTTATCTGAAAACTAAGATAATTAGTTGCCCAAACTATACCAAATTAGATACTTAATCAATACAAAAACAATTTAGAAATCAAATTCATGCTGCTGGAATTTCTGTACATCTCCTAAATCCTTCCCATCCAATTCTTTTGTTGGTTTTTCTTTTGTTGGTTTTTCTAAATGTGAAATAATGAAGAAAGCTTCCCTAGTTACAACCAGAGAATTCTAGTTAGTTGAATTTTGGTTATGATAAATTTTATAGTAGGTAACAAGGTAGCTGAGAAAAAGAACAACAATATTATCTAAACAGGATTTTTTAAAAAATGTGGATCATAACCATGTTCTAGAGAGGAATCAACAATTTTTCTAAAATTGTCAGAGAACTTAACATTTTTCTCTATACTAAATCTTCTTGAAAAATTCTTACATCAAGCTCGGTTCACATTCATCCTAATTCCTTTAAATATGTTGCACCTAGAAACTAGATTGCAACTGGTTGTATGCAGAATAAGAACCCTGAAATCTCAAACTCACTGTGATCCAGTATGCCTATTCCCTCATTTTCTTTCATTCTCCCTAACTTACTTTATTTTTTATTTAATTAAAATATAATTAACATATAAGTAGTTTCAGGTGTACACATATTGATTTGACAATTCTATTTGTTAATCAATGCTCACCATAGCAAGTGTAGTCTATCATCATATAACATCACTATATGCTATTGACCATATTTTTAATGCCCTACTTTACATCTCCATAATGTATTATAACTGAAAGTTTGTACTTCTTAATCCCCTTTATCTATTTCACCCATTTCCCCCCCTCCCCTCTGGCAACCACTAATTTGTTCTCCGTATTTAAGAATCTTTTGGGGGGTTTTTGGTTCATTTGTTTTTTTCAAGTGAAATCATATGGTATTTGTCTTTCTCTGACTTGTTTCACTTAGCATAATACCATCTAGGTCCATCCATGCAGTCTCAAATGGCAAGATCTTATTTATTTATTTATTTTTTATTTTTTTATTTTTTTATTTTTTTTAAAGATTTTTTTTATTTATTGGACAGAGAGAAACACAGCGAGAGAGGGAACACAAGCAGAGGGAATGGTAGCGGGAGAAGCAGGCTTCCCGCCGAGGAAGGAGCCCGATGCGGGGCTCGATCCCAGAACGCTGAGATCATGACCTGAGCCGAAGGCAGACGCCCAACGCCTGAGCCACTCAGGTGCCCCAAGATCTTATTTATTTTTATGGCTGACTAATATTCTTGTGTGTGTGTATACCAGATCTTCATTATCCATTTACATATCGATGGACAGTTGGGTTGCTTCCATACCCTAGCTATTGCCGATAATGCTACAATAAACATAGGGGTGCATATATCTTTTCAAAATTGGTGTTTTTGTTTTCTTTAGGTAAAATACCCAGTAGAATTATTGGACCATACAGTATTTCTACTTTTAATTTTTTGAGAAACCTCCATAGTGTTTTCCACAGAGGCTTCATCAATCTGTATTCCCACCAACCATGCACAAGAGCCCCCTCTTACCACTCCCTCTTTTTAACGCTAGCCATTCTGACTGGTGTGTAGTGCTATCTCCTCATGGTTTTGATTTGCATTTCCCTGATGATTAGTGATGTTGAGTATCTTTTAATGTGTCTGTTGGCCAACTGTATGTCTTCTTCAGAAAAATGTCTATTCAGGACCTCTGACCATTTTTTAATTATTTAGGTTTTTTTGTTCGATATTGTACAAGTTCTTTACACATTAGGATATTAATGCCTTATCAGATATATCACTTACAAATATCTTCTCCAATTCAGTAGGTTGCTTTTTCATTTTGTTGGGTTTCCTTTACTGAAAAAAAGGTTTTTATTTTGGTGTAATGACAATAGTTTAATTTTGCTCTTGTTTCTCTTGCTTGAGGAGATATATTTAGGAAAATATTGCTAAAGTTGATGTCTAAGGGATTATTGCCTGTGTTTTAGGAGTTTTCTGGTTTTGATTTTCATATTTAGGTCTTTAATCCATTTTGCAATTTGTTTGTATGAGGTATAAGAAAGTGATTCACTTTTATTTTTTTTTCTATGTGGCTGTCCAGTTTTCCCAACAAAATTGATTGAAAGGATTCTTTTCTCCATTGTATATTATGGCTTCCTTTGTCGTGGATTAATTGACCATACAGCTGTAGGTTTATTTCTAGGCTCTCTATTCGATTCTGTTGATCTATGTGTCTGTTTTTTTGTGCCAGTAGTACAACGTTTTGATTACTATAGCTTTGTAGTATATCATGAAATCTGGGATTATACCTTCAGTTTTGTTCTTCTTTCTCAAGATTGCTTTGGCTATTCAGGATCTTTGTGGTTTCATGCAAATTTTAGGATTATTTGTTCTAGTTCTGTGAAAAATGCCATTGGTATCTTGATAGAGATTACATTGAATATTGCTTTGGGTAGTATGGACATTTTAATGACCTTTCAATCCATGAGCAAAGCAGATCTTTCCATTTGTTTGTGTCATCCTTAATTTCTCTCAGCAGTGTCTTACAGTTTTCGGAGTCTAGGACTTTCATCTCCTTGGTTAAACTTATTCCTAGGAAATTTATTCTCTTTAGATGTAATTGTAAATGGGATTGTTTCCTTAATTCCCCTCTCTGCCACTTTGTTATTAGTATATAGAAATGTGGCAGATTTCTGTATATTGATTTTTGTTTCTTATAACTTTAGTGAACTTATCGATTCTAATACTTTTTGGAGGGGTCTTTAGGGTTTTCTACATATGGTATCATGTCATCTGAAAATAGAGTTTTACTTCTTCCTTACCAATTTGGATGTCTTTTCCTTGTCTGATGGCTGTGACCAAGACTTCCAGTACTCTGTTGACTAAAAGTGGTGAGAGTGGACATTCTTTCTTGTTTTTGTTCTAAGAGGAAGAGTTTTCAGTTTTTTCAACCACTGAGTGTGATGATGCCTATAATTTTTTTTCACATATGACCTTTATTATGTTGATATGTTTCCCTTAAACCTATGTTGTTGAGAGTTTTGATGATGAATGGATGTTGAGCTTTCTCGAATGCTTTTCTTGGTACATAGTGAGATGATCATATAGTTTTTATCCTTCCTCTTGTTAATGTAATGTATCACATCAATTTGTAAATATTGGACCACACTTGCACTTCCCTGGAATAAATCCATTTGACTGTGGTTAATGAAGGTTTAAAATGTATTATTGAATTCAGTTTGCTAATATTTTATTGAGGAATTTTATATCTATGTTCATCAAAGATATTGGACTGTAGTTTCCTTTTTTCTTTTTGTTTTTGGTTTTTTTTTTGATAGTGTCTTTATCTGGTTTTGGTGTTAGGGTAATGCCAACTTCATGGAATGATTTTGAAAGGTTTCTTTGTATTTCTTTTTCTTTTCTTTTCTTTATTTATTTTTTTTGTTTGTTTTTTAGAACAGTTTGAGAAGAATAGGTATGAACTCTAAAAGTTTGGTACAATGCACCTATGAAACCATCTAGTCCTGAACTTGTGTTTGTTGGAAGTTTTTTCATTTACTGATTCAATTTTAATACTAGTAGTTAGTCTATTCAAAAGATCTATTTGTTCCTGATTCAGTTTTGGAAAATTGCATATTTCTTTTTTTTTTTTAAATTGCATATTTCTAAGAATTATGACTTCCAGGTTAATTTGTTGGCATATAATTTTTCATATTTTATAATCCTTTGTATTTCTAGGGTTGACTATTCTCCTCCACTTCTGATTTTCTTAGTTTTTAAAATGAATCTACCTAAAGGTTTGATTTTATCTTTTTTTTAAAGAACCAGCTCTTTGTTTCATTGATGGTTTTTTTTTTCCTACTTCTTTTATCTCTATTTCTGCTCTCATCTTTATTATTCCCTTCCTTCTAACTTTGGGCTTTGTACTTTTCGTAATTCCTTTAAGTATAATGTTGTTTATTTGAGATTTTTCTCCTTTCTTGAGGTAGGTTTATAGTGCTATAAACTTCCCTCTTAAAACTGCTTTTGCTGTGTCCCAAAGATTTTTGGATGGTTGAGTTTTCATTTTCTTTGTCCCCAGGTGTTTATCTCCTTTGACTTCTTGTTTGACCCATTTATTATTTAGTAACATATTGTTTAGCTTCCATGTGTTTGTGTTATTTACAGATTTTTTTAGTTGTAATTGATTTCTAGTTTCATACTGTTGTAGGTAGAAAGGATGCTTGATATGATTTCAGTCTTCTTAAATTTATTGATACGTTTTGTGGCCTAACACCTAACATGTGATCTATCCTGAAGAAGAATACTAAAGAATTTGTATTCTCTATTACTTGTTGCCATTTTAATTATTATATGCTGTGGTGTGGACCTCCTTAGATATATCTTGTTTGAAGCTCTGTATGTTTTCTATACCTGGATGTCTGTCTCCCTTCCCAGATTAGGATGTTTTCAACTATTATTTCTTCTGCCCTCTTTTCTCCTTCTGGGATCCCTGAAATGTGAGTGTTATGCTTAGTAGTAATAGTGAGTTCCCTTAATTTATTCTCATATTTTATTCTTTTTGCTATTTAGCTTGTAGCTATGTAGGTTTCCCTTACTGTCTTCCAGATTACTAATCCATTCTTATGCTTACTCTAATCTGCTGTCGATTCCCTCTAGTGTGTTTTTCATTTCAGTTATTCAATTTTTCAGCTCTGACTGGTTCTTTATATTTTCTCTTTAAGTTCTTACTGTGTCCATCCATTCTTCTCTAAAGTCCAGTGGGTATCTTATCATTTCTTTAAAATCTTTATCAGGCATATTGCTTATCCTTATTTTATCTAGGTCTTTTCCTGTGATTTTAGTCTTGTTCTATCATTTGGAACATATTCCTGTGTCTCTTTCTGTTTCACTTTGTTTCTGTGTATTAGGTTAGTCAGGTATGTCTCCTGGTCTTAAAAGTAGGCCTCTTATATAGAAGAGGTCCTGTGGTGCCCTGTAGCACAGACGCCCCTGGACACCAGAACTAGGTACTTCAGGGGCCTCCCCTGTGTGGTCTGCACGAAGCCTATTGTTGTGTCTGAATCATAATTGCCTTCAGCCCAGCTGCCTACAATGACTCACTTTGTCTGCTGTGGGTACATCACACAGGATTTGGGGCATGCACCGTTGAGAGGACTGTATGAGGCTGCCATGGGTTTGTTGGTAGACATGCTGGCTGTCAGCCTACCTGTTTGCAAATAGCCTCTCTGCCACAGTTGTGGGTGTACCAAAAAGCAACACTTGCTCCCCTGAGTAGCTAGCTAAGCAGCCAGCCTGATGGAACTGCAGCACTCTGGTGTGTGAGGTTATCTCCCTGTCCCTCCCCAGGGCAGGAGTCCCATTGGGATCTAGGTTGGGGTTCCTTGTAGGTTGTGGAAGAATAAGAGCAGCTTCAGAGGATGCCTGCCAAGGTGAGGGGGGTGGATGAGCTGGTCTGCAGGGGAATGCCAAGTTGGGACCTGCAGTAAAGAGGGTATTAGCACTGTCTCCCACAAGGGTCCAGTTATGTTGGCTGGAGGAGGAGATGAGAAACGGTGTCTGCCAGCACTTTTTTTTTCCCCCTGAAGATCCCTGACCCTGCAGCACATGTTCTAGGGTTGGTCAGTAAATCTTCACAGATTCCCCAGGTACTTTTCAAACTGCTGTTTCTCTGCTGTGTCACTCAGGCCAATTTATTTATGGTTTGTTTGTTTGTTTGTTTGTTTGTTTTCAAGGATGAGGACTCGGTTTGCTATCACCCTAGAATTAAGCCCCACTGGTTTTCTGTTATAGGAACTCATCTTCCCAGTATGGGTCTCCAATGCCAGTGGTGCCTGGTGTGGAATCTGATCCTTTTACCTCTCCATGCTTGTGGTTAGTGTTGCCGGGGTACTGGTTCCTAACTACATCTCTGCCCCTCCTACACTTTTCCTTGTGGCCTTTTCTCTATAATTCACTGTGAACGGTCTGTTCTGTCAGTGTTCATGTTATTTTCAGAGTTAGTTGCATAGATAAATTTGTTATCTTGATGTGCCCATGAGATGAAGTGAGCTCACCATCCTCCTACTCCACCATGTTCTCTTTCTCTAAATTAGATGATGTAGGGGCACCTGAGTAGCTCAGTCAGTTAAGCATCTGCCCTCAGCTCGGGTGATGATCTCAGGGTCCTGGGATTGAGCACCACATCAATCCTGAACAGAGAGCTGCTCAGCGGGGAGTCTGCTTCTCTCTCCCCCTCTACCTCTGTGCTCTTTCTCTCTCTCAAATAAAAGAATTAAAAATAAATAATGAATGAATGAATTAGATGATATATATGAAAAGTCCCTGACCAGCCATAATGTACCTTAACTCCGTTCCTGCTTTGACATCATCTTGTTTTTAGATCTCTGTTGGCCCTTTAGAAGCTGCACCTTCTACTTTTTCCTACCTATTTCCCTAAATTCACCTTCTTTCTTTTCTTTCTTAGGTCTTCAGTAATTAATATGAATAAAAGTCCATGATGATTGAACTAACATTACAGCATAGAAAACGTAATACAGGTAAAGTTGGTTAATGCAGTATTACCCAAACGTAATACTGATCTCTTCATAAATTCGGAGAATGCCAAGTTCAACAGATCTCCTTATTTAAGGCTTATTTGGGTCTTTAATATGCATGGAGCAGTAGTGCACAGCATTTTAGGCTTATCTGACCATAAGGACTTCTTTGAATGTGCAACATTTTGGGGACTAGAATTCTTTGGATCACCCTTAGGTAAACTCCTAGTTAAATGTCTGTCCTCCAAGGTAAAAAAGATTGCTGTTTGTAGAAGATCATGAAGGGCTGCAGGGGGGAAAAGACCTCAGAAAGCACATTTACCAACCTCACAAGATGTATGTCAAACAAGAAAGTAAGCTGCAAAATTGTTAAATGTCTTTTAAGCTAATACAATATCATGCTTGTTTTTAAAGAAGCAATCCCTATTCTAACTCTCCTTGTCTTGAGGGGAAAATCTCAATTTCCTCCTGTCCTCCCACATTTTTCCTGTCTCCTCCTCACCCTCAAGACATGATCTTTCCTCAATTTTTCTACTTTATCTATTTTCCTCTCTATTACCCTCCCATCCAAGTCAAGAAATTGTGATAATTGACAGAGCATAGGGGTATTTTTTTTCTTCCTCTCTCTATGGAGAGATGAATAGGGTATAGCCGAAAAAGATTTTATTGATATCTCATAACTAAAACGTTTGAAGATCCAGGAATTAATTACCACTCAAATTTCTTTGGCTTTGAGTTTTCCCCACTTTTCTAAAGCCTAAAAGCTTACTATGATCTCACCTTAATTATTCTCAACAGCAAATAATCATGTACTTGAATTTTACTATGAGCCTATGTCCCTGGAGTTGCAATTGGAATTTCAGAAGAAACTTTTCTTTACATGAAATAACTGCATGTTCTGCCTGTTTGAGTCTCAAATACAGCTCAATAACTAGGTATTTTTCACTCATGCAATAAATATTTATCAAGTGCTAGTACATGCTAGGCTCTGTGCAAGCTACTAAGGTTTCAAATGTGTAGCTTATGCTTACTGGTGTTGATGGTGATAATAAGATGATTTTTTTAAACAGGTGTCTCTCCATTATATGAAAGGTCCAGTAGCATGGTCTCTACCATTTTAAATAGATGAGCATGGGGCCAGATTGCAGACAGAGAGTAATTATTATTGTTGGTGATTGGCTTGTTAGACCCACCATTTTTTTTTTTTTTTTTTTTTATCGATTAGCGGTTCTAAATTCCAACGGCACTACAGAGAATTTTTAAAATGTTGATGCCTGAGTCCCACCACAAACCAACTGAAATGGAATATCTGAAGATGGGTTCTTGGACATTGCTTAAATTTATAAAAGGTCCATGGGTGAGTGTAATGGTAGCTACAGAGTACAACACAGCTGAGAGCCAATGTTATAGATAAGAGTAAGAAGAGTTTTCTGGGGATTGTGAGAATATCTATATTAATGGTAGCTAAATTGAGAGGAAGGCCGAAAGAGAAACTACTAACTATATAACTTAAGGAGCCCAAAATTCGGGCATGTTACTGTATTATAACCAAGGGTCATGGCACCTACATAAAAAAAATAAGCCAGATCCCTTGTATCCCAAGCCACTTCATTCCTTTACAGCATGCAGAGGAAGACTGCTACAGAAGGGATCACAAATTTCCAGGGAATTCAACCCAGAGGATACATTCATCAGAGTTAACGTTATAATATTGTACATAGTCTCAATACCCAGAGATATTTACACAGGAGGTCTTATTAGCAGATAATTGTGAAACTAAATGATTTTTCTGCAGAGTTGCTCATGTAAGAGCAAATACAAATTAAAAATAAGAGGTTTAATTCTACCGCTTGAAAATAAGAAATTTCCCTCCCCTCCCTTTTCTCAGAGTATTTACTTTAGAAAACTTATCATTGTTAGTACTTTCTCATCTCTTTGAAATGTATATGAAGACTAGACAGGCCTTTGGTCAACTGGTCTCTTGTCAGCCTTCTGATTTAGGAATGTCTTTCTGAAGAACTGGGAGCCACCTCTTTGAAATGTAAACACCAAGGGAGGTAGCACCCCTATCTTCCCATCCTGTGTTAGGGTGGGAGCCTAACTTCAGTGGGCACCTTGCCCCAAATGTAAAACTGACTGAGTTTATGTTTCCCCAGATAAAGCCAATTAGCTAACATATATACTCACTCCTACTACCAGGTAAAGTTAAGATGAACTGTATATGGTAAGTGGTGGAGTCCTTTACTTGGCAATTCTTTCTATTTTTGCAATCATTTAATCAGATTCCTTGTTATATGTATCACACTGTAGCTTAATGCTTATTTAATAATAAACTAACTTCTTTCATTTTTACCTTAAGGAAGTTTTCTGAGTTGAGAGATTTTATTTTAAATTATTTCCTTAACAGAACATGTTGGCTTACTGGAGTATGACAGTTATTCTCAATTTCTTTTTTTTTTTTTTTTTCCCTTTGTGGGGAGGTAATCAAACCATTTTGTTGAGGGACTTTGGAGAAAAGTCAGAGGGGTAGGAGGACAATGAGAGCCAATGTCCTTGGCCCTGCCAGGATCTCCCTAACCTCACAGTTGCTGAAAGCTTTTTTTTCCTTCTAATCTCAAGCTATCATCAGATACAAATAACTGAAAGATTATACTTTTCAAAATCTCAATATTCACAGATCAGAGTGAATTTTTGAAAATGTCTTGAATTATAGTCTTTTAATCTAACCAAAAACCGTAAGAATTTCCAGGAATCCTCAAAAATTGCTGCTAGAAAAAAATTCATTTTGGCAATTTAAAGAGCTCATAGTATCTTTTTTTTTTTTTTTAAAGATTTTATTTATCTGACAGAGATAACAAGTAGGCAGAGAAGCAGGCCGGGTGAGGGGGTGGGGGAGGGGAAGCAGGCTCCCTGCTGAGCAGAGAGCCCGATGTTGGGCTTGATCCCAGGACCCTGAGATCATGACCTAAACTGAAGGCAGAGCAGAGGCTTTAACCCACTGAGCCACCCAGGCACCCCAGCTCATAGTGTTCTAAGCACTGTCATCCAAATGGTCAAAGAAATTAGGAATATAGAAAAAGAATCCTAGGGAATTTTCTTCTCCTTAATGCCTATTTTTACTCTGGGTACTCCAAGATGGATGTTCACTGGCAACACTGAAAAGAAAGTTTTTTCAGAGGAAATACTTTCCTTCTTCTAATAAGTGCCATGAAGTAAGCTTTCATCTCTAGTCCATTTCATTTAGACAGTTTAATGGGACTAAAGTGTCATTCAACAAGTATAAAGTATTTGTTTCACACAATGAGTCACAGGTCCCATTATTTCTGTGGCAGCACAGCAACCACACCAGAAATGTATACTCTCTTCCCAAAAGGAATGGGTATACCCATTATCAGCACCATTTATGCAAGTAAATTCAGGTCCCATGGATGATTAATTAGAAAGAGGAGCAAGAAGACTGAGGGCTAGTGCAAACAAAAATCCCACCAGTGTTCAAAACAAGGAAACATTTACTGGCTCAAGAACTTTTTTAGGGCCCAGAACCTGGTAGTTGTAGAATAGCAGTGAAGATCCAGGATGCGATAATATATAATGGTATTGAACAGTAACCAAGATGAGCTAGAGCACATTCACTTAGTACAGTGCCTAGGATATAGAAAGTCCTTAACAGATATTAACTGGGGAATTGATAAAGGTGTCTTGTTTCTTTTTTATTTTTTTATATCATTTATATGGTGGGTGGCAACTTTGTTTAAATACCTAAGACAAATCTTTTATGCTCATTTTGCCCTTAACTCAGTCTGCAGAATGGCTCTTATCTTTTCCCCAATGTGAATATAGATTTGCAATTTTCACCTAATGCTAAAGTTCCCTTCCCTAACTTTTTTACCATAAATGAAACAATCATCTCATTATAGGTAAGATGTTCTTTGGAAATCTGATCCAGTTATTATTTAAATGACTACACATACCTTATCATTCACCTAAAATCCACTGAAGTGTACATATTTTAGCTCCCAATATGTTGCCTCCTCTTTACAGCTTTCAAAATCAGTAAAAAAAAAAAAAAAAAAAAAAAAGGTATCTTCTTTCATAAAATAATAGGTCATTTATTTCAAGCTTTAAAAAGCATAATTATTTAATGGAAAAGATAGGAGTTAGAAGTGCTGGCTGTCCTATATTTAAAGTGAAAGAATAAAATTAAATATTTTGATGCAGATATTGATCATTAGAAACAGGTCCTTAAATTAAGAATATAGATCATGTCACCTTTTCCTAGATCTTATTCTGAGTCACTCCGACCATCAAATTAAAAAGAAAATAGAACCATACCCAGGAAAAACTGACAATAGCATCAATTGGTTCTCCAGCAAAATCATATCCTCTTTGATATGAAATATCCAGTCGATAACAGCCAAAATTAAGTGTATGGGAGTCATGATATCTCATGAGATTAACTCTGTAATATCCTCTCAGAGTAAATATATGCTGCTTTTGATAGTTGTAGTTTTATATGGCAAGAGAAATCTAAGCCTAGAGATGAATTGCTTAGAAAAATAGCAAGTTCAGGGCAGCAGACAGGCTGTCAAAGCAGGCAGCGTCCTTGCCCTGTTCTTCCTCAGAAGAACTCCAAGACCACGCCAATGCGGAAGCTGTTGCCTGATCCATAATAGCCTCTCAGTTCCTCCCAAAGAACCCCAGGTAGTTGCCAGCGCTTCCAGGCTGGGTGGAGAAAGAGAAGCTCACCTAGCAAGATCTAAGAAGCTGGCCGCCGTGTCCAGAAGCCAGCATCCCCATAGCGCCTCCCCGGTAGTTCTAAGGAAGCATGCCTCAAAGGGAGTGTTTGCTGATTGGTTACATTTACAGGGACAACCGAGCTCAGTGTGCATTCACTAAATTAACAAGTTCAGAAATTAGGAAATGGGGCATTCAACCTGTGCCAGGATGAAAAACCTATGCATTTGACAAGTGGGATTTTTTTTTTTTAATTTGACTCACTAGGAGTGTGGATATACAAATGTTCTGGCAATGTTTAAATATTCAAAATCCATTTAACATCTATATCTCAAAAGTACTATGTACAACCTACCGGTCAAAAATAACTTTTCCAAAAAATCAGATCTTCACTCTTCTGGATGACAAGACTGGGAGTGAGGGTGTGTCAAATAGGTATCAATATTCCTGCTTAATTTTCATGGTAAACATTTCTTTACTGTTAAAATATTATTCAAAATCACGTTAATAAAACCATCACCATCGATCAATTCACCCAACTAGATAATTATGCTATTGTGGCGTTTAAATTTCTTAGCCGTAAGCGATCACAGTATTATATTCTATACATAGCTATTCTAACATGCACTGTCATCTTAACACACTTTACTGCCTCTGATGCAAGACCATCCCCCTCCTCCTCATCCTTCAGTGTCCTGTTACCTTAGGCAACCCAACAGAGGTGATATTATTTCAGGACATATCTGAAAATAACTTCTTAAAAAAGTTTTTATATATATAACCAACCACCTGCATGGCAGGAAAATCACAGGAAGCAAATAACTCTCCCTGCATGAGTCACCGTCACCAGCAATCTCACAAGGTAATGAAACCAATTCCACACTTTGCTGGTAGCCTGCGACTAGAGGGTAAAAACCAAAGGGTTTTGATCAACCTGAAAGTGAAGCCTAGAAGTATTCCTGACTTGAAACAAAGAAGGCAGAGTTCCTTGAGCTGGTTGTTCTCAGCTATTTAATTGTCCTCCTGAATCAGTGTCCATCCAGGTGCATGGAACACTACTGGACTTCTGGAGACCAAACTGAGTTCAAATGAGGAAAATCACGACCAAAAGGAAAGAGGCTATGATTAAAGCTGCAGGAAGCTGCAACCCAGAAATTTGAATTTTGAACTCTGACAAACGAGTTCTTCCAAATGTGCTAAAGAAGTCTCTCGATAATGCTTTTTTAAAATTTTTGAGTATAGTTGACATGCAATATCATATTAGTTTCAGGTGCACAACCTAGTGATTGAACTTCCCTATACATTATGCATTATGCTGTGCTCACCACAAGTACAGCTCTCATCTGTCACCATACCACACTATTATGGCATCAGTGACTTTCCCTGTGCTGCATCTTTTAGTCCCATGACTTATTCATTCCATAACTGCAAGACTATATTTCCTGCTCCCCTTCACTCATTTTGCCCTTCCCCCACCCCTCTCCCTTCTGACAACCAACAGTTCTCTATATTTACAGATGTGATTCTGCTTTTTGTTTGCTTGCTCGTTCGTTTTGTTTTGCTTTTAGGTTCTATATGAGTAAGAGCATATGGTATTTGTCTTTCTCTTTCTGACTTACTTAACTTTGTATGATATCCTGTAGGTCTAGCCATGTTGTTTCAAGTGGCAAGATCTCATTTTTTTATGGCTGCATAACACTACATTATGTGTGTGTATCACATCTTCCTCATCCATTTGCCTATCAATGGACACAATCTGTTTCCATTTCTTAGCTATTGTAAGTAATGCCGCAATTAACACAGAGTGCATGTATCTTTCTGAATTAGTGTTTTTGTTTTCTTTGGGTAAATACTCCGTAGTGGAGTTATAGGATCATATGGTATTTTAAATTTTTGAGGAAACTCCATCCTTTTTTCTACAATGGCTGTACCAATTATATTCTCACCAACAGTGCACAAGAGTCCCCTTTTTCTTTTTCTTTTTTTTTAAAGACTTTATAAATTTATTTTAGAGAGCACAAGCAAGGGGAGGTGGAGAGGGAGAGAGAGAACCTCAAGCAGATGGCACACTGAGCGTGGAGCCTAACTGGGGGCTCGATATCACAACCCTGAGATCATGACCTGAGCTGAACCAAGAGTCTGACCCTCAACTGACCGAGCCACCCAGGTGCCTGAAGAGTCCTTTTTTCTCTGGATCTTCACCAACACTTTTTATTTCTGGTCTTTTTTTAATTTTAGCCGTTCTGATGTGAGGTGATATCTCCTTGTGGTTTTGATTTGCATTTCCCTGATGAGAGAGGTCAAGCATCTTGTCATGTATCTGTTGGCTGTCTGTATGTCTCCTTTGGAAAACTGTCTACTCGGGTCCTCTGCTCATTTTTAACTAGATTGTGGGGTTTTTTTGGTTGTTGTTGTTGTGTTTTGTTTTTTTTTTTTTTTTGCTGTTGAGGCAATAATTATCTTATTGATGACTAAGTCAGGAAGAGTTTGGCTCAACTTCTAGGATCCTGGAAAACTTAAACCCCTATTTTCATTCACAGTAATCAGGCTGTAACACCTTGAAATACCAGACAGAACACTCGGTTCTGGTGAGATTATGAATGGGATAAAAAATCTCTTCCTCTAATGGGTTGGGCCGACTAGTGTATATCCAGAAATAAACCAGTAGTCTCATCAGTGCTTACACATTCTGTGTTGCTAAAACCAAATGCAATAAGAGAATTGGGAGAATGAATTCTCTCTCAAAGTCTCCCTTCAAGTTTAAACATTTTAGACAAGATTCAATAAAAAAAATTTTTTTAAAGATTTTATTTATTTGACAGAGAGAAACACAGCGAGAGAGGGAACAAAAGCAGAGGGACTGGTAGTGGGAGAAGCAGGCTTCCTGCCGAGCAGAGAGCCCGATGCGGGGCTCGATCCAGGACCCTGGGATCATGACCTGAGCCAAAGGCAGACGCTTAACGACTGAGCCACCCAGGCGCCCCTCAATAAAAAATTTTAATCTAATTTTTGTGCCAGCAAAACCCATATAAATCAGCCCAAGCACTGAAAAATTGAAGAGCCACTGTTTTTTATTAGATCCATAAACCTAAGAATCTATCACTTAACAATTTGAAGTGTTTACTTATTTTTTTTTAATAATCAGTGTGAGAAGAGAGAGGGCAATTGAGGCTAAGGATATAAGATCCTTATTGAAATCCCAAAAGCAAGAAGTATTGGGGAAAAGCATATTGCCTAAATAAAATTGGCCAAAATCTCCAAATCCAAACCCAACAAATGAATTCCTTATTTTCAGGGGTTTTAGTTTGGATTTTGCCTCTTATATGTGTGTTCTAATTTCTAGTGATTGTCATGGCAAAAGGAAGGTGCTTTGAAATCCATTATTTTTTCAATTGAGACACTTAGAGATACATTTTCAAGTTTGGAGGGAAGGTTGGCAGAAAGGCACAAGAGGGCGACTTTGAGGTAGTATAATTTAGAAGTCTTTCCTCCCTAATGAATGTTCTGATCAATATAATTTGGATTTATATAAATAGAGTTGCCATCCGACCTCTAATAACAAACCAAAAATAGTATATATCAATATGTTATATTCTTCCCTCTACTATAAACTACAGCATTGCATGCCTTATTTTATTCCAGAAACCACCTCTTGTTTGCTTCCATGGAAAGCTACCTAAAGTGTGGCACAGAAAGCCCATTACATATCTAGAAATTCAGGTTCTAAAATATATTTTGCCATCAGAATCTATGTCCTTGGAACTCCCAGTGTGGCCCACAGAACAGCAGCATTGACCTCGCGTGAAACTTGGGAGAAATGTAAAATTTCAGGTTCCACCCAGATCAGAATCAATCAGAATCCACAGTTTAACTGGATCGCCGAGTATGCATGTGTACGTCAAAGTGTGAGGGGTGATGTTCTGTATAATTTCAGCACACTGATCCTTTTTGCATTATGTTTTCCTTGTTGGTAAAATGAAATAGTTAGACTGAATAGTTATGAAGGTCTGTCCTCGATTTATGATTTACAGCAAATGCAAGCTAGAAAACTTCCTTTCTTGGGTATCCTTTTGCATTTCCTGTAGATCTTCCAAGTTCAACACCATCCACATATGGAGACTGAGAGTAAATGAACATTTGCTTCCTCTAAGTTTACTTCATAGAAACAAATCAAGCCAAATGTTTAGTTTTATCTTACCCCAAAATAGACCATGTTAAAGAATAAAGGGGAAAGGGAAAAGCGAGGTACTAATGTATATTGAACCTTAATAAACACTTTAATTTCATTAAACTATATCACAGATGAGAAAACAGTCTCAAAAGTCTTAAGTAACTTGTCCTAGGTACAAAGTCAAGTGTTACGATCAGGATTTAAGCTTAAGGATCTCTCAAGCCTGGTGATGGGTATTAAGGAGGGCACGTATTGCATGGAGCGCTGGGTATTATACGCAAACAATGAATCATGGAACACTACATCAAAAACTAATGGTGGACTGTATGGTCACTAGCATAACACAATAAAAATAAAATAGGGAACACACGTACATATATACATACATACATAAATCAATCAACTAACCAACGAACCCTAAAAAGCAGAGTTGCCTAATTGCTGACAAATTCAGTAGCGTTAACAGATTTTATTACTTCTAGTTTTGTAACTCCTACTGAAGTTTTATAAATTCCAAATAACAAAAAAGACACCAAAATTACATACCTATTCTTCTTTGCAGAATCCAAAGGTTTGCAAAGATCCAGTTAAAATGTGGACGCCAAATCATGCTCTCTAATGATACATTAATAAGTCTAGATTTTGCCCATATTTTTATCAAGGTCTAGTTGACACACAAGGTTACATTACTTTCAAGTATGCAACTTCTTTATATGTTATGCTATACTCACTAAAAATGTAGCTACCACCTGTCACCATGCATTGCTATTGCGATATCATTGACTATATTCTCTGTGCTGTACCTTTCATCCCTGTGACTTACTCATTCCATAAATGGAAATCTGTACCTCCCTCACACTTACTTATTTTGCACTCCCCCTCCCCCCAGCCAACTTCCCTCTGGCAACCACCGGTTCTCTGTATTTAAGAGTCTGGTTTTTGGCTTGTTTGTATTCTTCTTTAGACTCCACATTTAAATGAAATCATATGCTATTTCTTTCTCTGTGTTTTTTCACTTAGCATGATAGCCTCTAGGCCCTTCCATGTTGTCCAAACGGCAAGATCCCATTCTTTATTATGGCTGAGTAATATTCCATTACATATAGTATATACCACATTTTCTTTATCCATTCATCTGCCAAATGGAAACAAATTACTTCCATATCTTGGCTATTGTCAATAATGTTTATAGGAGTGCATATATCCTTTTATATTAATATTTTCATTTTCTTTGGGTAAATATCCAGTAGTGGAATTACTGGATCTATTTTTAATTTTTTGAGGAACCTCCGTACTGCTTCCCAGAGTGGCTGCACCAATTTACATTCCTAGCAACAGTGTATGAGAGTTCCCTGTTCTCCTCATCTTTGTCAACATTTGCTATTTCTTGTCTTTTGATTTTAGCCATTCTGAGATATGTAAGGTGATATCGCATTGCTTTTGTTTGCATTTCCCTAATGATTAGTGATGTTGATCATCTTACCATGTGTTGCTTAGCTATCTGTATGTCTTCTTTGGAAAAATATCTAATTAGGTCCTCTGCTCATATTTTAAATTGGATTGTTTGGGTTTTTTGCTGTTGAGTTGTATAAGATCTTTATATATTTTGGATATGGATCCCTTATCAAATATGTCATTTACAAATATCTTCTCCTACTCAATAGGTTGCCTTTTTGTTTTGTTAATGATTTCCTTTGCTTTGTAAAAGATTTGTATTTTGGTGTAGTCCCAATAGTTTATTTTTTTATTTTCTTTCCCTTGTTTGAGGAGACTCCATAAATCTGTTGCCAAGGCCAATTTCAAAGAAATTACTGCCTACCTTTCCTTCTAGGAGTATTATAGTTTTTTTTTTTTAATCTCACATTTAGGTGTTTATTCCATTTTGAGTTTGTGTATGGTGTAAGAAAGTGGTCCAATTTCATTGTTTTGCATGTGGCTGTCCAGTTTTTCCAACAAAACATTTGAAGAGACTATTTTCCCCCATTATATATTCTTGCTTCACTTGTTATAGACTATATAGGTGTGGGTTTATTTCTGGACTCCCTGTTATGTTCTATTGATCTTTGTGTCTATTTTTGTGTAAGTACCATTCTATTTTGGTTACTATACATTTGTAGAATACTTTGACATCTGGGATAGTAATATCTCCAGTTTTGTTCTTCTTTTTCAAGATTGCTTTGGCTATTCAGAGTCATTTGAGTTTCTAGACAAATTTTAGCATTGTTTTTTCTATTTCTGTGAAAAATGCTGCTGGTATTTTGTTAGGGATGGCATTAAATCTGTAATTGCTTTGGGCAGTATAGGCATTTTAATGATATTTTTTCTCCTAATCCATAAGCATGGAGTATCATTCCATTTGTTTGAGTCATCTTCAATTTTTTTCCATCAGCATTTTATTGTTTTCAGAGTACAGGTCTTTTATATCCCTGGTTAAGTTTATTCTTAGTGTTTTTATTATTTTTTGTGCAATTGTAAATCAGACTGTTTCTTAATTTCTCTTCTGCTTCATTATTAGTGTATGGAAAGCAGTGGATTTCTGTATATTGATTTTGTGACCTGTGACCTTACTGAATTTACTTTTCAGTTCAAGTAGATTTTTGGTGGAGTCTTTAGGTTTTCTTTCTGCAAATGGTGAAAGTTTTACTTCTTGCTTACCAATTTTGGTAAATTCTTCTTGCTTAAAATGTTATTTTTTTTTTCATTTTAATTCCAGTATAGTTAACATACAGTGTTAATTAGTTTCAGGTGTACAATTTAGTACAATCCAATAATTCTGTACATTGCTCAGTGCTCATCATGAATAAGTAGACTCTGTAATCTCCATCACCTATTTCACCCTTTCTTTTATTTCTTTTTTCTGATTTCTGGGCCTGGGACTTCTAGTACTATGTTGTATAACAGTGGTGAGAATGGACATCCTTTACCTATTCCTGATCTTAGAGAAAAACTTTTTAATTTTTCACCATTTAGTATTATGTTAGATGTGGGCTTTTCATATATGGCCTTTATTCGTTGAGGTATGTTCCCTCTAAACCTACTTTGTTGAGAGGGGTTTTTTTTTATCATAAATGGATATATTTTATCATAAATGGATCATAAACTTTGTCAGGTGCTTTTTTCTGCAACTATTGAAATGATCCCATGGTTTTTATTCTTTCTGTTGTTGATGCGATGCATCACATTGATTAATTTCTAAATACTGAACCAACCTTGCATCCTAGGAATAAATCCCAGTTGATTATGGTGAAAGATTTTTTAATGTGTTGTTGGATTTAGTTTGCTCATATTTTATTGAGGATTTTTGCATCTTGTTCATCAGTGATATTGGCCTGTAGGTTTTTGTTTTTTTGTTTGTTTTGGTTTTTGTTGTTTTGTAGTGTCTTTATCTGGTTTTGGTATCTCGGTAATGCTGGCCTCATTGAATGAATTTGGAAACTTTCCTTCCTCTTCTATTTTTTGGAATAGTTTGAGAAGAATGGGTATTAGGTCTTCTTTGAGTATTTGTTAGAATATACCCATGAAGATGACTGGTCCTGGACTTTTGTTGGGAGTTTTTGATTATTGATTCAATTTCATTGCTGGTAATCAGTCTGATCAAATTTTCCAGTTCTTCCTTATTCAGTTTTGGGAAGTTATGTTTCTAACAATATATCCATTTCTCAAGGTTGTTCAACTTTTTGGCATATGCTTTTTCATAACATTTTCTTGTTTTTCTATTTTTTTCATCACGAAAAGTATACTCTTTAATCCCCATCACCATTTCACCCATCCCTCCCCCCTCCCCTCTGGTAACCTCAGTTTGGTTCTCTCAGGTTAAGTGTCTGTTTCTTGGTTTGTCACACTCTTTTTTTCCTTTGCTCATTTGTTTTGTTTTTGTTTTCTAAATTTCACATATGAGTGGAATTATATGGTATTTGTGTTCTTTAACTTATTTCACTTAGCATTATACCCTCAAGGTCCATCCATGTTGTTGCAAATGCAAGATTTCATTTATCTTGGTGGTTGAATAATACTCCATTATATAATACACATACATCACATCTTCTTTATCCATCCTTCCATTAATGGACACTTGCATTGCTTCCATAGTTTGGCTGTTGTAAATAATGCTGCTGTAAATATGGAGGTGCATGTATCTCTCTGATTTAGTGTTTTTGTATTCCTTGGGTAAATACCCAGTAATGTGATTACTGGAGCATGAGGTAGTGCTATTTTTAACTTTTTAAGGAAACTCCATGCTGTTTTCCACAGTGGCTGCATCCATTTGCATTCCTACCAACAGTGCAGGAGGGTTCCTTTTTCTCCACATCCTCACCAACACTTCTTTCTCGTATCTTATGATTTTTGCCATTCTGATAGGTATGAGTAGATATCTCATTGTAGTTTTGATTTGCATTTCCTTATGATGACTGATACTGAGTATCTTTTCATGTATCTGTTGGCTATCTGTATGTCTTCTTTGGAGAAATATCTGTTCATGTCTGCATATATTTTCTTATAGTCCTTTGTATTTCTATGGTATTTGTTGTTACTGCTCCTTTTTCATTTCTGATTTTGTTTGAGTCTCCTTTCTTTTTTATTGCATCTGGCTAAAGCTTATCAATTTTGTTGTTTTTATTCAAAGAACTACCTCCTGGTTTCATTGATCTGTTCTAACAATTTTTAGTTTCTATTTCACTTATTTCTAATCTCTTCTTCATTGTTTCCCTCCTTCTACTGGTTTGGGGTTTTGTTTGTTTTTTCCTAGCTCTTTTAGGTGTAAAGTTAGGTTGTTTGATATTTTTCTTTCTTCTTGAGATAGGCCTGTATTACTGTAAACTCCTCTCTTAGAGCTGTTTTTGCTGTATCCCAAAGATTTTGGACAATTGGCTTTTAATTTTCATTTGTCTCCATGTATTATTTGCTTCTCTTTGATTTCTTGGTTGACCCATTCATTGTTCAGTAGCATGTCATGTAACTTCCATTTATTTGTGTTTTGTCCAGATTTTTCCTTGTGGTTGAATTTTAGTTTCGTAGCGTTGTGGTCAAAAAAGATGCATGATATGACTTCAGTATTTTTTAATTTAAACAAGTTGATACTTGTTCTGTGGCCTAATATGTGATCTATTCTGGAAAATATTGCATGTGCACTTGAAAAGAATATGTATTCTCCTGCTTTAGGATGGAATGTTCTAAATATATCTATTAGATCCTCAACTGTCCAACATGTCATTCACAGCCACCGTTTTTTGATTTTCTGTTCAGATGATCTAACCATTGAAGTAAGTGGGGTGTTAAAGTCTGTTACTATTATTATTTTACTATGGATTACTTCCATTTTTTCTGTTAATACATGTTTTATGTATTTGGGTGCTCTCATGTTGGGTGCATGAGTATTTACTGTTACATCTTCTTGTTAGATTGTTCCCTTTATGATTAGTTTCCTTCTTTGTCCCTTGTTATAGTCTTTTTTTTTTTAAGTCCATTTCTCCCATATAAGTGTTGCTACCCTGGCTTTCTTTTCACCTCCCTTCACTTTCAATTTGCATATGCCTTTAGGCCTGAAATGAGTCCCTTATAGGCAACATATAGTTGATTCTTGCTTTTTTATGCATTCTATCACCTTATGACTTTTGATTGGAGCATTTAGTCAATTTACATTCAAAGTAATTATTGATAGATTCTTTTTGCCATTTGTTACTTGTTTTATGGTTGTTTTTATAGTTCTTCTCTGTTCTTGCTCTCTTTCTTGCTCTTCTCTTGCTCTCTTGTGGTTTGCTGGCTTTCTTTATTGATACACTTGTATTTTTTTTCTTTAGTTTTTGCATATCTTGTACTGGTTTTTCGATTTGTGTTTACCATTAGATGTCTGTATAATATTGTATGCATATAATAATTTATACTAAGTTGTTAGTCACTTCTTAAGTTTGAACCCATTTTAAAAGCACTAAATTTTACTTCTCTCTCTACCACATTTTAGATATGGGGTGTCATACTTTATATCCTTTTATTTTGTGAATCCCTGGACTGATTTTTTTTAATTTTAAGATTTTATTTATTTATTTGACAGATAGAAATCACAAGTGGGCAGAGAGGCAGGCGGGGCGGGGGCGGTGGGTGGAAGCAGGCTGCCTGTTGAGTGGAGTCTCCGATGCGGGTCTCAATCCCAGGACCCTGAGATCATGAACTGAGCTAAGGCAGAGGCTTACCCCACTGAGCCACCCCAGTGCCCCCCTGGACTAGGGGATTTTTATAGATATACTTAATTTTACACTTTTATGCAAGTGTAAAATTATGCTTCTTATGCATAATTTTATGCTTTTTTATGCTTTTTATGCTTTTTATGCATCTTTTCTTACTCCTACTTTTGCTCTTCTACTCCAAGAATCACTTTTAACACTTGTGAGGGAGTTTAGTGATGATGAAGCCCTTTACATTTTTTTTTTTCTGGGAAACTCATTCTCTCCTATTCTGAATGATAGATTACTAGATAAAGTATTCTTGGCTTCAGGTTTTTTTCTTTCAGCATTTTGAATATATCATGCCACTCCTCTATGGGCTGAAACTGTCTGCTGAAAAATCAGCCCATAACCTTATTGGAGTTCCCCTTATATGTATCTGTTTTCTTTACTTTTGCTGTTTTTTAAATTTTCTTTATCACTACTTTTTGCCATTTTAATTATTATGTGTCTTGTTGTGGACCAATGTGGGTTGATTTCGTTGGGGTCTCTATGCTTCTTGGATCTGGATTTCTGTTTCCTTCCTCAGATTCAGGAAATTTTCACCTGTTATTTCTTCAAATAAATTTCCTGCCTCCTTTTCTTTCTTCTTCAAGGATCCCTATAACACAAATGTCATTATGCTTGATGCTGTTGCTGAGTTCCTTTAATCTCATTTTCTCTTGGTCTTTTTTCTTTATCCTGTTCAGCTTTATTGCTTTCATTACTCTGTCCTTCAGGTTGCTGATCTTGTTCTTCTGCTTCTTCTCTTCTATTTCTTCCCTTTAGCATATTTTTAATTTCAATTATTGAGGTCTTCATCTCTGATTTTTTTGTTTTGTTTCCTATCTCTTTGTTGAGATCCTCCACTCTTCTCAAGTTGAATATCTTTAAATTCTCTATCAGGCATATTACTTATCTCCATTTTATTTAACTGTCTTGCTATAATTTTGTCGTCGTCTTTCATGTGGGACATAGTCTTCTGTCTCATTTTGTCTAACTCTGTGTCTCTTTCTGTGTGTTGGGAAAACCTGCTACATCTCCTGTTCTGGCAGGTAGTGATCTTATAAATAAGAGTTCCTGTGGTGCCCTTTTCCCTGTTCAACAGAACCTGACACATTGGGAGTGTTTCCTATGTGTGTTGTGTGTGTCCTACTGTTGCTGAGCTGCATTTGCCTTTAGTCTAGTCAGCTGCAATGGCTCTCTTTGCTGCCTTGGGCTGAGTTTGCCAGAGTTGTGGTGGCACCAAACTGGGGAGTTCTCTCCCTGTGTGGTCACCTGGGAGGCTTTCATTGGTGGGCAGGGCCTGCACAAATTTCTGCCTCCAGGCCACTCTGGGCCTAAAGTCAAACTGGTATGTGTGGCTTTCTTCCTCTCTAAGTCAGGAGTCACTTTGGAGTGATGCTAGCTCCTTCAGTGCTGCTTACGCAATGCCACATTTTGGCACCACTTTGGATGGGCTCCTGCTGAGGGAAGGTTGGAGGGGGTTAGTCCCAGAAGAATGCAGGAGTGGGCACACTGTTATCAAGTGAGGTGGAGAGTCTTTACAGTGTGCTGATTCCTGGATGTGCCCTTTAGGCTAGGGAATTGAGGGGCAGGGGGAAAAGCATCTTCCAGCTCTTTTGTTCTTAGAGAAGTCTCTTATTGATCCTTGTCTCTCTAGCACATGTTGAGACTAGTAAATCTATCTCCTTCCCTTATACCTCAGGCATTTTTCAAACTCCTGCTTTTATGCTTTATCTCAGTGGGGCTGTTATGCTGCTTCTTTAACAGCAGGGACTCAGTTTCCTCTCACACTTTGGGTCTCCCAGAGCCAAAGCCACTGATTAAAGTTCCAGGGTGGTAAGCCCCACTGATTGTAGAAACTCGATGTTAAACTCCTCTAGTTTTCAAAGGCACATGTTATGGGGATTAGTCTTCCCAGTGTGGGTACCCTGTGCCTGGAGCACCCAGTGTGGGGTCTGTACCTCTCCTTCTTCTGTGTTTGTGGCATCCTTCCCTCCTCCCATGGACAGTCTTACAGCTCATCTTGGTTCCTTTTTTTTTTTTTTAAGATTTTTATTTATTTATTTGACAGAGAGATCACAAGTAGTCAGAGAGGCAGGCAGAAAGAGAGTGGGAAGCAGGCTCCCTGCTGAGTAGAGAGCCTGAAGCGAGGTATTTTGTCTCTCTTTGTTGAAGTTCTCATTGAGTTCATTCCATTTTCTCAAACATTTGTGAGCATCTTTATGAATATTACCTGAAACTTTTATCAGGTTTATTACTTATCTCTGGATCATTCTGGTCTTTTTCTGAGGTTTTGTCCTATTCCTTTATCTGGAACATATTTCTCTGTGCCTTCACTATACTTTCTGTGCCTGTTTCCAAAACAGCTACTGCCTTTTGTCTTTAGGGTGTGGCCTTGTGTAGGTGATATTCCTCATTCACCCTTGTCTGAGTTTTTGGTTATGTCTTAGATTTTTGTGAGGGTCTAAACTGCCTGATTTATTATTGATATGCCCCCATTTCTGAGTATGGGCAAGACCTGTCCATGATCCACAAGAAGGAATCCCATTTAGCACTTCATTCAGGCCGATGGAAGCCAGACCCTCAAACAACAGCTTCTTAAGTATTCCAATATATTCAGTCCTGTGGGGCCACAATCCCAAATGTTACTGACCTCCTGACTGGGAGATCTGGAGGTGTGCTCTGGGCAACAGTTGTGACAATTCAGGTTTTAGAGGAGTATATAAGCTCCTTTCTGGAAGGTCTCATGAAGCTGTAGCAAGGCCAATTGACTGCACAAGGATAATGTCCCCCTGCTTACATTCCCTGTCTGTGCAGTCCCTAGGGGTGGTAGCCAACCAAGAAAAGTCTTTCTGATTGTTATAGTCTCTTGGAGCTCATGTCTACCAGGCCTGGGAAAACAAAGGGTTTCCCTTGTGTGGTTTGCCTGCATCCATTGGTTTTAGCAGGGCAGTTGTAGAGGTAGGGATCAGGACACATCCACTGGCTTCAAAAAAACAGTAGGAAAATGTCTGGACTGTGCATGCCTATAGGCTTCACCAGTGCTGCAGGACAGTGCCCTATATGCACAGGAATGCAGGCCCAGGATGGGGATGGATAAATGCTGTGGCTACTCATGCTGGCCAGCCCCAGCCAGGGAGTATGGTACTGATCCAATCATCCCCATTCTCAGGCCTCAGCAGGGCAGCAGGAAGGTGTCATACACAAGCCTGTCTGTCTGAACAGGGTAGGTGGATAACACACAAATGGCCTCTGCCACCATTTCCATGGGGGTGTAGATGAGGGTGCTTATCCGGGATAATCATGATTTTTATCCTTCATGTTGTTAATGTGATGATATATTGCATTGCTTGATTTGCTGATATTGAACTATCCTTGTGTCCTCATAATAAATCCCACTTGATTGTGGTGCACAATCCTTCTATGCGGTTTGATAATACTTTGTTGAGGGTTTTTGCATTTATATTCATCAGTTATAATGGACTATAGTTTTCTTTTTTTTATAGTATCTTTGTCTACTATTGATATCAGGATAATTCTGAGCTCACAGAATGAACTTGAAAGCTTTTCTTCCATTTTTTTGGGAATACTGTGAAGAGAACAGGTACTAACTCTTTATTTTCTTTAAAGTTTTTAATTCCAGTTACTTAACATACAGTGTAATATTAGTCTCAGGTGTCCAATATAGTGATTCAACACTTCCATACATCACCTGGTACTCATCACAAGTGCCCTCCTTAATCCCCCTCACCACTCCCCTCTGGTAATCATCAGTTTGTTCTCTATAATTGAGTCTGCTTCTTGATTTCTCTCTCTCTCTCTCTTCCCTTTGCTTGCTTGTTTTGTTTCTTAAATTCCATATATGAGTGAAATCATATGATATTTCTTTCCCTGACTCATTTATTTGCTTATCACTATACTCTCTAGCTTTGTTCATGTCATTGCAAATGGCAAAACATCATTCTTTATGGCTGAATAATATTCTAACATATATATATATATATA
>CM053606.1:70834633-70907911 GCA_028646535.1 Procyon lotor | reverse complement strand
AGCATAGTTATCTCCAGCTCACTGTTGTTTCTTTTCAGTTATTGGGTCATAAGCGATGTTCATCTTTTTTTTCCCCCCAGAGTAACAATGACTTCATAAATATAACTTATAGATACTATTGCTATATATTTATATTTGGGAGAAGGTAGTTTTATGCTAAAGCTTACAACCCAATTTTGGTCAGAATACTACTTCTCTAGTAATCTGAGCTTTTATCCCAAGGAATGGAGTGGCACCATAATTAGAATCATTTGAGATTTCATTCCTTTTTTTGTCTCATTAGCCATGTTTCAACAAAAAATATATATATTTTTCAGAAACCTTGGAAACTATAGTGTGTTAAGAGTCATTGCTAACAAAACTGCCTCCCACTCAATCATAATTTGTCAATGTCTAGCTTGAGACAGAGTAAGCCAAGCCAACTTTAAATCAATGATGAGAATAGAAAAATTCATCTTCTTTTCCTTTAATTAGCTTTTTATGCCACTTTTCTTCACCTACCAGTTCCATGTCTACTACTTCCCCAGCTCAGATATTCCAAGTTATCATCTTCTTTGTCTCTTTCACTTTAGAAAACTGGAATAGATCTTATATCAGTAATTTGAACTTTTTGACTTATTGATAGGGCATATTTTAATGAGTGAATTTCAGACATTGCATTAACTTACTTGACTAGTGAACAGTTTGTAGCTAATAGGAAATCAAAGATTTTGTATTCTCTTAAGGAATTAGAGTTAATAAGCAAGTAAAATTGTAGTTCATTCAGAAAAGAAAGTCCTTAATGTCACCTTAGACCAATTTATTGCACAAGCCATGTAAACACAACATGGTAGAGGGAAGATCAGAAGGCACAGGCTATGATCCGTATACCTTAGCTCATGAGTCAGAAAATTATACTTGAGCAATGTCCACAATAGCCAAACTGTGGAAGGAACTGAGTTGCCCTTTAACAAATGAATGGATAAAGAATATGTGGTCCATATATATAATGGAATATTACTCAGCCAACAGAAAGGAAGAATACCCAACACTTGCATTTACATGGATGGAACTAGAGGGGATTATGCTAAGTGAAATAAGTCAAGCAGAGAAAGACAGTTATCATACAGTTTCACTCATATGTGGAACGTAAGGAATAGCGTGGAGGACATTAGGAGAAGGAAGGGGAAAATGAAGGGGGGACCTGGAGGGGGAGATCAACTGTGAGAGACTGGATTATGGGAGACAAACTGAGGGTAGCCGAGGGGAAGGGGTGGGGGAAGTGTTAAAGTGATAGGTATTAGGGTATTAAGGTAGGTATTAATACCTAAGGATAGGTATTAAGGAAGGCATGTATTGCATGGAGCACTGGGTGTTATACGCAATGAATCACGGAACACTACGCCAAAAACTAATGGTGTACTGTATGGTGACTAACATAACATAAAATTAAAAAAAAACTTTCTAATTTTGTATATAAAGTTTATACCATGTACATATAGTCTATGGCTGTTTACACCATGTACATATAGTCTATGCTGTGAACAGCAACAGAGTTGAGAATTTTCTACAGCAGCTGTATAACCTGCAAAGCTGAAAATAATTACTGTATAGCTCTTTATGGAAAAAGGCTACTGACCCTACCCTAGGTGATTTCCCTATTTTGTTAAGAAGAAAAATTTATACCTGGCCTAGCCACCAAAGAGAGGTCTGAGGGTCTTCCATAAAAGAACCTATGTCCATTTTATAGCAGTTTCTGAAAGTTAGGGGTCACACATGCCCTAATTCTGGTGTCCCAATCTTCCCTCTCTACGAGTGTATACCCACTTCCCCACCAAACTTTTTCTTCCTCCAACGAGCTCCTCTTTCCCTCTATACCAATATCTTATGCCCAGTTGCATACTTTATTTCATACTTTCCTTTTATTCATCATTTAATTATATTGCACTCTAACACCTTTCATCTGCCACATACTTCTTATTCATGTGCAGCCAGTCTCCCCCCAGTAGGTCTTGTGCTTACTGTACTTCTCTAGTTTCACAGCTTTTTAAATTCGCTCATTCATCAATTCTTTCAAACAAAAAACATATTACTGCAGCACCTACTGTGTGCACCATGAATACTACCAAGCCCAGGGAAAACACAAATGTACAGAAAGAAAGGTCCAGAAAAAAGGCAAATAGGTGAACTAGCACTTGTGATAAACTGTTACAACCGGGTTTCATTTTGGAACAAAAATATAGGACCAATTCTACCTTGGAAGAAGTGAGGAAATATGAGGAACAAAATCTGTGAAGATGCTTTTTTTTTTTTTTTTTTTTAAAGATTTTATTTATTTGACAGAGAGAAACACAGCGAGAGAGGGAACACAAGCAGAGAGAATGGTAGTGGGAGAAGCAGGCTTCCCGCCGAGCAGGGAGCCCGATGCAGGGCTCCATTCCAGGACCCTGGGATCATGACCTGATCCGAAGGCAGACGCTTAACGACAGAGCCACCCAGGCACCCCTGTGAAGATGCTCTTTTTGCTAATAAAAATATTAATGTCCTAAAAGTCATGAGGAAACTAAGATTTTTATGATTTGGTGTAGTAAAATACACAAAATTCTGAGATAAGACTGTATCATAAATATGCTTTAAAGTAGTTATAAAAGACAAGTGGGGCAACATGAAATTAATTAACTATAAATAGAACATGATCGATCTCCTGCCCGTAGGAATTCATTAGCTCTTACTGATTGGATTTGAATAAATCAGATTACATAGAGTTCCTTTTAGTGGAGGTTGTGCTGAAGTATGGACTCTAAGAGCCGCTGAAAAAGGAGCCTTCCGATAAAAATCCCAAAAACGAATAGTGGATAAAATAGAGAGGCAAATAGCTGGATAGGAAGTTTATGTTGGTTTCTGATAATAACAAAGAGAAAAAGATGGGGAGATAAGGAAAATAAAGAGGGAGGATGGGAGATATATCCTCCCAACTGATTTGGGAAATCTACTGGAAGATCAGCATTTTTAAATAACAGTTCTCAGTTTGAAAAAGGAGACACAAACTATCTTTATTTTGAAATTGATCAAGGCAATCAGAATTGACCTTTCCCAACCGGGTCTATCCACTTGGCCAGGAGCCAAATCAACTCTTCTCTAGGGGAAAAACAAAAAACAAAGAAAGGCTCTCCCCTTGGAGGCAGCTCTAGCAGAGCAGGGCTGATAAAATCTAGTTACAACAGACACTTTAAAATAAATAAATAAAGCTAAGATTTGAGGAATGGAGTGCTTTGAAAAAAACAAATTCCTTATCCCAAAAAGTTTTCAAATCGGTCTAAAACTATTTGGAATGTTGTAGCTTCTCCCCCTCTTATATCTGGAGAAAGGCTACTACTTAGATGATGATTTAGGTTCATTGTAAGTCCGTGGCTTTAGCTAATGGCTGCATTTTAAGAGCCTATGAAAGCCTATAAGCCAGAATTTAGTGCATAAAAGGTATTCAATATGGGTCTGCAAAAGTAAGTGAGATAATATCAGTTGGTAGACAGAAGGAAGGGAGAAATAAGGAGGGAAAGTACCCAGTTGGTCATTTCAACCAAGTGAGATCAGTATGGTCTACATCAAACAGGTCTGCCTCGAATGGATATGATTTTAATAGTGTGTAACTGTGAGGAAAATTTCTTAACCTATTCGAGTTTTAATTTCTCATTTGTAGAATTGGAATAATAGTTACCTATCTCATTGGGGTGATTTGAGGAATAAGTGAGTTGCATATAAAGTGTATGTCATACTTCATAGTGATACCTTCAATAGGTATTCATAGGATGCCTACTGAATGTTTACTATCACTTGCTGACATTCTTGTCACTCCTGTTATCTATATCAAATGTGGTATTTGAAAGAATTCTAGAACTGTGAAGTTATTATGAACTGAATTCTGTTAACCAGCATGAGAGCTATGAGGACACCTCTAAGCAGAAGTCAGTATAGAAGTGTGTACATCTAAGGAATTTTTTAATGCAGTTAAATTCTATCATAAAAACTAGGTGGTATCCCCTACCATATTTTCTTATTCTAACCACTTGAAGTAATGGGATTTTAGGATGAGCTAGAGCCAGGGAAGACTGTTTTCTTTTGTTATTATTTGTATCTCTTCAGTCTGTTGGCAACTAAGGAAAGCAGTAAGTCCCTGCTCAGAGATGTCTGTGTGGAAAGATTTAAACCATATCAATTTGAAAGATTTTTCTATTGTGAGAAAATATTGCTTCTTTTAAAAAAAGCAATGTAAATCAGATTAAGTTATTTAAATAGAAATAAACCTATAAAGGTTACTAAGGTGTTGATAAGCTTTTATAATAGACAAAGAGGGGATATCTCTTATATTTAAAAAGGAGACTCACAGAGCCAGAATTTATTGAAGTAAAGAATACTAACCTAATGAAAAACCAAATGTGACATTCCCTGGAAGATATGTGACCTTTCCAAAGCTCTACAAGTTCTATGAAAACAGGTTTCTTAGCCCATGATCCTGCAGAATGTTCCTTTAGTTCCTGGAACACTATCAATATCTCTTTCCCTTTCCCAGCAATCAACAAGGAAAACTTATGATTTTACCAAAGACTTTTAAACATCTGAATAGAAATACAAGCATTTATTCTCCAAATATCCTCTGTCATTGGGCTCAGCGTCACCACTAAAGTTGTTAGTTACTCCCCCACTTCAAGATTGACAGGCTCTGCAAAGGGCCATTGAGATGGGAGGAAGGCTGCCAGCATATGGAGGGTCTGATGGACTGCCATAGACTGGTCCAACCTACTGTGACTGAAGTCAGAAGTGGTTGTGAGGATGTGACACTGGGTATCAAAGGTATCTGCTACTGCACCCTCTGTAACAGGACTATTAGGAACAAACCTTTCTGCACTGAGGACATGCTGTACATACATCTAGATAGATGGAAAGGACTTTGAGTGCTTCTGGGCTCACCCATGACACATGACCTACTACATCTTATTTAGCAGAAGGGAGGATGTCTCATCTGGCTACTGAAATGATAAAGCCAAAGTAGGCACTATGGAAACTGCCTCTGTGCATTTGCTTTTGCACTTTCTCCTCCATAAGGTTTACCTAACAAAATGTCCTATGGCTTGCAACACATTGCTAAAACCCCTTTCTAGGGTGCTTCTATTCACTAGAATTTTATTCTACAGTTTAAGACCATATGTCTATTCCAGGCAAATTTCTAGAACACTCAGATCAAGCCTATACCCTCTTTCTCTTCTACAGTTTGAGTTTGTCTATCCCTCTTCTTAGAATCCTTTCTGTTCATATCCTTGTCCAAAGTCTTCCTTGTTTTAGTCTGGGTCTCTACAGACATCTCTCTTGCAAAACCCTTCTTTGATTTTTCTGTCTTGCTAAACCTTCCTAAATACAATCTTCTACTTTGTGATTCTTTTCACTTTTTATTTTACAGATATTTATGTGTCTATTTTCTCTCCTCTCTAAATAATAAAATCCTCAGCATAAAGATCCAAATCTCATTGGTCTGGTGTGCCTCACACTATTTAGTATAAGACACAGCTTATAGTAGATATTCAATAAAAGGATATTGGCTAAATAAACAAAGATTGATTTGCAACCTCCTTTTAGATAGGAAACTTTTGTGTTTGCTCTCAACACTACCTTGTGCAGCATTAGGTGGATTTTTATATGCAAGGGATTTTTACAGGCAAGGGATTTTTCTATGCTTTTCAAACCCCATTTCTCTTCCCTTCTAGCACACATTTAAACCATGTATCTAGTCTTCATCACAGTTACACTGGACATTGTGATGGAGTTTTGAATGCAAGGGTGTGTACCACTTCTAGGACTGCTTTCCAAGCCTTCAGCAGAGTCGTCTGTGCTCTCAGTCTTCCGTTTATTTAGAAAGTCAGCAAAGGAAGCTACTACCCCAGTGGGTGTGGAAGCCACCGAATGGAACAAGCATAAGCCCTTGAAAGACTGTGGATAGCAGGCTTCTTTCTTCTCTTCTCCGACCCACACTAGACTGGACCATGAGTACGGACTAAACTTTGATAAGGCACTAGTATTGTGGTTATTTATTATGGCCCTCAGAATACCCTGCCAATACACACACTTAGATACTTCTTAACTGATTTTACTAACTCCAGCTAGATGTACTAATGCTATATTTCTTTGAATTTAAGACATCATCAAATGTATGACACATCATTATTTTGTTCTATTAAGAAAGAGTGAGGGGTGCCTGAGTGGCTCAGTCAGTGAAGTGTTTGACTCTCGATTTTAGCTCAGGTCATGATCTCAGGGTCATGACACTGAGCCCTGTGTTGGGCTCCACACTGAAAACGGAGCCTGCTTAAGATTCTCTCTCTCCGGGGCGCCTGGGTGGCTCAGTGGGTTAAAGCCTCTGCCTTCGGCTCAGGTCATGATCTCAGGGTCCTGGGATCGAGCCCCGCATCGGGCTCTCTGCTCAGCAGGGAGCCTGCTTCCCCCTCTCTGTCTGCCTGCCTCTCTGCCTACTTGTGATCTCTCTCTCTCTCTCTCTGTCAAATAAATAATTAAAAAAAAAGAAAAAGATTCTCTCTCTCCATCTCCCCCATGCTTCCCTGGGCTTGTGCTTATTCTCTCTCTCTCTCTCTCTCTCTCTCTCTCTCTCTCTTTAAGAGACTAAGAAAGAACAAATGCTGTCAGTCAAGCTATGAAACCCTTCCCAATTTCAGAGGAGCCAAACTGTACAAAAAAAGTGAATCTTAGAATCAATGAAACACCATAACAATAATTCACATGTAAAATAATTATATAATTCATGAAGTGTTTTACTGAAACCTTCAATCCATTTTGCAACATGCATTCCTTAGTCCCTTCTTTTATGCTTAGCATTGCTTGGTCCTGAAAATAAGACATAGTCAGTGCCCTCATAGTTTATAGTTTAGTAAGACAAACTTGTAATTCAAAACAGTTAAAATTCAGTTTATGAAACAATTAGAAAGTAGCTAATATATATCATACATACTGTGTACTAAATGCTATGATTTACACTTATTTTGAGGCTTATGTCAGTCTTAAGAGATCAGTAGTATTTTTCCTATTTTATCATGTTGCCCAGTAAGTGTACTAATGGAAGTGAGTCTACACAATTCAACAATAGCCCTGTGAAGGGAGTAACGAAGTATATGATTGATGTGGTGTGGGCAAGGAGGTACAGCATAAGGGTCCAAGGCCATGTTACAGAGAAGATGAGATTTTATCTTGCTTTGAAACTGAAGAGTGTCCAGAGGGACAAATCAAACATTCTGGAGTGAAGCATGAGTGTATTTGAAGCAAAGAAGTAATGAACATTTGCAAAACACTGATGTATACTCTCTAGAGGGTGGGAAGTAAGGAAGACGAGGCTGGACAGAGTGTGCTGGATAGTTCACAGAGAGTTCCATGTATGAGGCTAGTGTTTAGACTAATTCATAAAGATGATAGAGATTTTAGGGAGGAGCTGCTGGGGGCACAGATATTACCAAAAGAAGGTCAAAATGGCAATTTAAAAATTCTTTAAAATGTCTACATTTATAGACATTTAGTTCAAATTAACAAAGAAACAGGATCTTTTATGTCTCAGTATCATTCAGTCAACAAGAACAAAAGATAAATAGTGAGATCCATTAAGATGGCAGAAACATCAAGAACATTTGTCACTGAAATTCATTTGAATTGATTTCATATTACACATGCATAAAAAGATACTTTTCTATTCTTCTTGCAGTTTTGTGAGTTATTACCTTAAAAAGAAGACTTTACAGCAATCACTCATAAATCCATTCAGTTCACTTATTACCTCCAGAATATTTTCTTTTAAAAATATTACTAGGAGCAATTTTAACCAGCCAAAGTTTCAAGCTTTAAAAGGCAGCTATTTTACATACATAGTAAGTACTTTTTCTGAAAATTTTGTGTTATGGATTCATAATTCACAGTGGGCGACCCCTGTTAATATGCACTCACAGCTGCATGCAGCCCTAGGAACCATTATTATATTAAGAATAATGTAAAGACACTTAAACTTATTCTGTATCATCATGCATATTACCAAGTGCGTGCCATTATGAATAGCAGTCACAGCATACAGCATAATGGTATGTTAAAGAAGACGTCGTGGTGTAAACTAAATGCATATCAAGAATACACAAAACTCTGCTGAATTTTAATCGTCCTTATTCATAGGACACAGAGTTCTAATGATCCTCAAAAAGCATGTGTGATTTAAATAAGCCATCTTTATTCCATTCCATTTAAACCCTTGGTGTGAGTTAATCAGCTTGGGTGGACTCATTCCTAGTGATGAAAGTGAAGAAAGCTTTGCTCCCGCATAGAGAAATGTGTGGTACATAGTGAGGAAATAAAGTGAGTCATCTCTAATCTACCTCACTAAAGACACCCTACTTTGGGACCTAATCATAAAATTGAATGAATTTAGAAGGAACTCACTAATTGATCTCCCCTTCTGAAGGCTAATCTCCAAAAGACTTACATGTGAAAGAATTACAACTAAATAAGTATTTTGCCAAAGTTACTGTCGAAGTGCAAAGGAGAAAAATTTATTGTTGTTCTAATAGTTAGGAAATAATATTGGCAATAAACACAACTAAGAAAACTCACCATTGAACTCCACTCAGTTATTGCAATAGATTTATTTCCTTCAATTTGATGAGTGTAGTTCCTCAGAGGAAAGTACCTGACCTATTACCAGGAATCTCATGATCCCTCCCAAATTTCTCCCAAATCTGATTACAAGAATATGAATATCCAATGAGTAGATTGGAGGTTTTACGTTTTTCTCTTTTTCATTTTTAAAACATTTCCGCATGGTGATTTGCTTTCAGAGGGGTGACACAGTACATGAACAATGTTAATATGGACACAATATTAAAATCCCCTAGAGGCCACTAACTAGCCATGGTAGATTATAGTGGCTATGCTCTTGTCTGCTTCTTCTGGTACATACTCACTTTCTTTTGCAAATGCTCACCTTCTGATCCCACTTGAGGTTATTAATCCCAGTGTCCTGCTCTCCCCCGTCAATAGTGGGTCTAAACCTTGCCAAACTAATGGGGCAAGTTGGGGTTTAGTCGTTAATGTAGGGACAGGAACCTGACTCGAGCAAGGCCAGGAAGTCTTCTCCAAAGGTTCTGGAACTAACAGGAAAAAAACAACTGTTATCCACTAGAAATGCTGAAATGGTCAGTGTTTCCAGCTTCATAGCAAGTATGAGGCTTCCCATTGCCATTTCACCCACCTTGTGCAAAGGCCTAATTACTAAAATAATGCCAGATAGAAAGAAATTGCAAGAGAAAGAGTCATAGCAACCTCATTTAAGCTCCTGGTCATTGGCTTGAATGAAGTCAGCTGCGTCTCTGGACTTCCCATAGATAAGGAGCCAATGAATGTTCTTTTATCCTTAAGGTATTTTGAGCTAGGTTCCTATGAGTTGAAAGAGAAAAAAAAAAAATCCTAAATATAGATAGCTTTCTCTGCATCCACTCACCATTTTTTTAAACACTAGCTCAAATTTCCCTGGGGAAAGACCTTGTTTCCAATTTTTAGTCATGATGCTTCATGATTCCAACTACAACTAAGCATGGCCACCTGGAGCATCAGATTCCTTTGAACCACAGTGACTGGTTAAGAATGAGAATGTGCTCCTATCAGAGCTAATGAGGCAGAATAAGAATTAAAAAAAAAAAAAAAAAAGACACAATCTATTCTTTACTGGACATAAACATTGGAGAAACTGAACATTGAGTTTATAGAGACTGCCGTGGTAGGCCTAATTATGAAACCAGTACATCAGAAAGTAGAGCAGAGAAATGTTGAAAGAGAGAGAGAATAAATACTAATGTTTCATTTGAGATCCTAAGACCCTGGATCAACCTGTATCAGAAGCTATTCCCTGCTTTTAGATTTTTAATCATTTCTATTTTTTATTTAAATTAGCTTAGAGTTTTGAGGGGTTTTTTGGGGAGGGTTGGTCTCTTGTAATTGTCCTTTGATCATTTGTATGCACTAACAATTATTTTATAAGTAGGTTACATAGTTTGTAGAATAAGTATTGTAGATTTCCCTTGATTTTTATTTTTATCTTACTACTGTAATGAAATTGTTTTGTGGCCTCTTCTCTAGTCTCAGAGACACTTGGGGACATGATCCTAAAGTCCTCCTATATATCTAATGGAAGAAATCTTAGGAGTATTCTTATACCAGATTCAAAATAAATGAGAAACCAATCAAGGATTATATACTGAACCAAGAACCTATACCTTATTGTTAAGATTGTCAAATAATGAATAAATTTTACTGGTGGGAGTCAGCTCAGTACTAGAGAATGAAAGAATTACAAGTCTGAGGGTTCATAAAGCTTAGAAAGACTCTGAGCTGATGGCTTCCCTGAGCTGAAATTGTCTACATCTACTCATTTTCACTACATTCCAAGTGTAGAATGAGGAAGACCTCAGAGGCTCTTCCTGAGAGTCATGGTACCTTTATTCTCCTGATCCATCCATGCTGTTATTATATCCTGTAGCCTTTCCTAAGCTTATACAATGCTCAGGGAAGCCTAAGGTGTCTTCTGAGTTTGTCAGTCCAATCCCAAGATCAAAGCTGCTATTAGATCCTATGCTAGAAGGCTGATAAATATATTTACAAAAAGAAAGGTCTGTCTTTGAAAATATGTCATAGATCTCAAGGAAAAAATTTCAAGTAGAGCTTCAACGTGTGTGTATTTGTGTGTGCATGTGTATTGCAACCAACTCCTAGTACTGTTGATTATTCTAAGCATTCTCTTTTCTATAATGCTCTCCTTTACATATTCCTCCTTATGAAATAATGTTTTTGATGGAATTGTATCTTATTCAAAAGCCTCCACTTCCATATTTTTTTCTGCCTCCTAAATGTATAACTCCAGCCCAAGATCCTTTTTGGACCCCACATATGTGTTTCCACTGTACCTCTCCAACCGGAGGTCTTTGTCAGTATCCAAAATTCAACATTTCCTAACTCAGCCCTTAAAGCAACATGATAAAAAAATAACATAAGATACCATATTTCAATTCAAGCAAACCTAGATTTAAATCTCACCCCTAACACTCAGTAGCTGTGTGAATTTAGCAAGTTATTTAACTTCTCTGTGCTTCAGGTTTGTTGTCTATAAAATGGAGATAAAAGATATCCATCTCACAGTATTGAAAGTGTTAAATGAGTTCTATAAGTACTAGGGCGAATGTTTACTTTCTACTCCTCTTATTTCTGTGGATTTAAAATGCCAATGCCTCTTCCTAGAATGAAAAAGAAAAATGTGGTCTACTCTCTCCATCTCTCCACACTTCACTTATATCTTCCCAAAATAGGAGAAGAAGCACTCTGGTGAATTCAGAAGGACTTGAAGGTTACTCAACTCAGTAACTTATGGGTTCTTTGTCTTTCAGAACTGCCTGCCTTTAGAAAGAGTTCTTGATATGTTCCCAAGCATGTGATAAATGCCTATAATTGTCCAGTTGCACCAATGGATAAATCTGTTTGACTTAGGTGAAAAATATGGGCTAACCCACCTGGCCAGAAATTTGGTTCCTTTGTGACTAACTTCTGTGTTGTATCTTTCAATGGTTTCCAGATTTGAGAGAGGAAATGTTATTTCTTGGCTCACTAAACCCCAACCGTATGGAAAATGCCCAACACGTTCTGGCACACATGAGGAGCTCAAAAAGTGTCAGTGTCCTTTCGCTATAAGTATCTTCAGCAGCTGCCCACATCCCCTATTTCAGATGCTCACGCTAGAGACTTGATGACTTTCAGATCTTCCTGTCTCTCATTTTCACATCTGACTGTCCACCAAGTGGCCTATTCTATTGTACTAATTCGTCTTAAATCTATCTTGTTCACAGTCTCCCCTCACTTCCATGGTCTTGGTGCACAAGCAAATTATTTCACTCCTAGATTAGTTCAATAAAGGGAAGCTGACTTGGTGCCTGCCTTCTGTCTCCTCTTCTGCAAATGCATCCTCCATAATGCAACTAGAATGATCTAATACGACATAAGCTACCTCCCTCTAACAAAGTACTAAATGTATTCCAATTTCCCTTTCCAGTCTCATGTTTTATTACTTCCCACCATCCCAGTACACACACACCACTGTTCCCATGCATGCACTCAGGATACTTGCCCCAGTTCCTCACTGCCCATAACCACGGGGGTACATCAGGGTAATTCTGGGGATTGCTCATGTAAACCTAATGAAAAAGGCAAGCTTGAATTACCAGAATTTATTCAGGAATAGCAGCGGAATTGCAATTTGAGAAATCCATGCTATCATAACCAAATGTGAGTCCATCAAGGGCTTAGGGTAGGCTATTTTTATGGGTAAGCAGTACAAAGGGGAATATCTAGCCAGAGTCTAAGTAGTAGGTGCATTGACTTGAGGATCAGGAAGATCTTGGCAAATGTTTACTAGTCAGGAGATAAGACTCAGGCTTCTGTAAATCGGGAATTTATGAGCAATCAGTTTTTCAGTTAAGTTCTGTTTTTCTGACTGTGCATGTGTAAGATTTTCCATTACATATCCTCCAGTTCCATTTTAGATTAAAATTATTTCACACTCAGCAGGTACACACTGAGCTGTATTCTCCAACTTGGCATATATCAGTAATAAAAATGATATTTGGTTCTCCATCTGGTACTCCATTGTCTTATTTGGCAATTTGTTCCAAACCTAAGGCAGAGGACAGAGATTCTGTAATTGGCCACTTTTCCAAATTCTCCAACACTTATGTGTCTAAAATATGTACCTGTCATTTTGACATTGACAAATTCTGTCTTACCCTTGACATTCTGTCTTACCTTCAACACCTAGTTCAAATATTTTCACCTCTGTAAAGCCTGTCCTGTCAATCAAGGGTATTAGAGTTTATTAATAGTGCTAATTACTTACCTTTCTGCCTTTGGATTAAAAACAATAGCTCTTAGACACATCGAGTCAAAATAAGGACAAAAGTATCCATGCTATTAGTGATCAAACTGATTTGGAAAATTCAGTGATGCCTCTTAGACTTACCCCCCTATACAAACACACTTAAGCACACACCAGTCACTGAAATAGAGAAAAGTGAGTTCCCTCATCCTTGCCCAGAGCTCTATTGAGACCCTGACCTTATGAAAACTAAAAACAAAGCTTCTTGTTTCCAAAGGCAACTGTACTAGAAATCAAGTGTGTGGATCATACATGAACAAAAGCAGCAGTGCTTAATAAATGTCTAATTAATGCCTAATAAAAACTAAGACCTAGTGAATGTCAGGCTCTTATCAATCTTACCAATGTGTTAACTCTTAAGGGGGAGAAGAGGGGAGAAACTCCCTCTCCACAACCTCTTCAGGATCCCTTAAGTTTTAGAGGACATCCTTCCTGCATAGGTAAAGATGGAAATTAGGGAAAGAAGGTTTGTCTCCCCTTTTATTCCTTTGGTACTGTGATATATAATAAGAAACATATTATTGTTCTTTGTCTCATTCCTGGTACAGACCTCCTAAAACCCTTGGAATATTCTGGATGAGAGCTGTAAATGTGTCTTTTTTTTTACATTGATAAGGTGACCTTTGAGAAGCCCTTAGGTAACCTAGGGATAGGAACTGGTTGCCAGAGGAACCAATCATGTGGTTAGGGGTTTAGAACTTTCAGTCTCATCTCTGACCTCCTGGGAGCAGGGCATTGCTGGGGATTCAGTTAAATCACTATTGGCCAAATATTTAATCAATCATGCCTATGGAAGGAGCCTCCATTTAAAAACCCAAAAGGACCGGGTTCAGAGAGCTTCTGTGTTGGCAAGCATGTGGAGGTTTGGGGAGAATGGTGCAACCTTCCCACATATCTTGCCTTAATCATCTCTTTCATCTGGCTGTTGCCGAGTTACATCTTTTTATAATAAGCTGATAGATGTATGTAAGTGTGAGCTTCTCTAGCCGTGAGCTCCTCTAGCAAATTAAACCAAAGGAGGGGGCCCTGGGAACCTATCTATAGCCAACTGGTTGGTCGGAAGCATGAACAACAACCTGGAATTCCAATTGGCCTCTGAAGAAGTAGGGCACTAACCTGTGGCACTAACTCCAGTTAATATTAGAATTGAGATCAACTGTAAGACACCTGGCTGGTATAGGAGAACTATTAGGTGGTATGGAAAGAAGCACATTATAATTTCCCATCCGTATTTTCTTTTTTTTTTTTTTTTTAAAGATTTTATTTATTTATTTGACAGAGAGAGATCACAAGTAGGCAGAGAGGAAGGCAGAGAGAGAGGGGGAAGCAGGCTCCCTGCTGAGCAGAGAGCCCGATGCAGGGCTCGATCCCAGGACCCCGGGATCATGACCTGAGCCGAAGGCAGAGGCTTAACCCTCTGAGCCACCCAGGCGCCCCCCATCCGTATTTTCTTAACCATGTACTCTAAGCTTCCTAAGAAATTTAGTCATTCTTTTATTAATAGACTTATTTTGCTGTATATGTATCTATATATATTCCTGGAATAGTGTGCTGTTCTTTTAATACAAGTCATTGTCTATGTTCTAATGCCTGAAACATAGTAGATTCTCAATAGAATTTACTAGCTGGCTAGATGAAGTGGAATCATAGAGTCTGATAAATAGATATGGGTCTTAGAAGTTGTCTACCTCACTTTCACATCCAAAGCCAAGAATCCTTCATACAACATTGGCTATCTACTCAGAGTTTGAGCACTTCTATAAATAAGAACTCAAGTTTATAAGTTATAGCTAGACATAGAGAAGATTACAAAAATCACCTTTATGCATTCAAAAGGACACAATATCACTTCCTTGGTATTTTCAAAAAGACATAAGTTTAATCCCAGGCGTGAGAAAGTATCAGATGTACACATACTGAGAAACAGTCTACAAAGTAACTGATCAATACTCTTCAAAAATGTCAAAGTCATGAAAGACAAAGACTGAGGAACTGCCACAGACTGGCAGGAACTAGAGAGGACAACAAAGGACAATGTGAGATCCTAGAACAGAATAAGGATATTATTGGGAGAATTGGGTGAAGTTAACAAATGGTAAATAGTATAAAATATGGTATGGAGTTGAGTTAATAGTATAAACCATGACAATTTTCTGGCTTTGATAACCAGACAATGGTCATTTGAGGCATTAACGTTAAGGGAAGGGAGGTAAGGGATATACAGGTACTCTGTGTTATCTCTGCAGATTTATAAATCTAAAATTCAATGTAAAAAGTCTTTTAAGAATCACTATTGTAACACACATATGAATATGGGTTTACAAAAGGGTAGGTTCTTACCAGTCCTTTGGTCTACTTCATACAGTAGTGACAGCCATAAAATTATATCTGGGGCATAATGACATTTTCAAGTATCAGGGCCAATGAAAAATAGCCGAATGTTGATGGTAAAGCAGCAAACAGTATACAAATATCTTTCAATATTTCATTGTCACTAATGAATCTGTCTCCTCACATGTCTCCGAACACCAGATGTAAAACAGCTCTCTTATCTTTGGGATTAATTCATTGTTGTGAAAAGGCAGGCAGCAGGTTGGTACGAACATTAGAAGGGGGCCTCCAGACATCTTCAGTCTTTCTGCTCCTCTTTCCCAAGAGCTCAGTGTCTTTACTTCTCACCTACCAGACTTTTGCTTCAGTTACACTTAAATGTCCTTACTTAGGGTCTGTGTCATCTCTATCCATTTAATATATTTCATGAAGACAGAATGTATTTCACATAGAAAATAAGATGGAGGCCTCTTATCATTTGTCAGGTTGTGACATATGTGGGCTCACACCAGGGGAGTTAATATATGTGGTGCTTGGTGCTCATTCTCTAATTCTCACAATATCTGGAAATGAAAAATCTTAGAATATCAGTAAACTTCTGAGTAATGTTAGCTATTCCATTTTTATTAGAATTTAGGATAATGGTAAATCTAATTGAAAACAATTGTATTGTATCCGGATTATTGCATGCAAAGCTTCTTCAAATCATTACTAACAGGCTGGTATGTCCCTGGTAGGACCCACTAACCCACTAGCCCATATCCTCTCAGCCTCAGTTGTACATTTCTCCATCCACAGCTCAGTAATTGGCTCTGCATGGACCCTGACTGGCTTCAAGGAGAAGCATATCAATAGCACCTGGCTTCAGGCCCGCATGCCCTGGCCTCCTGCTCTGGGGTTCCTGGGGGTTGATTGTAGGAAACTTTTTAGTATTGACACATGTACAACTTATGGGTTAATCCCCCATGTGTGAAACCTTTGACTAAGGAGATGTAGGAACTAATGGACACTACCACTAACATTAGATGCTGAGACGCATTGATGTTGTTTCTCAGATGTCTGACAGGATTGATCAACTAGTCCCCATCGTGGAACCCAACTTCGTACCATATCATCAGAATAGCTCTCTCTCTCTTCCTTGCTTCAGACTCTGCACCCTGGAGTCACATTTTGAATGAACTGTAATTCCTAGGCTATATGTTCTAGGGAACGCAAGTAGAAATGGCATCCTTGCAAATTGCAATTAAAATCACATGGGGGGAGGAGGAGTGAAAAACTAGCAATGGAAGAATAAAACAAAACTTCTAAGAGAGCACATATTAGAGTCTGGGGATTTTTTCCAAAAAAGTCTATCATCGAGACTTACGTATTAATAAAAATATTTTTAGGTTACATATATTCTGTGCGCCAACGAAGAATAACAAAGACCAAAAACGCTATGAAGAAGAAAAAAAACCTTGTCCTTAGCTATGGAATATATGATCTTCCTAAAACCAACTCACTAAAATAATGCTGCTTTCCCTGCTTCCATACACTGTCTCTGTCTGCATATTCAGAGACTGCAAAAGGCAATAAATAGCACCAGAAAGACAGGAGTACACTCAGTGGTAAACAGCATCTTCGGATGCATAGGTGCCTGACAAAAGTGTTTATTTACTGATGTAGGAAAGATGTTAGGATTTGAAGCTGATAGCCACGAAAGAATTCTTGAGATGTCTTTGGTGCAAAAACTTTGTTTGTTTGTTTGTTTGTTTGTTTGTTTGTTTGTTTTAAAGTCCTGTGGGCTAAAAGAGCTGCACTGGGGTCATGAGAAGTACCTATTATATACTTTCAAGTTGGGAGGGGGTTAGGGGTAATGTCAGTCTCAAAGGAATTTTGGAAGCAAGGTTTCCAGGACCTTGAGAGGGTTAGCTATTGTCAAGAAAGAGTTATTTGTTACTGTCTAATAAAACCTGAGTCATGAGACCCTTCAGATATATATTGGTGGGTCATATGCTTCGGGATTATTGCCAAAATACCTTGGCGGGAGGAATAAAGGAAATTTCCAAAGGAATTTTTATATGTTAAAGTAGACTCACAAGGTCCTGGGGGTTGGGCTAAGATTTCTTTTTGCCCTTAGCAAAGTATCAACACGGAGGCAGCTGAGTTCGTAGAGAAATGTTACTCTGCCTGTTTCAAGAATTTGTCAATGGGCTGTAAGTAGTGGGGAAATTTAATAATTTTTCTTTTTCCTTTATTTCCCATATCATTTACTGTGAGGGGACATGAAGTCGATGGGAGAAGTTCATGCTGGTAGGGCGCAGTCTTCCTTATTCTAAACTCATGTTAAGAATCACTGTAGGGGCGCCTGGGTGGCTCAGTCGTTAAGCGTCTGCCTTCAGCTCAGGTCATGATCCCAGGGTCCTGGAATGGAGCCCCGCATCGGGTTCCCTGCTCGGCAGGAAGCCTGCTTCTCCCGCTACCGTTCCCTCTGCTTGTGTTCCCTTTCTCGCTGTGTTTCTCTCTGTCAAATAAATAAAATCTTTAAAAAAAAAAAAAAAAAAAGAATCACTGTAGATTGCTCTGTTTCCCAGGCATTGGCAGAGAGTCTGATTACAGAAAAACATCCATCTCGGCCAAGCAGGCCCACCCTGGGCAACAAAGTTGCTAGAAACTGAATGTAGGGACTATGCAAATCACTTTGCTCTTTGGACCTAAATCCAAAAGTAGAAATTTCCCAACTACCAGAAGACAGAGAGGGTTGTGAGAAACCTATTTCCCAAGTCTACAGACAAACATGAGACCTAGAGAATTTTCTTCCCATTCAAGAAAGAGTAGACAACAAAAAGCAATGCCTGAGGAAAAGAATATTTGAAAACTCAGAAAAATGCATGCAGAAAACAGACCATTTTAGAAAAACATCTATTTAGTGTTCTCAAATAGTTGCAAGACAGCAAGGTTCTCATGCCACTGATTCCAAAAGCATATAGAGAATACAATGAGCTAAAGCTAAAGACAAAAATGATACTAGATAAAGACAAAGTATTTTTAAGGAGTCCTAAAATGTATTATAAAATTGTTTTAATTAGGCAATAAAAAGCCAAATTGACATTGCATAAAATCAAATCCTTGATGACATGGTACAACTCAAATTGCTCTCCTCGCATACAAAAAGAGTGAGTATGATAGAGATATAGGATAAAGCACTCAGATACCATCTGACATGTAGATTACCTAAAGAAAAGAATTCGAAACCTAAAACCCTTGAGGAGGTAGTGTAAATTAGTGGCTGATGGTTTAAAATTTGGAGTGAGGTATTTGGGGTTCAAATTTCCTATTAACTAGTTGTGAGGGCTTGGGAAAGTTGATTACCATCCCTGGGCTTCAATTTGCTTATCTTTGAGATGAGGATAATACTAGCACTAGTTATGATTTAATTAGATAATGCCATTTATTTAATATCAGCATTTTAAACACCCAGTATATAATTGTTATCAGTATCATCATCATCATTAAACACAAGAGGCAAAGATGTGTTTAAAGAAAGTTTCCCCAGGTGTAAAGAAAACCTGTGGTATGTAAATTGAAAGAGCTCACTGTGTTCTAGTTATGGTTAATAAAAAGGTGCACACCTGGCTATAGACAGACTAGTAAAGCTAATTATAAGATAATGAAAAAAAATCCTACAAATATCAAAGCTTCTGACTCAGAACAATAATCCTAGCCTCCAACTTTTTTTTACAACGTTGAACACTTAAAGATCATGAAGCAGAACATTCTCCATTACAACACTTAAAAATCTCTCCAGAATAAATTACTTAACTATGTTCTTGCTTGCTATGAGATAAAATCAAGAGATCAAGAACAGGAAAACTTTAGTCTTAAAACCAATTAGTGAATCTGCAAATACACTTATATTTATATGGACACAGACAATTCTACATACCATAGCTTTCAAAATTTCACTGGGGAGGAGAAATTGAATAGAGAAATTCCTCAGTAAATAAGAAGTACCATCTCTGCTTAATTCTCGATTTTAATAGAGAAATAAGAATTATGTATTTGATAAACTATAACCAGAGATAGAAGTTAGAACAGAATATGTACTTGTCATGTTATTAAAGAAAAACATCTATTAGTCAAAAGACTGAAAAATAGAAACTAGAAAACAAAACAAGCTGGAAAAGTAAAATATTAAATGATGATAAATGAAACCGGATATATGTTATTAACAAAAAATTAAAATGTAAAAATTAAGATGTATTGAGAAAATGCCAAAAACATAAGGAAAAAGAGAAGGAGGAGGAAACAAACTGGTATCTCAGTACAACTATAAAACAGAAGGCAAAGCCAAAACAAAACATTAATTTGAATAGCTATATAAAGGCATCAAGAACAGTTGTTTGACAATCTAAGGAGAAAAATGACAAATATAATTGTAGAACTTCACAAGTCCTTGTCATCTGTAGAAGATATGGTTGCCAGAATTATGACATACATGGTTCAAAATAATAGAATTTATTAAGTAATAAGATTTCGAAATATATACAAATTTCAAACATTCATAGAACATTCCTATAGAATACTACATACATACTGAAACTACAAAAAAATGAACAAAATTCAAATATAGCAATTTTTTACTGTGTTACAAACGTAACATGAAATCTACCCTATTAACACTTTTGTAAGTGTGCAGTACAGTATTCAGTGTATATGCATTGTACAGCACCTCTCTAGAACTTTCTCATCCTGCTGAACTGAAACCCTATACCAATTGCAAAGTATCTCCCCATTTCACCTTCCCACCAGCACCTGGCAAACCCTATGCTATTCTGTTTTGTAAGTTTGACTATTCTAGATCACATATAAATGGAATCATGCAGTATTTGTCCTTCTGCAACTGAGTTATTTTGCTTAAAATAGTGCCCTCGATATTCATCCATGTGATAGCATATGAGAGAATTTCCTTCTTTTTTAAGGCTCAATAACAATAAATGAAATAATAGAAAAACACAATGAATTGTATGTTTATATTACATTTTCTTTATTCATCAATGACTCATTTAGTTTGTTTCTATTTCTTGGCTATTTTGAATAATGCTGCAATCAACGTGGAAATGCAAATATCTTTTTGAAGTCCTGTTTTTAATTTTTTTGGATAAATACCCTGAAGTGAAACTGCTGAATTACATGGTAGTCCTATTTTTAATTTTTTGAGGAACCTCCATTCCATTTTCTGTAATGGTTGCACCAATTTACATTTCCACCAACAGGGCACAAGGGCTCCCTTTTCCCTACTCCTCACCTATATTTGTGCTCTTGTCTCTTTGAGGATTACCCATTCTGAAAAGCGTGAGATAATATCTTACTGTGATTTTGATTTGCATTTCTCTGATAAGGAGTGATGTTGAGCATCTATTCATGTCCCTGCTGACAATTTGTATGTTTTCCTTGGAAAGAAGACTATGCAAGTGCTTTGCCCTTCTTAAAATTGGGTTACTTTTAAGTTTGTTTGTTTGTTTGTTTGTTTTAAAGATTTTATTTATTTGACACAGAGAGAGAGAGAGATCCCAAGTAGCCAGAGAGGCAGGCAGAGAGAGAAAGGGAAAGCAGGACCCCTGCTGAACAGAGAGCCTGATGCGGGGCTCGATTCCAAGACCTTGAGATCATGACCTGAGCCGAAGGCAGAGGCTTTAACCCACTAAGCCACCCAGGTGCCCCAAGTTTGTTTGGTTTTTTTTAAGTACTTTTGAATTGTAGGAGTTACTTATATACTTTGGATATTAACCTCTTATCATATATATGGTTTGCAAATATATTTCCAGTTCCAACACATTGCTTTTCGCTTTGTTTCTTTTGCTGTGCAGCTTTTCAATTTGATATAGTCTCTCTTAACTGTTTTTTTGTTTTTGCTGCTTGTGCTTTTGGTATTATATCTAGAAATCTTTGGCAAGTCCAGTGTCAGAAGCTTTCCCATTGTGTTATCCTCCAAGTTTTAGCAGGTCTTATATTTAAGCATTTAACCCATTTTGGGTAATTTTTCTATGTAGTGAGAGATAAGGGCCCAATAACGTTCCTTTGCATGTGGATATCAAGTTTTCCCACCACTATTTGTTGAAGAGCATATTATTTCTCCATTGTGTAGTCTTGGCAGCCTTGTCAAGTATCGTGTGACTGTATATGCATGGTTTTATTTCTGGGATAACTTTTTTGTTCCATTGTTCTATATGTCTGTCTTTATGCTAGTATCATACTATTTTGATTGTCATAGCTTTATACATATTTTGGAGTGAAGAAATGTGAGGCCTCCAATATTCTTCCTCAGGGTTTTGGGGGGGGTTGTTTTTGTTTTTGGCTATTCAAGTCAGTTGTGATTGTATATGAATTTTAGGATTTATTTTCTATTTCTACAAAAAAAAAAATGCCATTGGGATTTTGATAGAGATTCCACTGTACCTGTAGATTGCTTCGTGTAGCATGAACATTTTCATAATTTCACATTATTAAGCCTTTCACAATCAATGACACAGGATGTCTTTCCATTATTTGCATCTATTTTCAGCAACATCTTAGTTTTCAATATACCTGTCTTTCAATTGTTTGTTAAATTCATTAGGAATCTTGATTCTTTTTGATACTACTGTAAATTGAAATTATTTTCTACATTTCCTCTTTGGATTACTTATTTTTAGTGTATAGAAATGCAACTGATATTGGTATACTGATTTTGTATTATGCAATTTTGCTGGAAATCTTTCCTTATTCAGTTTAGCAGGCTTCTTTGTGGAATTGTTAGGGTTTTCTACATATAAATCATGTCATTCATGAACAGATATAATTTTACTTCTTAGTTTCTTTTTTTTTTTTTTTTTTTTTTTTAAGATTTTACTTATTTAACAGAGAGAAACACAGTGAGAGAGGGAACGGTAGCGGGAGAAGCAGGCTTCCTGCCAAGCAGGGAGCCCGATGCCGGGCTCGATCCCAGGCCCCTGAGATCATGACCCAAGCCGAAGGCAGACACTTAACAACTGAGCCACCCAGGCGCCCTACTTCTTAGTTTCTGATTTGGTTGCTTTGTATTTCTTTTCTGCCTTAAATGCTCCTTCTAGGATTTTTAATACTATGTTGTATATAGGTGGTAAAAGTGAGCATCCTTTTCTTTTCTTTCTTGCTTCTTTTTTTTTTTACTTATATCAGTTTCAGGTGTACAACATAGGGGTTCCAGAATTATATACATTTCAAAATGCTCACTTTAATGAGTATAGTTGCCATTCATCAAAAAACAAAAACAATAGGGCACCTGGATGGCTGAGCGGGCTAAGCATCGGCCTTCTGCTCAGGTCATGATCTCAGGGTCCTGGGATCGAGCCCCACATCGAGCTCCCCCGCTAAGCAGGGAGCCTGCTTCTCCCTCTGCCTCTCTCTCCCACTCTCACTCTCTAATAAATAAATTAAAAAAAAAAAAACAATAAACAACAAAAACAAAGTTAATAGCACATTATTGACTCATTCCCTATGCTGTACTTTGCATCACATGATTTATTTATTTTATAACTGAAAGTTTGTGCCTTTTAACCCACTTCAGCTACTTCACCTAACTTCCACATCCATCCCCTCTAGCAACCGCCAGTTTGTTGTCTATATTTAAGAGTTATAAAATATTTTTTGTTATTCATCTGTTTTTTAGATTCCATATAAAATGAAATCATATGGCATTCATCCTTCTCTGTCTGGCTTACTTCATTTAATATAATACCCTCAAGGTCCACCCATGTTGTTACAAATGGCAAGATCCCACTTCTTTTTATGGCTGAGTAATATTCCGTTGTGTATATATATATATATATATACACACACACACCAAATCTTTTTTATCCATTCGTCTCTCAATGTACACATGGGTTGCTTCCATATCTTGGCTATTGTAAATAATGCTGTGATTTGGGGTGCATAGCTCTTTTTGAATTAGTTTTCCTTTTTTATGGGTAAATATGCAGTACTGAAACTGCTGGAATACATGGTATTTCTTTTTTTTAATAAACATGTATTATTTGTTTCAGGGGTACAGGTCTGTGATTCATCAGTCTTACATAATTCATAGCACTCACCATAGCACATACCCTCCCCAATGTCCATCACCCAGCCACCCCATCCCTCCCACCCTCCTCCCTTCCAGTAACCCTCAGTTTGTTTCCTGAGATTAAAAGTCTCTTATGGCTTGTCTTCCTCCCTGGTTTCATCTTGTTTGATTTTTCCCTCCCTTCGCCTATGATCCTCTGTCTTGTTTCTCAAATTCCTCATATCATTGAGATCATATGATGATTATCTTTCTCTGATTGACTTATTTTGCTTAGCATAGTACCCTCTAATTCCATCCACATCATTGCAAATGGCAAGATTTCAGGTTTTTTTGATGGTTGTGTAATATTCGTGTGTGTGTACATACATATACACACACACATACATGTATGTGTGTATATGTATATATGTATGTATTTGCTCTGTGTATATATATACATATATATCTATATGTACACACACACACCACATCTTCAACCGTTCATTTGCTGATGGACATCTAGGCTCTTCCCATAGTTTGGCTATTGTGGACATTGCTGCTATAAAATTGGGGTACACATGCCCCTTTTGATCACTACATTTGTATCTTTAGGGTAAATACCCAGTAATGCAATTGTTAGATCATAGGGTAGCTCTATTTTCAACTTTTTGAGGAACCTCCATACTGTTTTCTGGATTGGTTGTATCAGCTTGCATTCCCACCAATGAGGTAGGAAGATTCCTCTTTCTCTGCATCCTCACCAACCCCTGTCGTTTGCTGACTTAATTTTAGCCATTCTGACTAATATAAAGTGGTATCTCACTATTGTTTTGATTTGTATTTCCCTAATACACGGTATTTCTATTCTTATTTTCTTGAGAAACCTCCATACTATTTTCCAGTGTTTGCAACAATTTACATTCCCAGCAAAAGAGCACAAAAGTTCTTTTTTATGCACATGCTCACCAACATTTCTTATTTCTTGTCGTTTTTGATACTAGCCATTCTGACTGGCATGAAGTAATATCTCATTGTGGTTTTGATTTGCACTTCCCTGATAATTAGTGATGTTGAATATCTTTTCATGTGTCTGTTGGCTATCTGTATTTCTTCTTTAGTAAATTGTCTGTTCGGGTCTACCCATTTTTCAATCAGATTGGGATGGTTTTTTTTTGGCATTGAGTTGTATAAATTATTTATACATATTGCCTATTGAGGTCTTATGGTATATATCATTTGCAAGTGTCTTCTCCCATTCAGTGGGTTGCTTTTTCATTTTGTTAATGGTTTCCTTTGTTGTAAAAAAGCTGATGTGTTTGATGTAGCCCCAATTGTTTATTTTTGCTTGTTTCCTATAACTGACAAAGTATATCCAGAAAAATATTAAGGTTGATGTTCAAGTGATCACTACCTATATTTTCTTTAAGGAGTTTTATAGCTTCAGGTCTCACATTTAGGTCTTTAATCCATTTTTAAAGAGTTTAAAATGTTTTTTTTTAATTTTAATTTCAGTATAGTTAAATATACAGTGTCATGTTAGTTTCATATATACAATATATTGATTGAAGAATTCTACACATTACTCAGTATTCATCATGATAAGGGTACCCTTAATCTCCTTCACCTATTTCACCCATCCCTCAATACATAATCCCTCTAATAACCATCAATTTGTTCTGTATACTTAAGAGTCTTTTATACTTAAGAGTATATACTTGTATATACTGACTTAAGAGTGTATATATATACTTAAGAGTATACTCTTATGCTTAAGACTATATACTTTTATACTTAAGAGTCTTTTTTGGTTTAACTCCTTTGTCATTTGTTCACTGAATTTGTTAAATTACACATATGAATGAAATCACATAGTATTTGCCTTTTTCTCACTGACTGACTTCACTTAGCATTATACCCTCTCAATTCAACCATGCAGTTTTAAATGGCAAGATTTCGTTCTTTTTTATGCCTGAGTAATATTCCATTGTGTATTTATATACCACATCTTTATCCATTCATCTATCGATGAGCATCTGGTACTTCCATATCTTGGTTATTGTATTTAGTACTGTAATAAGCATAGGTGTATGTATATCTTTCTGAATTAGTGTTTTTGTATTCTTTGGGTAAATACCTAGTAGTGGAATTACTGGATCCTATGATAGTTTGATTTTTAATTTTCTGAAAAATCTCCATACTGTTCTTGCCAAAGGCTGCACCAATTTGCATTTCTACCAATAGTGAAAGAGGATTCCTTTTTCTCCACATTCTCCCCAACACTTGTTTTCTTGTCTTTTTGATTTTAGATATTCTGACAGGTGTGAAGAGGTATCTCAGTGTGATTTTGATTTGCATTTCCCTGATGATTAGTGATGTTTAGCATATTCTCATGTGCCTCTTGGCCATACATTCTTTGGAGAAATGTATATTCATGTCTTCTGCCCATTTTTAAATTAGATTCATTTTTGAGTGTGTTGAGTTATATAAGTTCTTTATATATTTTGGATACTAACCCTTTATCAGATATGTCATTTACAAATATCTTCTCTCATTCAATAAGCTCTCTTTTAGTTTTGTGGATTGTTTCCTTTGTTACACAGAAACTTTCTCTTTTGATGTAGTCCCAATAGTTTATTTTTGCTTTTGCTTCCATTACCTTTGGAGACATATCCAGAAAAATGTTGCTTCAGGCTATGTCAGAGACAGCTGCCTGTGCTCTTTTCTAGGATTTTGTTGGTTTCAAGTGTCTCACATAGGTCCTTAATCCATTTTTAGTTTATATTTGTGTATGGTGTAAGACAGTGGTCTAATGTAGCTGTCTAGTTTTCCCAACACCATTTGTTGAAGAGACAGTCCTTTTCCTACTGCACATCCATTCCTCCTTTGTCAAAGATTAATTAACCATGTAACTGTGAGTTTATTTCAGGGTTTTCCTTCTGTTCCATTGGTCTACGTGTCTGTTTTTGTGCCTGTACCATGTTATCTTAATTAATGCAACTTTGTAGTATATCTTGAAATCTGAATTGAATTGTGATATCTCTGGTTGTATTTTTCTTTTCCAAGATTGCTATGGCTATTTGAGGTCTTGTGGTTCCACGTAAATTTTAGGATTGTTTCTTCCAGGTCTGTGAAAAATGCTGTTGGCATTTTGATGGGGATTGCATAAATCTGTTGATTACTTTGGGTAGTATGGATATTTTAACAGCATTGGTTCTGCCAAACCATGAGCATGGAATATCCTTCTATGTGTGTCATCTTCAACTTCTTTTATATAGTTTTTAAAATAAATGTCTTTAACCAACTTTGTTACTTTTAGGTATTTTATGCTTTTTGGTACAACTGTAAATGAAACTGTTTTCTTAATTTCTTCTTTTTTTTAATTTAAATTCAATTAGCAACATATAGTACATCATTAGTTTTTGGTGTAGAGTTCAATGATTTATCAACTGTGTATAACACCCAGTGCTCACCACATCACATGCCCTCCTTAATGTCTGTTACCTAGTTACCACAACCTCCACTAAACCACCCTTGTCTCAAGGAATAAATCCCACTTAGTCATGATGAATGATTTTTTCAATATATTGGATTGAGTTTGCTAAATTTTGTCAAAGAATTTTACATCTATATTCATCAGAGATAATATCTTGCCTGTGGTTCTCTATTTCTGTGGTGTCATTACCTGGTTTTGATATCAGTGTAACACTGTGTTCATACAGTGAGTTTGCGATTTTTTCCTTTGCATATTTTTTGGAGTAGTTTAAGAACAATATGTATTAATGCTTCTTTAAATGTTTGGTGTAATTTGCCCGTGAAGCCATCTGGCCCTGGACTTTTGTTTGTTGAGATTTTTTGACTACTGATTCAATCTCCTTGCTGGTAATTGTTCCATTCAAATTTTCTATTTTGTCCTGCATTCCATTTAGTTCTGTTTTGGTAGGCTATATGTTTCTAAGAATTTATCCATTTCTATTAGGTTGTCTAATTTATTGACGTATAGTTTTTCATATTATTCTCTTACAATTGTTTGTATTTCTATGGTGGTGGTTGTTACTACTTCTCTTTCATTTATGATTTTCTTTTTGAGTCCTTTCACTTTCTCTTTCTATCTTCTCTCTCTCTCTGATGAGTCTGGCTAGAGGTTTGTCGATTTCATTGATCTTTTCAAAGAACCAAATCCTGGTTTCATTGACCTGTTTTATTGTTTTAGTTTCTATATCATTTATTTCTGTTCTAATATTTATTATTTCCTTTCTTCTGCTGGCTGGGATTTTGATTGTTCTTTTTCTAGCTCCTGTAGAGTGTAGGGTTAGATTGTTTATTTTAGATTTTTCCTGCTTTTGGTGTAGGCCTGTATTGCTATAAACTTGGCTCTTAGAACTACTGTTGCTGCATCCAAAAAGCTTTGGACCATTGTGTTTTCATTTTCATTTGTTTCCATGTAATTTTTTATTTCTTATTTGATTTCTTGGTTGATTAATTTATTGTTTAGTAGTATGTTATTTAGTCTCCATGTAAGTGTACTCTTTCCATATTTTTTTTCTTGTGGTTGATTTATAGTTTCATAGTGTTGTGGTCAGAAAAGAAGCATGATATCACTTTGCTATTTCTGAATTTGCTGAGGTTTGTTTTGTGGCCTAATAGGTGACCTTTTCTGAAGGCTGTCCCATGATCTCTTGAGAAGAATGTGTATTCTGCTGTTTTTAGGATGGAAAGTTTTGATATATCTGTTAAATCCATCTGATCCAATGTGTCATTCAAAGCTACTAGTTCCTTGCTGATTTTCTGTTTGGATGATTTGTCCATTGATGTAAGTAGGCTGTTAAAGTCCCCTACTATTATTATATTATGATTGATTGTCTCCTTTATGTTTGTTATTAACTGTCTTATATATTGGGGTGCTTCCATGTTGGGTGCATAAATATTTAAAATTGTTATATCCTCTTGTAGGATTGTCCCCTTTATTATTATATAGGGTCCTTCCTTGTCTCTTTTTACAGTCTTTGTTTTAAAGTCTATTTTATTCAATGTAAATATTATTTCTATTCTAATTTTCATTATTTCCTCCCTTCTCCTTTGGCATTTTGTTTATTCTTTCTCTAGCTCCTTTAGGCTTAAGTTCATTTTGTTTATTTGAGATTTTTCTTGCTTCTTGTGATAGGTTTGTATTACTGTAAACTTCCCTCTTACAGCAATTTTTCCTGCCTCTCAAAGATTTTGGACCATTGGATTTTCATGTCAAAAAATTTCAAATATTTCTTTATTTCCCCCTTTGATTTCTTGGTTGATTCATTTACTGTTTAATAACATGTTATTTCATAGTATTTACTGTTTAATAGCATGTTAAGGTTTTTTTTCTTGTGGTTGATTTCTAGTTTTATGGTGCTGTGGCCAGAAAAGATGTATGGTATGACTTCAGTCTTCTTGAATTTTTAGAGATTTTTTTTTTTATGCCCTTATGTAATCTATTCTGGAGAATGTTCCATGCACACTTGAAAAGAATGGGTATTCTGCTCTTTTTGGATGGATGTTCTGAATATATCACTTAGATCCACCTGGTCCAATGTGTCATTCAAAGCCACTTTGTTTCACTGTTGATTTTTGTTTGTTTGGGTAATCTATCCATTGATGTAAGTGGGATGTTAAAATTTCCTACTATTATTGTATTAGTACTAATTACTTCTTTTATGTATGTTATTAACTGTTTTATGTAATTGGGTGCTCCTATGTTGGGTTCGTTAATATTTACATTTGTCATATCCTCATGTTGGATTGTCTCTTTTATTATTATTTATTAAAGTAATTATTGATAAGATTTATTGTCATTGTATTACTTGTTTATGGTTATTACTGCAATTCTCTGTTCCTTTATTTTCTTGCTCTCTCATGGTTTGCTGGCTTTCTTTAGTGATATATTCTGATTCTTTCTATTTTTGCATATCAATTACTGGCTTTTGATTCTTGATTACTATTAGGTTTGAATATAGCATCTTATGCATGTAATAGTCTATATTAAATTGATGGTCACTTACATTTACATCCAATCCTTACCCTTCTCCCCTCACACTTTAGTTATATGGTGTCATATTTTGCATCCCTTTACTTTGTGAATCCCTCCCTCTGCACTATTTCTTACATTCTACATATGATTGAAACCATATAACTGTCTTTTCTCTGATTGAATTTATTTCACTTATTTCTCTAATTGACTTAGCATAATACCCTCTAATTCCATCCATGTCAATGTAAATGGTAGGTATTCATCCTTTCCGATGCCTGAGTAATAGTTCATTATGTATATGAACCACATCTTCTTTATTCATTCATCTGTTGAAAGACATCTCATCTCCTTCCACAGTTTGGCAGTTGTGGATATTGCTGCTGTGAACATTGGGTACCAGTGTCTCTTCTTTTTGCTACATCTGTATCTATGTGGTAAATACCCAGTAGTGAAATTGCTGGGTCATAGGGTAGCTCTATTTTTAACTTCTTGAGGAACTACCATATTATTTTCCAGAGTGGCTATACCAGTTTGCCTTCCCACCAACAGTGTAAGAGTGTTTCTCTTTCTCTGCATCCTCACCAACACTTGTTGTTCTTTCTCTTGTTAATTTTGGCCATTCTAACTGGTGTAAGGTGGTATCTCATTGTGATTTTGATTTGTATTTCCCTGATGACAAGTGATGTAGAGCATTTTTTCATGTGTCTGTTGGCCATTTGTACATCTTCTTTGGAGAAGTGTGACTTGGACAGTCACATGCAGAAGAATGAAACTGGACCATTCTCTTACACTTCATTCATGTCTTCTGCCCATTTCTTGACTGGATTATTTGCTTTTTCAGTGTTGAGGTAGATAAATTCTTTATAGATCTTAAATACCAGTCCTTTATCTGATATGTCATTTGCAAGTATCTTCTCCCATTCTGTAGGTTACCTTTTAGTTTTGTTGACTATTTCCATTGCTATGCAGAAGCTTGTTATCTTGGTAAAGTTCCAGTAGTTCATTTTTGCCTTTGTTTCCCTTGCCTTTAGAGACATGTCTTGTAAGAAGTTGCTGTGGCCAAGGTCAAAGAAGTCACTGCCTGTGTTCTTCTTTAGAGTTTTGATGGATTCCTGTCTCACATTTAGATCTTTCATCCATTTCGAGTTTATCTTTGTATATAGTGTAAGAGAATGGTCCAGTTTCATTCTTTTGCATGTGACTGTCCAATTTTCTCAGCACCATTTATTGAAGAGACTGTCTTTTTGCATTGGATATTCTTTCCTGCTTTGTTGAAGATTAGTTGACCATAGAGTTGAGGGGCCATTTCTGGGCTCTCTAATCTGTTCCATTGATCTATGTGTCTGTTTTTGTGCCGGTACCATCCATGCTGTCTTGATAATCACAGATTTGTAATATAACTTGAAGTCAGGCATTGTGATGCCCCCAGCTTTGGTTTTCTTTTTCAACCCTCCCCTCACTATTCGGGGTCTTTTCTGGTTCCATACAAATTTTGGGACTGTTTGCTCCAGCTCTGTGAAAAATGTCAGTGGTATTTTGATAGGGATTACATTGAATATGTAGATTGCTCTGGGCAGCATAGACATTTTAACAATGTATATTCTTCCAATCCGTGAGCATGGAATGTTTTTTTCATCTCTTTGTGTCCTCCTCAATTTCTTTCATAAGGGTTCTGTAGTTTTTAGAGTACAGATTTGTTTAGGTTTATTCCTAGGTATCTTATGGGTTTTGGTGCAGTTGTAAATGGGATCAATTCCTTAATTTTTCTTTCTTTAGCTACATTATTAATGTATAGAAATGCAACTGATTTCTGTGCATTTTGCTTCCTGCCATGTTGCTGAATGCTGTATGAGTTCCAGCAATTTTGAGGTAGAGTCTTTTGGCTTTTCCACATAAAGTATCATGTCATCTGTGAAGAGTGAGTTTGACTTTTTTTCCAATTTGAGTGCCTTTTATTTCTTTTTGTTGCCTGATTGCTGAGGCTAGGACTTCTAGTACTATGTTGAACAATAATGGTAAAAGTAGGCATCCCTGTCACGTTCCTGACCTTAAGGGAAAAGGTCTCAGTTTTTCCCCATTGAGAATGATATTCATTGTTTTTGGAGCATTTAGTCCATTTACATTAAAATAATTATTGATAGATATGTATCTATTGCCATTTTATAAACTTGTTTTGTTTGTGATGGTTTCTATAGGTTTTCTCTGGTCCTTTCTCCTCTTTCTCTCTCTCATTATTTGTTGGCTTTCTTTAGCAATATACTTGGATTCCTTTCTCTGTATTCTTTGCATAACTATTAGTGGTTTTTGATTTGTGGTTACCATTAGGTTTATATATAATACCTTCTGCATGCAGTCTATATTATGTTGATGGTAGCTTAAGTTTTGTCCCATTCTTTATTCCTCCCTCTCCTATGTTTTAAGTATATGTTGTCATATTTTACATCCTTTAATTTTATGAACCCCTTGACTTTTACAAAAATGTTTATTTTTACTGCTTCTGTGTTTTTTACTTTTCATTCTCTCACTTATGTCCTTCTTTTCCACTCAAAGAGTCCCCTTTGATATTTCTTGTGGGACTGGCTTAGTGGTCAGGAACTCCTCTAGTTTCTCTTTGTCTGAGAAACTCTTCATCTCTAGATTTAATTTTTATCTTTTCTCTACACTTTATCTCTAGACTCCTAACACACAAAAATGGACACAGAAAGTCAGTCAAAATGTGACAGAGAAACATCTCCTAAATGAAATGACCAAACCACTGCAAGTGACTAAAACAAAATGAATATAGTGATATGCTTGATAGAAAATTTAGTGATCATACTCACTGGAATGGAGAAAAGAGTGGAGGATACCAGTAAGACCCTTAACAGAGACTTAAAAAAATCAATAACACAATAAGTGAAATTAAAAATACACTAGATATAATGGGATCAATAACACTATAAGTAAAATTAAAAATACACTAGATATAATAAGTAGAAGGCTATATGAAGCAGAGGAATGAGTTAATGACCTGGAAAACAGAGTAATGGAATGTAGCCAAGTTGAGCAAAGGAGAGAAAAGAAAATTATGCAAATTGGGAATAGTCTTAAGGAACTCAGTGATTCTATCAATAATAACTTCCACATTACAGGGGTTTCAGAAGAAGAGAGAGAGAAGGGGAAAGAAACAGATATCAAGAATCAGGAGGCAAAGAGATCCCCCAAGTATTCACCCCAAGGAAGTCAACACTAAGATACATAGTAATTAAAATGGCAAAAAGTAGTGATAAAAAAATTTTAAAGAAGCAAGAGAAATGTGGTTAAACTAACCAGTTACATACAAGGGAAACCCCGTAAGGCTATCAGCAGTCTTTTCAGCCAAAACTTTGCAAACCAGAAAAGGATGGCATGATGTATTCAAAATGCTGAAAGGGAAAAATCTGCAGCCAAAAATACTCTATCCAACAAGGCTATCATTCAAGATAGTATTACCATTTTGTTACTTATTTTGTGGCTGTTTTTTGTTTGTTTGTTTGTTTGTTTGTTTTATCCTTTTCCTTTCTTCTCTTGTTTTCTTTCTTTATGTTTGATGACTTATAGTTTTATGTGTGGCTTTCTTCCTCTTCACCTTTTGTGAACCTATTGATTTTGGGTTTGTGGTTACCATGGAATTTATGTCTAATATCCTAAATATATAGCACTCTCTATTAATTTAATGGTCACTTAAGTTTGAATATATTCTAAAAGCCATATTTTATTCCTTTGTATTTTATGTATCCTTTTTCTAATTTTTTAGATACAATTAATTTCACTACTTTTTTTGTTTTAATCTTCATACCAGCTTTATAATTGATCTACTACTTTTACCATATGTTTCCTTTTACCAGTGAAATTTTTTTCCTTTCAAAATTCTCCAGCTTTTCTTTCCACTCATAGAAGTCCCTTTAACATTTCTTATGAGGCCAGGTTCATGGTAATGAACTCCTTTGTTTGGGAAACTCTGTTTCTCATTCAGTTCTGAATGATAACCATGTTGGGTAGAGTATTCTTGGTAGAACGATTTTTTTTTTCTTACACTACTTCGAATATATCATGCCACTCTCTTTTGTCTTGCAAAGTTTCATTGAAAAATCAGCTGATAGTCTAAAGGAGTTTCCCTTTTATGTAACTGTTTTTCTCTTGCTGCTTTTAAGATTGCCTTTTTCTTTTTAATTTTTCCTATTTTAAGTACTGTGTTGTAATATAGACCACTTTGGTTCATATTGTTTTGGTACTTCTGTGTTTCCTGGACCTGGATGTCTGTTTCCTTCTTTAGATTAGGGAAGATCTCAGCTATTATTTCTTCAGGTAAGTTGTCTGCCCTCTTCTCTCTCTCATCTCCTTCTGGAACACCTATATGGCAAATGTAGTTTTGTTGCTATTATCACAAAGGTCACTTAACCTATTCTCATTTTCTAAATTCTTTTTTCTTTTTGATGTCCAACTTCATTGCCTTCCCATTCATTATGCTGTCTTCTAGAGCCTTGATCCATTCTTCTGCATCCTCTGTTCTGCTATTGATTCCCTCAAGTGTATTTTTCATATCAATTATTTTATTCTTTGGCCTCTGACTGCTTTTCAATATTTCCTATTTGTTGAAGTTCTCACCAAGTTCAACACTGTCTTCTCAAGTCTGTTATCTTTATGACCATTACTCTGAACTCTTTTTCAGGCAGATTTCTTATCTTTATAAATGCAGACTACATTTCATTTAGCTTTTTTTTCTGTGGTTTTGTCTTGTTCTTTCTTTTGGAACATATTCTTCTGTCTACTCATTTTGTCTTACTCTCTGTTTTTGTTTTATGCATACTTGGTAGGACGGCTATATCTCTAGTCTTGAAAGTAGTGACCTTATGAAAAAGGCATTTTGTGGAGCCCTGTAGTTCAATTCTCCTTGATCACCAGAACCAGATGCAGCAAGGTTTTCGCCTGCATGGGATGCTTGTGTTCTGTTGTGGTTGAGTGCAATAGACTGCTGTGGGCATGCTATTGGTGGGGGCTGGCTCTCAGCCTGCATGGCTATAGTAACCTGCCTCATCGGCTGTGGTGGCACTTTGGGGAGGGCTTGTCCCTTATATAACTGGTTGAGCTCTGTTCTAGCCACTGTTGTTTTGCTGGTAGGTATGTCCAGTCTTCTGCCCAGTTATCTGCAATGACCTTGTGTCTGCTCCATGCATGCAAATGTGTAGGGTTAGCCCTCCCCCCCGCCAGGAGTCACTTTGAAAGGACAGCTATCACAGCTGGGGCTACCCATCAGGTGTCATGGGGTGATAGGTGTTTTGTGGAAATGCTGGTCCTGACCAAGACTATCACCATATGTGATTGGTAGGAATTACTTTGAAGTGGCACTTGCTGGGGTGGGTGGGTTGAGCAGGATGAGTCTGTGGGAAAATGGTTTGATAGGGCAAGTGATGCTAGCTAGGTAGATGGAGAGTTTCAAAACTGGCTTCTGCAAGCATCTGGCTAGCTAGACTGAAAAAAAAATGCAAGGAAAGTGGTTCCTGCCAACACATCTGTTTCTATAAAAAGTCCCTGCAGATACCTGCCCCTCTGGCACACGCCCTAAATCAATAAATCTTCATGTATTACCCAGCTTCTTTTCAAACTACTACTTCTGTGCTATGTCTCAGGCCTAGTGGAAAAGTGTGCTGGCCCTTTAAGGGCTGATCCTTGGTTTCCTGTGGTTCTCTGGCTCTCACAAAATTAAGCCCCACTGATTTTTAAAGCTCCCAGAGTTAAGTACCCATGATTTTCAAAAATAGACAGTATGAGGGCTTTTCTTCCTCGTTCAGTACCCCAGGGCCAGAGATCCCCAATGTGGGACTTGATCCCCTCACTCATCCGTGCTTTTGATTCTCCTGCTTGCTTATAGATAGCAGTGCCAGGGTTTTGATTCCCAACTGTGTCTCCTCCTCTCCTATCCTTTTTGATGTGGGATTCTTTATTACTTTAGCTGTGGAAGATCTGCTCTGTCAGTCTCAGATCATTTTCAGAGTGAGTTGCAATACATATATAGTTATTGCCTTGGCGTGTCCCATGGAAGGAAGTGAGTTCAGGATCCTCCTACTCTGTCATCTTCTCTTGCTCTTCCCCCCGCCCCCCATGGTACCTTTGTTACCTTCCTTGTGTTGTTCTTGATCTTAGAAGAGCTTTAGTTTTTTACCACTGAGTATGATGTTAGTTATGGCTTTTCTTATATGGCCTTTATTACATTGAGATAATATCTTCTATTCCCCTTTGTTGGGTGTTTTTATCCTAAAAGGGTGTAAATTTTGTCAAAAGCTTTTTCTGAATCTTTTGAGATCATTATATGATTCTTTTTTTTTTCTTGCCTTCATTCTGTTAATGTGGTATATCACATTGATTTTTATATATTGAATTGTCCTTGCATTCCAGGGATAAATCCCACTTGCTCATTATATATGATCCTTTTAGTGTGCTGTTGAATTCAGTTTGCTATTGTTTTGTTGAGGATTTTTATATCTACATTCATAAGAGATATTAGTATATAGTTTTCTTCTTTGTCTCTGGTGTCAGTACAATGTTGGCCTGATAAAATGAGTTGCAAGTGTTTTTTCCTCAATTTTTGGAACAATGTGAAAAATGTTGGTACTCATTCTTTAAATGCTGGTAGAATGCTTCAGTGAAGATATCTGATCATTATCTTTCCTTTGTTGGAGAGCTTTTGATTAGTGACTCAATCTTTGTAGGAGTTATATATCTGCTCAGATTATCTCTTCCTGAATCAGATAGTATGGTCCCTGGAATTTATCCATTTTTTTTTTCTGGGCTATACAATTTATTGTTATATAATTGTTCATAGTAGTTTCTTGAACCTTTTTTATTTCTGTGGCACTGATTGGCGGTTCTCCTCTTTCACTTCTGGTTGAGTCCTTTCTCGTTTTTTCTTAGTCTTGCCAAGAATTTGTCAATTTTGTTAATCTTTTCAAAAAACCAACTCTTGATTTTTTTTTCTGTTAATTTCCTTTCTCTATTTCATTTATTTCTGCTCTTTTTAAATTTTTCTTCCTTCTGCTAATTTGGGGTTTAGTTCTTTTTCAAGTTCTTTGAGGTATTACATTAGTTTGAGGTATATACCGGGCTCTCTACTCAGCAGGGAGCCTGCTTCCCCCTCGCTGTCTGCCTGCCTCTCTGTCTACTTGTGATCTCTCTCTCTCTCTCTGTCAAATAAATAAATAAAATCTTAAAAAAATAATAATAATAAAATAAATTTTAAAAAAGGGAGTGCCTGGGTGGCTCAGTGGGTTGGGGCCTCTGCCTTCAGCTCAGGTCATGATCTCTTGGTCCTGGAATCGAGCCCCCTGAGCAGAGAGCCTGCTTCTCCCTCGCTGTCTACCTGCCTCTCTGCCTACTTGTGATCGCTCTATCTCTGTCAAATAAATAAATAAAATCTTAAAAAAAAATAGATTGAGGTATATACATAAACATATATATATACATATGTATACATATATATATGCATGTATATAAATATGTATACAGACATTTAACACTATAAACTTGCCTCTTAGTACTACTTTATCTGTATCTCATAAATTTTGGTTCATTGTATTTTCATTTTTATTTGTCTCAAGATATTTTCTAATTTCCTTTTGGATTTCTTCTTTGACCCATTGCTTGTAAAGGAATATGTTGAATTTCCACCTATTTCTGGATTTTCAGCATTTCCTTCTGTAGTTGATTTCTAGCTTCTTTCCATTGTAGTCAGGAAAGATACTTGGTATGAGTTCAATCCCCTTAAATTCGTTAATATTCATTTTGTTACATATCATGTTGTCTATCCTGGAGAATGTTCTGTGTGCACTGAGAAGAATGTGTATTTTGTCTCTGTTAGGTGAAATATTCTGTATATGTCTGTTTCATTTGATCTAAAGTGTAATACAAGTCCACTTTTTATTTTCTGTCTGCATGTTATATCTGTTACTGAAAGTGGGGTATCAAATCCATTATTATTGTGTTATCTATTTCTGTCTTCAGTTCTCCTGGTGTTTTCTTCATATACATGGGTGCTCTGGTGCTGGGTGGGTATATATTTATAATTGTTATATCTTTATGTTGAATTGACCCTTTATAATTACACAATGTACTTCTTTTTCTCTTGTGAAACTTTTTGGCTTACAGGCTATTTTGTCTGTTATAGAGATGGCTGATCCTGATCTCTTTTGCTTACTATTTGCATGGAATGTCTTTTTCTATGCTTTCACTTTCGGAATGTGATTCCTTAAATCTAAAGTGAGTCATTTATAGACAGCCATAATTGGATCAGGCATTTTTGTTCTTTTAACATCTCTGTATCTTTTGATTAGTGAGTTCAAGTCATTTACATTTAAAGTAATTGCTAACAGGGAAAGACTTACTATTGCCATTTTGTTAATTGTTTTCCTCCTGTACTATAGCTTTTTTGTCTTTCTTTCCCTCTCTTTCTGTCTTCCTTTGTTTTTCATTGATTATTTTGTAGCAACATTCTTTGACTCTTTTCTCATTTTCCTTTGTGTGCATTTTAAAAGTAAATTAGTAAAATATTATAAAGCCATATGAGTAATTTTTGAGAAGGCAAATTGCCTAAGTAGGAAACAGGCCACTTTTATGGCCCCTGTTCCCCTACAGAAAGTTCCAGAAGTGATTTTAGGTCTAAAGTAGAAGCTGAAGGGGGAGTGAGAAACTTGGAATGTTCCCCCTTGTGCTAACAAAGAGGAGAGGTCTAGAGAAAAGTAGGCAGAAGAGGGGGGGAAAAAAACAAAGAAAGGAGACTTCTCTGTTTACTTGTACTGACGGAGAAGATAGAAGAATGTTGTTTCTGGAAGTCCACATCCATAAGATGAATGATTCTGTAGAATTATAGGATTTGATCAGGCTTCTAAGAACTCGTCATTTCTCTTTGGTTAAAATGACTGGAGTTTCACAAGCTAGAATGCAAACAAAAGGCATTTCACTAGTACCAGCTTCCAAATTCTCTAGTGTTCCATTCAATCCAATGTGTGTTACATATGTAGCAGTTTTAATTATTTACTTACAGGAGATGAAAAGTGAGTGAACATGATAATTACTAATCACAGAGTTTACCAAAATTTCTACTTTCTGTGAATATATCCCCACAGAAAGTCCATAAGAGACAAATAAAATCAATTTTTAAAGACTCATATTCATAGTCCCTTATATGGGTATCTTGAAAATTGCTCTACACACTCTCATCTCTTCAGGATGATTTATCAGATCTAAGTTCCATGCATATGACAGCCTGTCAGTTGGTCAAATAGTGTTATTTTTCCGAATCTTATATTTGAGGAATATATGACATAGCTCTTAAAATGGAGAATCACAGATATTTTTCATTATGAAATTACACCAGAAATTTGTGAAAAAGCCTATGACTTTGTTAGCTCTTTCACCCAGAATATCTAAAATCCAGGTGAACTTGAATTAATCTTTTCAACCTAAATAATCTAGGTAAGAGATGTGGTAGAGAAATGAAACATTCACACAGTCAAATGCTTTATAATAATTTGGTTTAAGGCAAGTTTCAATATGATGTTTTAACTCCTCAGGAACCCAAAACTAATTAAAAAAAAAAAAATAGAGACATACATTATGTGACAAAAGAGAAAAAGCCAGCAAGGTTTTAGCCTGGGAAATTAAGAAGGAGACAGCATACGACCTGATATTTTCAATTAACACCGTATATGTTTCTTCAGTCTCATGACCTGTCTGAAATTAATGAAATGTTTTCTACATCCTACCTCAATTTGTATGAATCAGTCCATAGTGTGAGAAAGAATAGAGTGAACAAATGGTTCTCTCTGGTCATTGGCACTGATGTAAATATCACAAAGTCACAAAATAAACACAAGAAAATAACATAAATCACACCAAACATTGCTATGGGGGTTACACACACACAAAAACTGAATTCAGGTGGATTAAATAAAAAGCTTATTTAAAATACCATCTTTCACCCAGATTAAATTATCATAATGGCTATGATTAAATCTTTTTTTTTCAAATTAACTTCCTTGCACTCTTATCCCAAAATATAATTCCTATTGCAGACTTCTCATAGTCCTAATGAGAAAAAAAAAAACAAAACAACTATTGATCACTGTTTTTGTTCAATTCTACCTTCTAACTAGGAAGGTACTTGCATTGAGTCAAAATCCCATGTCCACTTTGTATGCACAAAAATCAGGGTTATTAAAATAGACTTTCCTCTAATAATCTCTGTAGATGCCTACATCTTAGGCATCTAAGATGCCTTAATCTTACTTTCTGTGTTTTTATAACAAAATCTCAGTCTCAGTCACATCTTTTAACACTTGTAGGGGGTGGGAGGTGGGTAGAGATGACAAAAATTTAATTTGAAGTTGGTTTTATGCAGTCTACTAAATTTGAGCCAAAAAACAAAACCCAAAAACACTTTACCTGATGAATCAATTCAGAAAAATAATCATGTTTTTAAAACCCTTACCTTAAAAAAAATATTGTTTTTCTTTTTATCCAACTTAGATTTCTGGTATAATTCATCAAAAATTTTATGGACAGCTTTTTTTTATGCACAGCTTTGAAAGAAATTTTTCTTGTATATATTTAAGCATTGAATAAGAGTGATCATTTCATTCCTGCAGCATGTGCATTACTGGTCATAAGGCTCATAGTACTTGACCCTATTCTTGTGCATAACACACAATTCTATGTGGTAGTAAACCACATTGTGAGATACATAGGGAAATAAAATATAAATAGAGTGCCAAAGAAAAACCGAAAGTTTCAACTGATGTTTGAAAGAAGATAGACTCTTTGACATGGAGACATAAACAACGTCTATCTAGTAAGAGCGAGTAAGAGCTGAAAGGGGGCAAGTTCTTACATGATGTTGAAGGCTCCACACCCTTTTAGACTGAGTTCGCATAAAGAACAAATCTTGAGAAAACTCTTATACTCCCTTTTTTCTTATGTTTACCACCCACTCTTACCACCCTCCAACAGTTCAATTTTTTTCTCAATACAAGCTCTATTCCATCCATTCCCTTCCATTCCAACTTCGAAATATTTCATTTCCCCTGGTTAATAATTCTTTTCCACTTCTTTTAATGCTCTTTCTACTTAGCAATGAATAGCACCCTTTATTTTTTATGCCAACAAAGTAAACAAATGCCCTCAATTCCTTACTTATTATCGTAATTTCTCATAATCTCATTGTCCCTAATATCATTCTACAACCATCATTGCTAATGACCTCTTCTGTTTGCTAAGTCCCATGAATTTCTGTCAATCAGTATCATTGTTCTTTCTGGACCCTATGTAATACTCTATGTGATATATATTTGACACACCTTTTTGATACATATTTGAGACTCTACTAGAAACATTTCTCTTCCTTGGTATTTTGATTTCATCATCTTCTTCCAACCCTGTAAATAACCCATCTGTATGTCTTCCTTCTCTTTTTATAAAAATTAAAATGAATATTTTATGGAATTTTAGTAAGTATACATAGTATATGGTTATTTATTTGCCTTACTTGACCCTTAAATGCTCTTTCTCCCCCTTGATTTACTTCCTCACTGTGCTTAAATGTATTTAAGACTTCAACCATAAAACTGTTGAGATTAGACTGCAAAACTACCTCTCCAGTGCAGATCTTCTATGTCTACCCTTCTTCTTTTAGCTATTTTCAAAACACTTCCCCTTGGAAATTTGGTTACAAGCTCAAATTCAAAACATCAAAATTAAAAATATTTTATCCTTCTATCCAATGTACCCCACCTGCAGGAAAGAGAATGGAGGATAGGCAATAATCTTCTACTACCTTATTCTATCTCTAGATTTGGAATTTCCAGTGCAATGATGAGTGATATAACAAAGGCAAATTAGGCAAGAAAAAGCCCCATCTGCTTCTTCCCAATCCATTTTTCTTCATTCCTGTCCTGAGACAAGGGCCATTAAGCACAGAACAACATGTAATGTGGATGAACAGGTCCCAAATAGCTGAGATTAATCCAATGCAAGTGGGCTTGATCCTCAAAATAAACAAACAAATTAACTTGGTAAACAGTTTGGGAAGGATGGCTTAAGAGGCAGATATCCCTAGAATTGGCTTTTAACAAACTAAATGGAGTTTCTAAAGTGAATGGAGAGGTTTCAAGTGGATTGAATCATTAGAAAAAAACCTTAAGCTTAGAGAATAGTGGCTTGTCCAACAAATTATTCTCATAGTTGTCTCTGCTTCCATAATATATTTTTATTATTCTATTCAGAAATGCAGAATAAGATTAGTGTATATGGTATAGACCTGAAGTTTCCTTACTTTTTCCTCCCTAAATTCATCCTTCCTTCCTTCCTCCCTTCCTTTCCTCCCTTCCTTCCTCCCTCCCTCCCTCCCTCCCTCCCTCCCTCCCTTCCTTCCTTCCTTCCTTCCTTCCTTCCTTCCTTCCTTCCTTCCTTCCTTCCTTCCTTCCTTCCTCCATCTCTTTCTTTCTCTTTCTTTCTCATTTCATTAGGGTGTAGTTGATATACAATGTTCAGTTAGTTTCAGGTATACAACAGTGATTCAACACTTCTATATATGCTATGCTCACAAGTGTAGCTAACATCTGTCACCAGGCAATGCTACATAAATATCATTGACTATATTCTCCATACTCCACATTTCCCCCATGACTTATTCATTTCATAAGTATAAGCTTGTACCTCCCATTCTCTTTCATCCACTTTGCCAACCTCCCAACTACCTCTGCTCTGGCAACCATCAGTTTATTCTCTGTATTTATAGGTCTCTATTTATAGGTCTCATTCTGCTTTTTTGTTTATTCATTTATTTTTTAGATTCCATATATAAGTGAAATCACATGGCATTTGTCTTTCTGATTTATTTCATTTAGTATAGTACCCTCTAGATCTATCTATGTTGTCACAAGAGGCAAGATCTCATCTTTTTTATGGCTGAGTGATATCCCATTGTATATGTATACATCTTCTTTATTTGACAATGGACACTTAGGCTGCTTTCATATCTTGGATGTTGTAAATAATGTTGCAATAAACAGGGGTGCATGGATCTTTCTGAATTAGTGTCATTTATTTGGGTGAATATCCAGTAGCAGAATTACTGGATCATCATATTTCTATTTTAAATTTTTTGAGAATACTCCATACTGTTTTCCACAATGGCTGTACCAATTTACATTCCCACCAACAGTGCACAAGAGTTCCTTTTTCTCCACATCCCTGCCAACCCTCTTATTTCTTGCTTATCTTTTTGATTCCAGCCATTCTGACAGGTATGAAGTGATATTTCACTGTGCTTTTGATTTTTATTTCCCTAATGATTAGTGATGTCAAGCATCTTTTCATTTATCTGTTGGCCATCTATATGTCTCTTTTGGGAAAATGTCTGTTCATGTTTGCTGCCCATTTTTAAATCAGAATATTGGGGATTTTTTGTTTGTTTTTTGGGTTTTGGGTTTTATTTGTTTTGTGTGTGTGTTTGTGTGTGTTAAGTTGTAGAAGTTCTCTATATATTTTGGATACTAACCCTTTCAGATGTGTCATTTGCAATATCTTCTTCCATTCAGTAGGTTGCCTTTTTGCTTTGTTAATGATTTCCTTCACTGTGCAAGAGCTTTTTATGTTTGATGTAGTCCCAATAGCATATTTTTGCTTTTGTTTCCTTTGCCTAGGAGACTTACCTAGAAAAATTTTGGTATGGCTGATGTAAAAAAGTTATTGCCTATGTTTTCTTCTAGAAGTTTTATGGTTTCAAGTCTCACATTTAGGTCTTTAGTCCATTTTGGATTTATTTATGTGTATGGTATAAGAAAGTGGTCCAGTTTCATTCTTTTGTGCGTAGTCGTCCGGTTATATTGGAGACTATCTTTTCTCCATTGTATATTCTTGCCTCCTTTGTCATAGATTGGTTGACCACATAACTGTGGATTTATTTCTGGGGTCTCCATTCTGTTTGATTCATCTATAGGTCTATTTTTGCACCAGACCATACTGTTTTAATTTCACAGCTTTGCAGTATATCTTGAAATCCGAGATTCAATTTTGTTCTTCTTTCTCAAGGTAGCTTTGGTTTTGGGGTTTTTTTTATGGTTCTATACAAATTTTAGAATTATTTTAGTTTTGTGAAAAATGCTGTTGGTGTTGTGGTTGTTTTTGGTTTTTGGATTTTTTGCTGTTGTATTTTGACAGGGATTGCATCAAATATGTAATTTGCTTTAGCTATCATAGGCATTTTAACAGTATTTTTTCTTCCAACCCATGAATATAGAATATCTATTTGTGTCCTCTTCAATTTCTTTCATCAGCATTTTATAGTTTTTGGAGTGCAGAACTTTTACTTCTTTGGTTAAGTTTATATCTAGGTATTCTATCCTTTTGAGTAAAAGATTGTTTTCTTAATTTCTACTACATATTTAGTGATAGAAATGAAACAGATTTCTGTATATTAATTTTGTAGTCTGCAACTTCACTGAATTCATTTATCAGTTTTAGTAGCTTTTTGGTGGAGTCTTTAGGGTTCTCTATAGATAGTATAATGTCATCTACAAATAATGAAAATTTTACCTCTTCCTCACAAATTTGGCTGCCTTTTATTTCTTATCTGATTGCTGTGGGTAGAACAAAAGTATACTTCTAACCCACAGAGGAAGACTCTGGGGAGGCATGTGGTTCTGTGACCCACCTAACTCACCATAGTTGAAGGAAATTGCAGCAGACAAATGATTATACACATAGTACACACACACACACAATTTAGAAATGGTACTATAGGCTCCATGAGGAAGTAGAAGTAATGTATCTGTAATCTGCATTTAGCACAGTGTTCCATATATAATTGGGATTTAATGAACAATGTTTTGGCTATCTGGGCATTTTAGAAGGAAATAAAGCACAAGTAGTTATGAAAGCAGTGAAATAGGAATGTGGAGGCTCTGTGTTGGAACATTAAATAGTAGCTGCATGATGGATGGATGGTGGGATTGGTGAAGGTGAGTAGGAAGAGAAGAGGTTCCAATTTCTAGATGCTACCACCTTAGTAAAGAAATTAACAATTATAAACCACAGACTACAATATGCTAAACTGTGAAAGATTTCTTAATCTCTCTTACTACAAGTTCATTATCTCAAGCTGTGTCTGTATTATAAATGCTTTATAATGAAAAAAAAACACCACCTGTGATATTGTGTTCAGAAACATTAACAGAGGAACTTAGACCATAGCCTATCTGCAACCACTCTTTGAAATAGTGGGAGAAAAAGTCATATGGAGAGATTGGGAAGAAACGGATAAAGAGGAAAATAAAGAAAGCCAAACCCATATGGCCAGTGGAAATAAAGAAAGGCTAAGCTCAAAGACCTCTGGGCCTGAAAAGTCATCCTGAGGCTCAATATTTCCAAGGTACTTTTCTCCTACACAAGGGTTAGTAGATGGAATTACTGGTCAGGGAGCTCTGGAACACAGAAAAACAGTCAGAAGTCTAGGTTTAAAGTTATCTGCTCTACTGTGGAAGCAAAAAGGATAAAGAGAGAACAAAGTAAAGTGGGCTGGGACAGAACCTGTATGCAGGGGGTTGAAAAGATTAAGAGCATACACACACAGGAAAGGCACCTTCAAAAATAGAAAAAGTTATACAAGCACAGGAGCCCAAAAACAAAGAATGTTCCAGGATATAAGAAATGATCAAGTAGCAAAGAATGCTACAGAAAACTACAGAGGGACAGGGTAGTTTTCTGTACCTGTAGATGAGACTTTTTGGCATGACCCTGTATATCTCTGGCACAAGAAAAAATCAAGGATGGGGCACCTGGGTGGCTCAGTTGGTTAAAGCCCCTGCCTTTGGCTCAGGTCATGATCTCAGGGTCCTGGGATCGAGCCCCGCATCGGGCTCTCTGCTCAGTGGGGAGCCTGCTTCCCCCTCTATCTCTCTCTGCCTGCTTGTCATCTCTCTCCCTCAGTCAAATAAATAAAATCTTTAAAAAAAAAAAAAAAGAAGAAAAGAAAGGAAAAAATTAAGGATAGAAAGTGTAGGTGGAGTCAGATACAGGTTTTATGGGAAACCACAGATCTTGCACGTAGAGATACAATTCTCTTGGTTTCTTGAAGGATTATGGATAAATATATGCCAGAATCTTAGCTCACATAAAAAAAAAGCTTAGTTCGTCCATGGTAATTATAGAATTGATGTAGCTTAAATCTGAACTTATAAGGCCCTCTACAATGGACCCCAGATTTTTCCCTTCCTTTTCTTACATTTTTCACTCTTATAGGAATTCTTGGCTGCATCCACAAGGGTCTACTCACTTTTTGGAAAAGTAACTTGTACTTTCCTACCCCTAAGCCTGTGATCTCATTGACCTCCCCAAACTGTCTTCCATTTTAACTCCCCTCATGCTCTGAGGTCTGGCTCACTTCAACCCCTTCAGGAGGTATTTAGCACAAAACCTAAGAACACATGAGCTCCACAGTCTGACTGGCTTCCATTCTGGTTCCACTGCTTACTAGATGCATGACATGATCTTTGTCAAGATGCTTAACATCACTGTGCTTCAGTTTCTTCCTCTGTAAGATGGGAATAATAGCACCTTCCTCTTAGAGTTGTAAGACTTATTCAAGACAAAATGTGTAAGGCATATAGAACAGTGACTAACATATAACCTTTCAATAAATGTTAGCTCTTAATAATCATGAGGCATTCTTTAATCACCCTATTTGGAAGTTATCTTCTCTTCCTTTTTCATTGTTTTAAGCAACATGGTCTGTTCTATTTATCTGGTCATTAAGGTTTACTACTTGGGATTTTCAAATATCATTCCCTTTGCCTATGTTTGCTCTATTTCTAATTGGATTACAAACTCTTTGAGGAGAGATACTCTGTCTCATAATTCCTTTTATGTCTTAGTACCTAGAATACTCCTCTGCAATACATAAATGGTTAAAAATACTTAAATGATCTATTTCCAAGTCATCTGTAAAAATCCAAAGTCAAATATTATTAGAGAACTTGCCTAAATACAATTCTCTATATACAAAGACTCTTAAACATGTAAGAATATTGTTTAAAATGTTCATATGTGTAATGTAATTAACTTTCACAAAACTAATAACTAGTAGAATGTGTATGTATATATATATATATATATATATATATCTGATCACATATATATATCTGATTATATATCTGATCAGATATATATATCTCAGATCACTGAACCACTAAGAGCTGACCATAGCCCAGAAAATCAGAGAAACAAACTTCAAGTCTCATTTTCCCCTTGATACTTCTTGTAAGTACTACTTGAATTAATCTTTATTAAGAGAAAGAATATCTTTTAGCAGACTTTATTCCACTATTGAAAGTTTATGAGTGAAAACAATAATTTCATAGAAAATCAGGTGCAACACAAAAATAATATTGAGTACCATCATAATGAAGCCATTTTTTCTTTCTAAAGCTGGCACTGGATGGTTATGGGACAAAGGTGGTGAGCATCCCTGTCTTATCCACTGTCACTGTCAAGGAACTTGAGGGTGTGAGGGGTCAGGGAATGGCTTAAAGACTTGGGGGTCCAAAGTCCTATTGATCTGTGAAGAAGAAAGCCCAGATCCCCAGAAGTTGCCTTTCCTTGTTACTTCCCAGTACAGTAGTTTGAATCTTTAGAGCAACTCTGCGCATTATATAGATTAGGAAACTGAGACTGAGAGCTAAATAATGCACCCAAACACATTTTGGTGAAGATCGTACCTAAAATTGTCAGATTCAAAACCCACTCTCTTTCCCTTGAACGGCCACATTCTATTCCCCTAAAATCATGGGCTTTTCCTTTGCACAATGTCACTAGTAATATCTTCAAGTTAAGAGAAACTTGATTTGTCAGAGTTTGGATATGCTCCCATTCACATTCTTGTGAAATATAATCTAAATTGAAGGTAACCATTATAAAAACTTTACTCTTGGTATCCACATGCCTGGCACTGAGTATAGTTAGAAGTGCTCTTCATACTTTAGGGACATTGTCTAATTAATCCTCATAGTCTGTGAGGAACGTATATATTACCTCCATTTTACAGATGAAGAAGTTCAAGCTCACAGTTAGAAGATGGAGAGCCAGAAATTGTTATGTAGTCTACTCATGCCACAAACTGTTCTTAACCAGTTATGCTGCAAACACAGCCAGGGGAATCTGACTATGGTTTCTGTGAAATGGAACAATTTCTATCCTTCTCTTCAAAGTGAAATTTCCTGTTGTGGTAGAATTATTGTCCACAAATATTTCTAGTTCACCAAGCTATGTCCTTGATGGCTAAACTGAAGGAATGATCTTTTTTTTTTTTTTAATTGAAGAGAACTTTTATTTTCCCCAAGGATTTTGAAGGAAGGGAGGGAGGGAGGGAGGGAAAAAGGAAGGAAAAGAGGAAGAGTAACCCCAACTGAGTTCTGGATTAAGGTGATCAGAGAAAATTTCCATGAGTGGACAGTGCTACAGACCTTGGCTATGTCTTGGCCTGGGTCTATAAATTCAGTGCAGATTACCATTTCAAGTTAAATACTGAGGCAAGCAGCAGAATCCAAAATCAAGAAACAAGCTGCCAGGAAGGCTCACTTCTACTTAGAGTCTATTTACAATGATTTTCATGGCATTGCCCAGAACTTTATACTCAGACCTCATGATATTTTTTGCTTTACTCAGTCTATTGAGTTATATTAGTTATATTACTGTAATTACTGGGTGACACCCTCCTGGAAAAATAGATGAAAAGGAAAATTCTTCCTTTCTTCCCAATATTGCTGGAAATAATTACAAACCTATGCCTTTGTACATGCAAAGTATCCGTGCAGTGGGAGACATTCAATACAAATGGTACAGAGTAACAGTATGCAAACTCAAAATCAATGTACTAATAACAAATTAAATGTTCAAATATAACATCACCATTAAGGGGACCTTGGGTACCTGTTGATGTCATGCTCTGAAGATATAGCATCACCTACATAGTACTCCTAACTAAAATGTACATAAAATGTAAGTCTGACTCTCATTTATAGGGTAACAGTCAGACTAGTAACGCAAATTGAAGGACATTTTCCAAGATGACTGACCAGGATTCAAGAAAAATGCCAGAATTATGAAAGGTGAAAATAAACATATAGATACACAAGTAACTAAATAATAGACAATTTAGATTTAAAAAAATGAAAACTAAATATGTGATCCTTGAGTATATCCTAGATTTTTTTTGTAGAATCATTTTATTTTATTTAACATCTGTCACCATACAAAATTATTACAATATTATTGACTATATATCCTATGTTGTATTTTTCCTCTCTGTGAATTGTTTATTTTATAACCAGAAGTTTGTACCTCTGAATCCCATTCACCTATTTCACTTACCCTTCCATACCACTAATTTGTCAACCACTCATTTGTTCTCTATCTTGGTAAGTCAGTTTCTTTTGTTGTTATTTGTTTTTTCATATGCTTGGTTTTTTAGGTTCAACATATAAGTGAAATTATATGGTATTTGTCTTTCATTGTCTGACTTATTTCATTTAGCATATACCTTCTCTGTCCATCCATGTTGTCACAGTAGCAAGAATACATTCTCTTTTATTGCTATGTAATATTTTATTGTGTGAAAGTATATCACATCTTTATTCATCTATTGATGGACACTTAATAGTTTCTGTATCTTATCTATTGTAAATAGTGTTGTAACAAACATAAAGGTGCAAAAAACAAAAACAGTAAGGGTACAAATATCTTTTCAAATTAGTGTTTGATATTTTTACCCAGAAGTGGAATTATTGGATTATATACTTTTAGTTTTTCAAGGAACCTCCCTATTGTTTTTTGTATGGCTGTACCAAAACACATTCTTATCAACAGTGCATGAAGGTACCCTTTTCTTCACATCCTCGCCAACACTTGTTATTTCTGGTCTTTTTGATACTAGCCATTCTGACTGGTTAAAGGTGACATCTCATTGTGGTTTTCATTTCCCTTTCCTTGCTCATCAATATCGAGCATCTTCTCATGTGTCTTTTGGCCATCTGTATGTCCTCTTTGGGAAAATGTCATTCAGATCCCCTGCCAATTTGTAATTGGATTATTTTGTTTTATTTTTGTGTTGAGTTGTAAGAATTCTTTATATTCTTTGAATATTAGGGCATTATGGCAATATTATATCACTTTTTAGGGCAATATTATATCATATGCAAATACCTCATGTTCAGTAGGTTGCCTTTTATTTTGTTGCTGATTTTCTTTGCTGTGCAAAAGCTTTTGTGTTTGATGTAATCCCAATTGTTTATTTTTGCTTTTGTCTCCTTGCCTGAGGAGACATACTGGGAAAAATACTGCTGAAGATTATGTCCAAGAGATTACTGCCTATGTTTTCATTTAGCAGATTATGGTTTCATGTCTTACATTTACATCTTTGATCCATTTTGAGTTTATATTTTTGTATTGTATTAAAAAGTGGCCCAGTTTCATTCTTTTGCATTAAGCTATCCAGTTTTCCCAGCACCAAGGCTATCTTTTCCCCATTATATATTCTTGCCTCCTTTGTCATAGATTAATTGACAATATAGGTGTGCATTTATTTCTGGGCTCTTTATTCATTTCTATTGATCTATGTATCTATTTTTGTGCCAGTATCATACTGTTTTGATTATTATAGCATTGTACTATACCTTGAAATCTGAGATTGTGATACCTCCAGCTTTGTTCTTTCTCAAGATTGCTTTGGCTCTTGGGGGTGTTTTTTTATGCTTCCATACAAATTTTAGGGGAGTTTTTTTGTTTCTAGTTCTGTGAAAAATCCTGTTGGTATTTTGATATGAACTGAATTGAATCTGTATTTATAGACAGAATCACACTTTAATCTAAATTCTTTCAGTCCATGAGCATAGTATATCTTTCCATTGAATCTTGGATTTCCCTCAGTAATTTCTTACAGTTTTCATAGTACAAGTCTTTTGCTCTCTTTGGTTAAATTTACTTCTAAGTATTTTTTATTTGAAGTATGTAAATGAGATTGTTTTAAAATTTTTCCTTTCTAGTATGTCATCACTAGCATATAGAAACACAACAAGATTTCTGTATATTGATTTTATATTCTGCAAATGTACCGAATTCATGTATTAATTGTAATTTTTTTGTGGATTCTTTACAGTTTTACATATATAATATCTTGTCATCTGGAAATAGTTTTATTTCTTCCCTACCAATATGGATACTTTTTGTTACTTTTTCTTGTCTGATTTCTATAGCTAGGACTTCCAATATTGTTGAATAAAAGTGGTAAGAGTGAACATCCTTGACTTGTTCTTGCTCTTAGACCAAAGCTTTCAATTATTTATTACTGAGAATAATGTTAGCTGTGGGTTTGTCATATGTGGCCTTTATTATGTTGACATATGTTCTTTCCATACCTACTTTGTTGAGAGTTTTTGTTTTACTCAGTATTGAATTTTGTCAAATGCTTTTTCTGTATCTATTGAGATGATCATATAATTTTTATCCTTCATTTTGTTAATTTGGTGTACTACATCAACTGTTTTGCATATATTGAACCATCCTTGCATCCCTGGAATAAATTACACTTATTAAAAGGAATGATTCTTTTAATGTATTTCTGAATTCAGTTTGCTAATATTTAGCTAAGGATTATTGAATCTGTTTTCATTCCTCATAAAGGTCTGTAATTTTCTTGTAGTATCTATTCTATGTCTGATTTGGTATTAGGGTAATGCTGATCTTATATTATGCCTTTGAAAGCATTTGTCCCTTTTTTTTTTTTTTTTTGATTAGTTTAAGAAGGATAGGTTATCTTTTAAACGTGTGGTAGAATTCACCTGTGAACCCATCAGTCTTGAACTTTTGTTTGTTGAACATTTTTTAATTACTAGTTCAAATTTGTTACTAGTAATTGGTCTGTTCCAATTTTTTATTTCTTCCTGATTCCATCTTAGGAAGTTGTATATGTTTCTAGGAATTTACCCATTTCTTCTAAGTTGTTCAATTTTTTGGCCTATAATTTTTGTAGTAATCTCATAATTTTTATATTTCTGTGGTCAGTTCTAACTTCTTTTTCATCTAATTTTGTTAATTTGAGTCCTCTTTTTTCTTGATTAGTCAGGATAAAGTTTTAGGAATTTTGTTTATATTTTCAAGGATTCAGCTATTAGTCTCTGATCTTTTTGTGGTTTTTCATCCTTATTTCATTTATTTGCATTTTTAAAAATTTAAATTCAATATAATTAACATACACTGTATCAATAATTTCAGAGGTAAAATTTAGTGACTTATCAGTTGTATACAACTCCCAGTACTCATTCCATCAAGTGCCCTCCTTAATGTCCATCACCCAGTTACCCCTCCCCCCACCCACCTCTCCTCCAAGAACCCTCAGTTTGTTTCCTATAGTTATAAGAGTGTTTTATGGTTTGCTCCCTCTCTGTTTTTGTCTTATTTTTCCTTCTCTTTCCCTATGTTCATCTGTTGTGTTTCTTATATTCCACATATGAATGAAATCATATGGTATTTGTCTTTCTCTGATTTATTTCACTTAGCATAATACCCTCCAGTTCCATTCCTGCCATTGCAAATGGCAAGATTTCATTCTTTACGATGGCTGAGTAATATTCCACTATATATACCACATTTTTATAGATTCATCTGTTGATAGGCTCTTTCCATATTTTGGCTATTGTTGGGCATTGCTGCTATAAACATTGAAGTGCATGTGCCATTTCAAATCACTGTTTGTATCCTTTGGATAAATACCTAGTAGTAGTGTATCCTTTGGATAAATACCTAGTAGTCATATACTTATGACCCAACAACAGCACTCTTTTTTTTTTTTTTTAACTTTTTGAGGAACTTTCATACTGTTTTTATTTCCACTCTGATCTTTGTCATTTTCTTCCTTCTATTAACTTTGGGCTATTTTTTCTTTTTTAGTTCCTATAAGTGTAAGAATAGATTGCTTGACATTTTCCTTATTCTTGAGGGAGACCTGTATCACTGTGTTGATAGTATCACTTACCTCTTAGAACTGCTTTTACTGAGCCCCAGGAATTTTGAACTGTAGTGTTTCCATTTAATTTGTCTCCAGGTATATTTTATGTCCTTTTTGATTTCTTCATTGACCCATTAGTTGTTTAGTAACATGTTATTTAGCCTCCATATGTTTGTGTTTCTTTCAGTTTTTTTTTAATTGATTTCTAGTTTCATGCCATTGTGATTGAAAAAGATGATCAAAGTGATTTCAAGTTCTTAAATTTTGAAACTTATTTTGTGGTCTATCATATGATCTATCCTAGAGAGTATTGCAAAAAAAATTGGAAAAAACATGTATTTTTTTTTTAAGATTTTATTTATTTATGTGAGAGAGAGAGAGAGAAAGAGAGAGGGAGAAATCATGAGAGAAGGGAAGGTCAGAGGGAGAAGCAGACTCCCTGCTGAGCAGGGAGCCCAATGTGGGACTTCAGGATCATGACCTAAGCTGAAGGCAGTCACTTAACCAACTGAGCCACCCAGATTCCCCTATTCTGCTGTTTTTAGCTGAAGTGTTCTGTATATATCTAAGTCCACTTGTCTAACGTGTCATTCAAAGCCACTGTTTCCTTATTGATTTTCTGCCTGGAAGATCTATCCATAGATTTAAGTGGGGTGTTAAATTCCCCTACTATTATTGTATTACTGTCCATTTCTCCCTTTATGTCTGTTAATATTTGCTTTGTATATGTAGGTGCTTCTATGTTGCATGAATAGACATTTAGTTATTATAACCTTTTCTTGGATTGATCCCTATTGTTATATAATGACCTTTTTTCTTTTGTTAGAGTCTTTGTTTTAAAGTTTTTTATCTGATAAGAGTATTGCTACCCCAGTTCTTTTCACTTCCATTTGTGTGGAATATCTCTTTCCATTCCTTCACTTTCAGTCTGTATGTATGTAGGTCCAATGTGAATCTCTTATAAACAGCATATAGATGGGTTCTGCCTTTGTATTCATTTAGTTACCCTGTGTTTTTTGATTAGAGCTTTTAACTCATTTATATTTAAAGTAATTATTGGTAAGTATGTACTTATTGCCATTTTTAAATTGCTTTTTCATAGTTTTTGTAGTTCTTTTTTTACTCTTTTGTGGTTTGATGGCTTTCTTAATGTTATACTTGAATAATTTTCTTTTGTGTGTATCTGTTATAGATTTTTGATTTGTGGTTATGACAATCATACGTATTATCCTATGTATATAGTAGTGTATAATGAGTTAATGGTCTCTTAAGTTTGAACACAAATAAAAGCACTAAATTCTATTGTCTTTCTCTGTTTTATGTATATATATCACATCTTTTTCTTCTGTGAATACCATGACTAATTTTTGTACTTAGAATTGATTTTACTATTTTTGTGTCTTCCTAGCTTTATAAATGATCAGCTACATTTAATGTATTTTAACATTCAGGAGTAAAATATTTTCCTTTCATACTTACTTCTAGTTATGGCCTTTTTGTTCAACTTAAAATGTCTAACATTTTTCATAAGACTGATTTAGTGGTGATAAACTCCTTTAACTTGTTTGTCTGGGGAAAGTCTTTATCTCTTCTTCAATTTTGAATGATTATCTTTTTGGGTGAGAGTATTCTTAGTTGTAGGCTTTTATTGCCCCTGGCACTTGGAATATATACATATATATATATATGCCACTCTGGCCTGCGAAATTTTTGCTAAAAAATCAGCTGATATCCTTATGGGTTTTCCCTTGTATGTAACCATATACTTTTCTCTTGCTTTTAAGATACTCTATCTTTAAAATTTGCCATTTAATTATTATGTGTCTTGGTGTATATCTCCTTTGGTTCATCTTGTTTGGAGCTCTCTTTGATTCCTGGATTTAGATATCTGTTTTCTTTCCCATGTTTGAGAAGTTTTCAAATAATGTATCTTCAAACAATTTTTCTGACCCCCATGTTCCCTCTTCTACTTCTGGAACCTACATAAATCAGATGTTATTATGCTTAATGATGTCACAGAATTCCCTTAACCCATACTCATTTTTTATTTTTATTGTTGCTGTTCAGCTTGGTTACTTTCCTTGCCTTGTCTCCTCGATCCCTGATCCATTCTTCTGCATCCTCTAATTGCTCTTGATTCCCTCTAATATATTTTTCATTTCAGTTACTATATTCTTCAGCCATGACTGGTTCTTTTTTTAATATTTTCTGTTTCTTTTTTGGAGTCCTTGCAGAGTTCATCCACTCTTGCCTCAAGCTGATTAGTATCTTTATGACTTACTTTGAACTCTTTATAAGGCAGATTGCTTATGTCCGTTTCATTTAATTCTACTCTAGTTTTTGTCTTGTTTTTTTTCACTTGGATCAGATTTCTCTGTCCATTTTGTCTGTTTGTGTTTAATTTTATGCTTGTGTAGGACAGCTACATTTTCCAAATGGCCTTGTGTAGAAGGGTTTCTATGATGCCCTGTATGTAGAGCAGAACCCCCTGGTTACCAGAAACAGGTGCTCCAGGGCTACCCCTGCATGTACCCTATTGTTGCGGCTAAGATATAACACTATAGGTGCACTGGTGGCAGGGCTTATATCCTGTGTGGCCAGCTTTGAGGCCCAGGTGCAGCTAACAGGGGTGTGTTTGTAGGCATTTTCTTCCCCACACTGGTGACTTAGGTCCTATATGTAGCTACCTCAGTCTCAGGCTGAATAGCACTAGTACTCAGCCCAATTGTCTACAATAAGCTACTGTGACTGCTGTGGGAACATTGGTAGGCAGAGTTTCTATCCCACCTCCCCCGGGAAGAAGTCACTTTTGAGGGGTGCTGGTCTCATGTTGGGCTGCCTACCAAGTATGGCAGTGTATGGATGTCTGCTTGGATGGGCACTTTGAATGAAACAGGTCCACAGGGGAATGCCAGGGCAGAGTACATGATGCTATGAAATTACATGATGATTTTCAGAACTATCTCCCCAAAGCCTCAGGTTTTCTAGACTGAGAAAAGGAAATAAAAATAGCACTACCAACACTTTTGTTCTTGAAGAAAGCTCCTGAAGATCTCTATCCTTCTAGCACATATCCTAAAATTAATCACTACATCTTCACATATATCCCTGGTGCTTTTCAAACTGCCTTTTGTGCTATGTCTCAGGTTAACTTATTTAGCACACTGTTTCTTTAAGGGCGGAGACTTGGTTTCCTATAGCCTTCTTGGTCTCCTAAAATTAAGCACACTCACTTTCAAAGCCACACATTATGAGGACTCACTTTCTCAGTGTGGGTCACCAGAATCAGGGGGTGCCCACTGTGAGGTCTGATGCCCTTGTTCCTCAATCTTGTCCCTCTCTCTCTTGGGTAATTAGGCTGAGGGGCTGTTTCCTGATCACATCTCCGTCTCTCCTACCATTTTCAGTGTGGCCTTCTCTCTCCAACTAGCTGTGGCAGACTGTTTAAGTCTTCAGATTGTTTGCAGAGTGAGTTGCAATGCCCCAAGTGTGCCTATGGGAGGATGTGAGCTCAGAAGTCTCCTACTCTCCCATCTTCCCTCTCTTCACTCAATCCTAGAATTTTTAAACAAAAGATAAAATCTAAATATGCAGTGTGTATTAGATAATAGTGCTATATCAAAATTTAATTTCCTGAATGTGATCACTAAAATTTATTTATGGAAGAAGAGACTTCCATTCTTAGGAGGTAAATGCAGAGACATATATATATGTTGAAGGGAAAAATGGCAAAAAAAATTTTTTTTACTTGAACTAGAGAAGGTGAAATTCTAATGTTAATGGATAAATCAGCAGCCTTGGTCAGTTGTGTTGGAGTAATCTATTTCATTTAATTCATTTATTCAATAAATTATATTAAGTGTCCATCATACATTAGATACTGTGCCAGACTGAAAATATAAAAATCAATCAGATATAAATTCTGCCCTCAAGGAGCTTACTTTATAGTTCACCTTACAGAGCATTAGCATCAAACACCATGTTGCTTTATAGTATGTTCTGTAGCAATCTTAAGTTAACACTCTTTCTCATGAGACAAAATTCTAATTAGACCAAGTTCTAAGATTAAAGGAGGTGTTGGCAATGGCTTAACACAGCCATACCTCAGATACTGTAGGTTGGGTTTTAGATCACCACAATAAAGTGAATATCTCACTAAAGTGAGTCAAATGAATTTTTTGGTTTTCCAGTGCATATAAAATGTTTACACTGTAGTTTATTAAGTGTGCTATAGCTTCATGTCTAGAAAAATGTACACACTTTACTTAAAACAGTTTATTTTAAAAACTTAAAAATACTTTATTGCTCAAAAAAATGCTATCATCTGAAATTTCAGTAAGGTATAATGTTATTACTGGTGGTGGGGACGGGGGGGAGGGGGGTACGGGCAGGGGAGGTCTTGCCTCAGTGTTGTTGACTGCTGACTGACCAGGGTGATGGTTATATAATAATGGGTGGTTTGTCAATTTCTTAAAACTAGGCAGTGATAAAATTTGCTGCATCCATTGACTCTTCCTTTCACAAGGAAATTTCTCTGTAGCATGTGATGCTGTTGGATAGCATTCTACACACCATAGAATTTCTTTAAAAATTAGTCAATTCTCTCAAACCCTGCTGCTGCTTTATCAACTAAGTTTGTATAATCATATAAATCCTTCATTGGCATTTCAATAATCTTCACAGAATCTTCAGGAGTAGATTCCATCTCAAGAAGCCATTTTCTTTGCTCATCCATTAAAAGCAACTTTGCATCCATTAATGTTTTATCATTAGATTTCAGCAACTGTGTCACATCTTTGGGCCCCACTTCTAGTTCTTCTGCTCTTTCTACCACATCTAGTGGTAGAAAGTTACTCCCTCCACTGAAGTCTCAAACCCCTCAAAATAATCTATGAGGTTTAGAATCAACTTCTTCTAAACCCCTGTTGACGTTGATATTTTGATCTGTTCCCATGAATCACAGATGTTAATAGCATCTAGAATGTTGTCTTTTCCAGAAGGTTTTAAATTTGTTTCTCCAGATCCATCGGAGGTATCACTATCCATAGCAGCTATAGCCTTACAAAATGTATTTCTTCAATAAGAAGACTTGAAAATCAAAATTACTGCTTGATCCGTGGACTGCAAAATGGACATTGTGTTAGCATGAAAACGTGAATCTTGTTACACTTCTCCATCAGAGCTCTTGGGTGACCAGGTGCATTGTCAATGAGCAGTAATATTTTGAAAGAAATACTTTTTTTCTAAGCAGGAGGTCTCAACAGTGGCCTTAAAATATTCAGTAAACCAGTTGTAAACAAATGTGCTGTCATCCAATCTTTGTTGTTCAATTTAGAGAGCATGACAGAGTAGATTTAGCATAATTCTTAAGGGCCCTAGGGTGTTCAGAGTGGTAAGTGAGCATTGGCTTCAACTAAAGTCACCAGCTGCATTAGCCCCTAACAAGAATCAGCCAGTCCTTTGAAGCTTGGAAGCCAGGCACTGACTTGTCCTCATTGGCTGGTTTTCCAGTGTGTTCTTTTGTCTCTATTTCATTTGTTTTTGATCTAACCTATTTCCTTTCTTCTACTAGCTATGAGCTTTGTTTGTTCTTCATTTTCTAGCTTTAGATGTAAGATTAGATTGTTTGGTATTTTTTCTTGTTTCTTAATATATATCACTATGAACCTCCCTTTAATGATTTCAATTCTTATATTTATTGAGACTTGTTTTGTGGCCTAAAATGTGATCTATCTTAGAAAATATTACATGTGCCCTTGAAAAGAATGTGTTTTCTTGTTTGGGGATGGAATGTTCTGTATATATCTATTAGGTCCGTCTGGTCTAATATGTCATTCTAAGTCACTGTTGGCTTTTTGATTTTCTCTCTGGAAGCTCTGTTTGGTGATGTAAGTACAATGTTAAAGTCTCCTTCTCTTATTGTATTACTCTCCATTTCTCCCTTTATGTCTGCTAAGATTTGATATGTGTGTGTGTGTGTGTGTGTGTGTGTGTGTGTTCTTATGTTGCTTGCATAGACATTTATAATTGTTAATCCTCTTATTGGATTGATCCTTTAATCATTATGAAGTGCCCTCTTTCTATCTTGTTATAGCTCTTGTTTTAAAGTCTATTTACTCTATAAAAGCATTGCTACGTATATTTTGTTTGACATAAGTATTAATACCTGCTTTTTCTTTTTCACTTCTGTTTGCATAGTACATGTTTTCCCATCTCTTCACTTTCAGTCTGTATGTCTTTAGTTCTGAAGCAAGTCTCTTGTCGACAGAATATGTATGGACCTTGTTTTTATATCCATTTAGTTACTCTGTGTTTTGATTAGAGCATTTAGTGTATTTGCACTTAAAGCAATTATTGATATACTTGAACTTACTTTCATTTTGTTAATTGTTTTCTGATTGTTGTAGTTCTTCTCCATTCCTTGTTTTTCTTATTCTCTTCCTCTATGGTTTCATGGCTTTCTTTTGTGTTATGCTTAGATTCCTTTCTCTTTAATTTTCATGTATATATTATAGGTTTTTGATTTCTGGTTAAATTTGGCTCATACATAATGTTTTATGTGTATACCAGTCTATAGTAAGCTGATGGTTGCTTAAGTTTGAACACATTCTAAAAGTACTAAATTATGCCCTCAAACACACATTTTATGTATATGCCATATTTTATCTTTTTATCCTGCCTACTTTTTATAGATATAATTATTTTTGATTTTTTAACTTCCATACTGGCTTTATAAATGATTAATCCACCATTTTAACTATACATTTGCTTTTATCTGTAGAATTTTTTCATAATTTTCTTCCCTTTTTTCTTTCCACTTAAATAACTCTCTTTAGTTAATTTCTTGTAATGCTGGGCTAGTGGTGATAAACCCCTTTAACTTTTGTTGGGTAGGAAACAAATTCTCCTTCTATTCTGAGTGATAATCTTGCTGGGTAAAGTATTCTTGGTTGTAAGGTTTGTTTTGGTTTGGTATGGTTTGGCTTTTTAGCCTTTGAGTATATCATGCCACTCCATTGTAGCCTGCAAAGTTGTCACTGAAAAAATTTGCTGATATCGTTATGGGGTTTCCCTTGAATTAGCTGTTTTCTTTTCTCTTGCTTCTTTTAAAATTCTCTTTATCATTACGTTTTGCCATTTTAGATATTATGTGTCTTGGTGTGGACCTCTTAGGGTTCATTCCATTAGGAGTTTTCTGTGCTTCCTAGACATGGATGTCAGTTTTCTTCCCCAGTATAGGGAAGTTTTCAATCATTATTTCTTTAAACAGTTTTCCTGTCCCTTTCTCTCTTTTCCTTGTGGGTCCCTTGTAAAGCAAATGTTATTATGCTTGATGATGTTGCTGAGTTCTCTTAACCTAATTGCATAGTTTTTGTTTTTTGTTTTCCAAGAAAGCAACTTGGTTGCTTTCTATTACCCTGTGTTCCATATTGATGATTTGCTCTCCTGCATCCTCTAAGCTCTTGTTGATTCCCTCTAATATTGTTTTTGTTGTTGTTTATTTCAGTTATTCTCCTACACCTTCTGGTCTTGAAAACAATGTCCTGTGTAGAAGAGTTTCTCTGTGCCCTCCAGCACAACCCACCCGGGTCACCAAACCCAGGCACTCGAGATATGTCTCCTGTGTGCTAGGTGTGCACTCCTGTTTTAGCTAAGCTGCAATTTTTTTCAGCCCAGCTGTTTATTGTGACCAAATTTGCCTCCTGTGGGTGCCCTGGGGAGGGTTTTCTCCTTGTGCTATTAAGAGGTTTGGCTGTGGTTGCCATGGGCTTTTTAGTGGGATGGGCCAGTCCTCAGCCTTGCTGATTACAATTCTCTTTCTGCAACAGAAGGAAGCACACCAAAGGTAGTTCTTGCTCCTTGAAGAGCCTGCTAAGTTGCCTGGCTGCAGGACCTGTGAATGCACTAGTGTGTGTGGTTATTTATCCCCCCTTACCCAGGGCAAGAATCACTTTGAAGTGTCTCCAATCCCTGCTGGGGCATCCTGCAGGGTGTGACAGGGCAGAAGCTGTATTGGAACAATCAGCCAAGGTGGGCAGGTTGGATATGGAAAGCATGCAAGTCAGGGTACATGGTTGCTAGCAAAGTAGATGGAGAGTGTTATCACTGGCTCCCACAAGCCTCCAGCTATCTAGGCTGGGTGATGGGAAGAAAAACGTAACCCCCCAGCACTTTTATTCCTGGAGAAATCTAAAGATCCCTATCCCTCAAGCCTCAAGATCAGCCAGTCAATCTTCATGTACACCCCAGGTGTTTTTCAAACTGTTGCTTCTGTGTTGTGTCTTGGGTCAAGTTATTTATTACTCTCTTTAAGGGCAGGAACTCAGTTGCCTATTGACCTCTTGGTTTCCTGAAGTTAAGCTCGCTGATTTTTAAAGTACCCTGAGTTATGCCCCTCTGATTTTAAAAGTTCCTAAAATTAAGTTCCTCTGGTTTTCAAAGCTAGATGTAATAAGGATTCGTGTTCCCAATGTGGGTTGCTTGTATTAGGAATGCCTAGTGTGGTGTCTGATCCTCTCGTTTCTCCATGCTTGTGGTGTCCCTATCATTTGTGGTTAGTCTTACTGGGGGTTTGGTTCCCAATTGTGTCTCCATTTCTCCTACCCTTTTCAATGTGTCCTTCTCTCTATGATTAGCTGTGGAAAGTGTTTTGTCAGCCTGCAAGTTATTTCCAGAGTTAGTTGTGTATTGGTTATCTTGGTGTGTTTGTGGGATGAGCTGAACTCAGCTCTACCTCTTGCTCTACAATCTTCCCTGAAATCCAAGACAGATTTATTTTTAATCTCTCTAATTTCCTTTTTAAAAATCTTCCATTTCTCTCATTATGTTCATATTTCTCCCTCTGTGAGCACATTAAGAAGACCCACTTTAAAGTCCTAGTTTGCTAACTGCATTGTCTTTGTCACTTCTGTATCTGTTTCATTTCACTCATTATTATTCTGGCCATGGGTCATATTTTTTCCTTGTTTCTTTATATGGTAGGTAAGTTTTTATTAGAATCTAGACATTGGACATGTTATTTTGTTGCATGTTTTTTCTCCTTTTCTAAGAGCTGGAATTAAGAGTGTTTAATAGAGAGTTCAGTTACATAGATCAGCTTGATCATTTTGAAACTTGTTTGTTGATTTTGTTTGGGCAGGTCTAGAATGGCTTTTATTATATGCCTGGGTTAGCCCTACTAATGAGGACTGATCTTTCTGGTTCCTTACTGAATGTTTTAGGTGTTCAAAGAGATTTGTCTACTAAACTAGTCAGAGTTTAAATATTTTGCAGCCCTGTTTGAGGTCTGAGAACTATTTGTCTTATATAGTCTGTAGTTTTTTTTTTTTTTGCTTCTTCTAGTAGAATTTTATCATGTGTTTCTGTAGTTCAATAGTCCAGCAAAGACACAGTGGATTCTTCTCAATTCCAGAAATGCTGATTTCTGGAGCTTCTTACTTTAGAAAACTCTCTCCTGTATGCTGCCACTGCTTCAGCAAATCTAGGGCAATTGTAGAAATAATCTTTTTTTTTTTTTTTTTTTTTTTTTTTTTTTACACAATTTCCTTTAGAATTATTTTATTAAATCATAAATGTACAACAGCTTCTTAACTCTACACACGCACTTAAATTTTTTTAAAGGAAAAACGTTATGTCTTATTACACCATGATCCTGGCTAATAGCTTTTCAAAACTTTGAGAAAAATCTTAAAAAAGGTTTCACATGTCACCTGAAACTTACAAATTTAACATTATCAAAGAAGGAATGCTTCTACACTCTTACAAAGACCACTAGAAAGAAACAACAATTAAAAAGCTAAGAGATTAGCTTTTTTCCCCCTGTCTGGTTTCTTTTCCTTAATGGCCACAGACCTGATCTTCCTATTATCCAGTGTCTGAAAACCATTGTTGAACATGTTTTGTCCAGTTTTCTAGTTCTTTACAGTGGACACGAATTTCAAGTAGTAATTACTTTGTTGTGGCCAGACATAGAAGTAATTGAAATTTTTAAAGAAAAAATTTTAGGAATTTTTAAAATAAGGCTTTGGGAGTTAGCCTACTTAAATCCAATTTTCTTTACCTTATAGAACTCAATGAAAATTCATATTCAGAATGATGATCCAGAAGCACTGCAATATTCTAAATTATCAAATAACCTTCATTAAGAATATTATAGCTATTTTTTAAGAGAGTAAAATTACATAAAAATTTGTTAGGGCTAAAATAATCAATTTCTGGTTGTTTGAGCTCACTAGAAAATTGCATTCATGTGCATATTCCATTACCTGAGTAATCTGGTAAATTAAGTGTTTTATTACATTATATTTGTTACTAACATTTGATCATTTATATTTCCCATGCTTATCATATGTATGTTTTATTTTTCATTTACCCATAGCTGTGTGTGAATATTAAAATATATTTTTCATGTCTTCATTAAATTGTTTTGGGGACAAATTCTGATTTATCTTTCTGCATCGCAGGGCAAGAAGCACCATTAAAAAGAGTCTCATTTATTTCCCCAAGTAGATAATTGTCCATAGTGAGTTTCCTGAAAAAGAGTTGTACCTGGACATGAAAAAGAAGAAAGCTCAAATCATGCCAAAATGAAAAATTGAATCAGTGCCTGAGTAGGCTAAAATGGCCTTCTCAGACCTCAATACAGCACTTGGCCTACTTTTTTCCTTAAGATTTTCGTTTCTGGCTCCCAGTTTGTCATTTCTGTAATGGGCTTTTAAATGACTTTTTTCTTCAGAAAGGTAGCATTTATCATGGTGGTAGAGAGAGCCCTGGGATGGGACTTGGGAGAACTGGGTTATGGCCTTGCTGCTTCTATGCTTCTATGAGCTATGTGATTTGGGGCAAATTATTTACCTTGTCTGAAATTTGGAATGGAACGGGAATTTTTTTCATTCTATTTTTCTTTTGCTTATTTGTTTTGGCAGTGGTTTTTTAAGCTGGAGCATACTGTATCTAAAAGAATATTTTATGAAAGTTCCATGCGTAAGACATGAGAGTAGACCTTCCCCAGTTGATGGGAAATTTTGCAGGCTTCCCAGCTCATCCTCTCCCACCTGCCACTGCGGGTGCCTAAAAGAAGTTCAGGGCTCTCAAAAGAAGAGTGTAATAACCACATGAACAACCTTTAATTATACCATTCTTTAATTTTGTGTTTCTGTGACATTTGGTCCACTCCATACCATTCAACCATGACAGCCCAAAGGACAATTTCCTCGAAGAAAAGGCATTATGATATCATAGAAAAAAAAAATTGAGTACAGTCTTGTCTCTACTTCCTCTTTGGGAAAGGATTGTGAATAAGAATTTTTTTTCCTTTATGTTTCCCCAGATTTACTGAGATATAATTGACAGCCCTGTAGAAGTTTAAGATGAATATCATGATGACTCAACTTACATATATCATGAAATGATTACCACAATGAGTATAGTTAACATCCATCATCTCATAGAGATGCAAAAAAAAAATTTTCCTTGTGATGAGAATTCATAGAATCTTCTCTCCTAACTATTTTCATATATATCATACAGCAGTGTTAACTATAGTCATCATGTTGTATATTATATCCCCAGCATGTATTTATTTTATAAATAGAAATTTGTAACTGGTGACTACCTTCATCCAATTCCTATCAAGGCCTGCCTCTGATAACCACAAACCCAATCTCTTTTTCTGTGAGTTTTTTTTTTTTTTAAGATGCTACGTAGGAGATCATAAAATATTTGTCTTTCTCTGCCTGACTTATCTCACTTAGTATAATGCCCTCAAGGTCCATACATATTGAAACGAATGACAGGATTTCCTTGTTTTTCTATGGCTGAATAATATTCCATTGTATATATAGGCCACAACTTCTTTATTCATTTATCCATTAATGGACACTTAGGTTGTTTTCATATTTTGACTGTTGTAAATAATGCTGCAATGAACATGGGGTATGTTTCTTCAACACAGTTATTTCATTTCCCTTGGATATATTCCCAGAAGTAATATTGCTAATCATGTGGATAACTAACTTGTAATTTTTTGAGGAATCTTTATACTGTTCTTGATAATGGCTGTACCAATTTACACTCCTCCCAAACATATACAAAAGTTTCATTTTCTCCACATTCTTGTCAGCATTTTAAATCTCTTGTCTTTTTTTTGCTTGACATTCTAACAAGTGTGAAGGTCTATCTCCTGTAGTTTGGACTTATATTTGCCTATTGATCAGTGATGTCAAGCATTTTTTCATGTACCTATTAAGCATTTTTATATTTTCTTTGGACAAGTGTCTGTTCAGATAATTTCCCCATTTTTAAATTGGATTTTTTTTTTTTTTTTGCTATTGAGGTTTATGACTTCCCTATATCGTTTAGATATTAACCCTTTATTGGATATATGATATGCAAATATTCTTTCAAATTCCATAGGTTGTCTTTTCATTATGTTGACTGATTCTTTTGCCCTGCAGAAGCTTTTTAGTTTGATGTAGTTCCACTTATTTTTTATTTTGTTGCTTGCACTTTAAATATCATGTCCAAAACCTGATTGCCAAACACATGTCAAGGTGCTTATTTCCTGTTTTCTTCTAGGGATTTTATGGTTTCCAGACTTGTATTTAGGTCTTTATGGATTTTTGAGTTAATTTTTATAAGTGGAGTAAGATAAAGGTGTAGCTTCATTCTTTTACGTGTGGTTATCTAGTTTTTCCAGCACCATTTATTGAGAATGTCTTTTCTCCACTGAATATTCTTAGCTTCTTTGTCAAATACTAGTGAGTGGTACATTCTTGTACCACCTCTTGAGTTTATTTGTGGGGTCCTGATTCTGTATTGATTTATGTGTTTATTTTTATGCCACTTCCATGTTTTGCTTACTACAGCTTGAAATCAGGAAGTGTGATGCCTCTTGCTTTGTTCTTTCTCAAGATTACTTTGACTATCTTAAGGTGTCCATATAAATGTTAGGATCTGTTTTTTCTACCTCTGTAAAAATTGTCATTGGAATCTTATAGGAATTGTATTGAATCCATATATGGCTTTTGGTAATATTGACATTTTAAAAATGTTAATTATTCCAAGCCACGAACATAGGATACCATTTCATTTATTTGTATTTTCAATTTTTTCATTAATGTCTTGTTCTTTCCAAAGGAGAGATCTTTCACCTCCATGGTTAAATTTATACCTAGCTTTTTTTTCTTCATTTGTTTTTGATGCTATAATAAATAGGAGTCTCTCTTTTTTTAAGTTTTATTTAAATTACAGGTAGTTTACACAGTGTAATATTAGTTTTAGGTATACAATATAGTGCCTCAACACTTCCATACAATACCTGGTGCTCATCACAAGTGCCCTCCTTAATGCCTATCATCTATTTAACACATCTCAGCATAGAAAAATACTATTTCACAGGGACGTATGCACCCCAAGGTTTATAGCAGCATTGTCTACAACAGCCAAAATTTGGAACCAGGCCAAGTGTTCATCAATTGATGAACGCATAAGGAAAGTGTGTGTGTGTGTGTGTGTGTGTGTGTGTGTGTGTGTGTGTGCGCGCGCGCGCACGCGCACCTGCACGCATACGCATACGCACACGCACATGTGTCTTCTTTGGTAAGTATCTAGTAGTGCAGTTGCTAGATGGTAGGGTAGTTCTATTTTTAACTTTTTGAGGAACTCCATACTGTTTTCCAAAGTGCCAGCACTAGTTTGTATTCTCACCAACAGTACAAGAGTGTCTCCCTTTCTCCACATCCTAACACTAGTTGTTTCCTGTGAGGTGATATCTCAGTGTAGTTTTGATTTGTATTTCCCTAATGATGAGTGATGGTGAGTATCTATTCATGTGTATGTTGGCCATCTGTATGTCTTCTTTTGAAAAATGTCTACTCATGTTTTCTGCCCATTTTTGAATTAGATTATTTGGTTTGGGGGTGTTGAGTTTGATAAGTTCTTTATATATTTTGGATACTAACCCTTTATTAGATGTGTCATTTGCAAATATCTTCTCCCATTTGATAGGTTGCTGTTGAGTTCTGTTGATTGTTTCCTTCACTGTGCAGAAGTTTTTTAATTTTGATATAGTCCCAGTAGTTTATTTCTGCTTTTGTTTCTCTTGCCGCAGGAGATATATCTAGAAAGAAGTTGATACAGCTCATGTCAAAAAGGTTACTGCCTATGTTCCCCTCTAGGATGTTTATGGTTTCAGGCCTCACAGTTAAGTCTTTAATCCATTTTGAATTTATTTTTGGGTTTGGTGTGAGAAAATGTGCAGCTTCATTCTTTTGTATGTTGCTGTCCAGTTTCCCCAACACCATTTGTTGAAGAGACTGTCTTTTTCACATTGGATATTCTTTCCTGCTTTGTTGAATATTAGTTTACCATATAGTTTTGGGTTCATTTCTGAGTGTTCTGTTCTATTGATCTATGTGTCCATTTTTGTACCAGTGCCATACTGTTTAGATCACTACAGCTTTGTAATATAGCGTGAAGTCTAGAATTGTGACGCCTTTAGCTTTGCTTTTCTTCTTCAAGGTTGCTTTGGCTATTCAGGGTCTTATTTTGTTCCATACACATTTTAGGATTATTTTTATAGCTTTGTAAAAAAAAATGCAACATGTTGAGTGCCTCAGTGGCTCAGTTGATTAAGGGTCTGACTCTCAATCTCAGCTCAGGTCTTGATCTCAGAGTAGTGAGCTCAAGCCCAGCATGGAGCCTACTTTAAAAAATAATTTAAAATAAAATATAAATAAAATAATAAAATAGAAGTGCAGTGTGCTTCTGTATATTGATTTTGTATTCTGTGACCTTACTGAATTCATTTATCAATTCTAATAGTTTTTGTGTGTGTGTGTGTGTGTGTGTGTGGAATCTTTGAGAATTTCTATAAATCATGTCATCTGCAGATACTGACAGTTTTACTTCCTCCTTATCAATTTGAATGCCTTTTCTTTTTTTTGTGTCTTCTTTCTGTGGTTAGGATTTCTAGTACTGTGTGGCGAGAATGAAGATCTTTGTCCTGTACTTGACCTTAAAGGGAAAGCTATGAGTTTTTCACCTGAGTATGAGATTAGCTGTAGGTTTTTCATATGTAACTTTTATCATGCTGAGTTATCTTTCCTCCAGCCCCATTTTCTTGAGAGATATTTTCATGAGTGGATGTTGAATCTTGTCAAGTGCTTTTTCTGCATCTTCAGATGATCTTTTAATTTTTATCCTTCATTTTGATAATGTGGTATATGATGTTGATTGACTCATAAATATTGAATCATCCTTCCATCCCTGGAATAAATCCCACTTGATCATGGCGAATGATCTTTTTACTGTGTTGTATGCAGTTTGCTAACATGCAAGTTATACATGCACTTAACATACATGCTAACATGCATGTTATACATACATCCTTTGTTGAGGATTTTTGCTTGTATGTTCCTCAAGAATAGTGGCCTGTAGTTTTATTTTTTGTGTGGTGTCTTTTTCTGGTTTTGGTATCAAAATAATACTGGTCTTATAGAATGTATTTGGAAGCTTTCCTTTCTTTTCTATGTTTTAGAATATTTTGAGGAAAATAGATATTAACTCTTCTATAAATGTATGGTAGAATTCATTTGTGAATATATCTAGTCCTGGACTTTTTTTTTTTTTCCTGTAGATTTTTGTGTACTGATTGAATTTTTACATAGAACTGTTCAGATTTTCTGCTTCTTCCTAGTTCAGTTTTGGGAGATGTGTTCCTAGTAATTTGTCCATTTCTTCTAGGTTTTCTTGTTTGTCGACATATAATTTATCATAGTATTCTCTTATAATCCCTTGTATTTATGTGGTATCAGTTGTTACTTTTGCTCTTCATTTCTGATTTTATCTGTTTGAGTCCTTTCTCTTTTTTTTTTTTTTTTCCTTTCTCTTTTTTTCTTAATGAGTCTGGCTTACTGTTTGTCAATTTTATCACTTCAAAGAACCAGATCTTGATTTTGTGATTTTTTTCTTTGTTTTTTAGTGTCTGCATCATATATGTATGCTCTGATCTCTATTATTTCCTTTCTTCCAACTTTGGATGTTGTTTTGCTCATCTATTCTAGTTCCTTTAGGCATAAGGCTAGATTGTTTATTTAAGTTTTTTCTCGTTTCTTGAGGTAGGCCTGTATTGCTATATACTTCCTTCTTAAAACTGCTTTTGCTTGGTCCCATAGGTTTTGGACTATTGTATTTTCTTTTTCATTAGTCTCCATATATTTTTTTCATTTATTTTCTTGCATCATTGACCCATTCACTGTTTGGTATCATGTTGTTTAGTCTCTGTATGTTTGTGTTTTTTTCCCAGGGTTTTTTTTTTTTTTTCTTGTTATTTATTTCTACTTACACACTATTGTGGTCAGAAAAGATACATGGTATGATTTCAGTCTTCTTAAATTTACTGAGACTTGTTTCATAGCCTAATATGTGATCTCTTCTGGAGAATGTTCTATGTGCACTTGAAAAGACTGTGTGTTCTGGGGGTGCCCGGGAGGTTCATTCAGTTAAACATCCAACTCTTGGTTTCACCTCAGATCATGATCTCAGAGTCATGAAATTGAGCCCCACATCAGGCTGTATCTGTATCTGCTTAAGATTCTTTCCCTCTCCCTCCTCCTTTGCCCCCCAAAAATTAAATAAATAAAACCTTTAAAGAAAAGAATGTGTATTCTGTTGGTTTCGGAGGGAATGTTTGTATGTATCTTTTATGGTCATCTAGTCCAAGATGTCATTTGAAGACATCGTTTCCTGGGGTGCCTGGGTGGCTCAGTGGGTTAAAGCCTCTGCCTTCGGCTCAGGGCATGATCTCAGAGTCCTGGGATCGAGCCCTACATCAGGCTCTCTGCTCAGCAGGGAGCCTGCTTCCCCCTCTCTCTCTGCCTGCCTCTCTGCCCACTTGTGATCTCTCTCTCTCTCTGTCAAATCAATCATCAATCAATCAATCAATCTTTGAAGACATTGTTTCCTTATCAATTTTCTATCTGGATGATCTATCTATTGCTCTAAGTGGAGTGTTAATGTCCCCCACTATATTATCGCCCTTTTCTCTCTTTTTATGTCTGTTAATATCCGCTTTATGAATTTAGGTGCTCCAGTGTTGGGTGCATAGATATAAACAATTGCTATATTCTCTTGATGTATTGATCCTTTCATCATTATGTAATGCCCTTTTTTGTTACAATCTTTGTTTTAAAGTCTATTTTGTATCATATAAGTATTGTTACCCAGGCTTTTTCTTCACTTCCATTTCCATGGTGAATATTTTTCCATCCCTTCACTTTCAGTCTGTGTATGTCTTGAGGTCTGAGGTATATCTTTTGTAGGAAGTATACAGATGGGTCTTTTTTTTTATATATACATTCCAGCACTGTATGTCATTTAATTAAAGAAAGGTCATTTATATTTAAAGTAATTATTGATAGCTATGTATTTTCCCTTTTTACATTTATTTTCTGGTTGTTTCTGTAGTTCTTCATCCCTTTCTTCTTTTGCTAACTTTGTGATCAGTAAGAATCTATAGTGGTTTGGGGGGTTTTCTTTCTTTTTACATTTTGTGTATCTACCATAGGTTTTGGGTTTGTGGTTATCATAAAATTATATATAATATCCTAAGTAAATAGTGTTTGATGTCATTTAAGTTCAAACATATTCCAAAAAAAAAAAAAAAAAAAAACAGGAAAAGAAAAATCTTTTTTATTTTTCCTCTTTTCTTCCCCTTTTCATCCCTTCTCCACATTTTATGTATATGTTGTCATATTTTACATATCTTTGTTTATATTTTTCTTATGTCTGATTATGGTTGTTTCTTTTCCACTTAAAGAAGTCCCTTTAACATGTCTTATAAGATTGGGTTATTGCCACTAATGCTTATGTAGTGGCAATTAACTCCTTTATCTTTACTTTGTCTGGGAAACTCTTTATCTCTTATTCAAATCAAAATGATAATCTCACCAGATAGACTATTCTTAATTAAAGATTTTTTTTTCTTTCAGCACTATGAATAAATCATGCGACTTTCTTCTGGCTTCCAAAGTTTCTGCTGAGAAATCAGCTAGTGGCCTTATAGTTTTTCACTTGTAGGTAATTTTTTTTTAATCTTTTGTTGTTTTAAAAATTCTCTCTTTAACTTTTGACATTTTAATTATTGTGTGTCAGGGTATAGATCTCTTTGGGTTCATCTATTTCTTGAACTCAGATGTTATATTTGCTTCCTTTGATTAGGGAAGTTTTCAGTTATTATTTCGTCAAATAAGTTTACTATAGCTTTCTTGCTTCTTCTTCTAGGACCCTATAATGCAAATATTTGTTCACTTTATGTTGTCCAAGAGATCTCTTCATTTATCCTCATTAAAAAAAAAAATTCTTTTCTCTTTTGCTCTTCAGCTTGTGTGCGTTCCATTATCCTGTCTCTCAGATTACTGATATATTCTTCTGCATCTTCTAATATACCAGTGGTTCCACCTAGTATGTGTGTTTTTCAATTCATTTATTGTATTCTTCACCTCTGATTGGTTCTTTTTAATATTCTCAACCCCTTTATTGAAGGTCTCACTGAGTTCTTCCATTCTTTTCTATAGCCCAGTGAGTATTTTTGTGATCATTACTTTAAATTCTTTATCAGGCATATCGCTTATCTCTGTTTCATCTAGTTCTTTTTCTGAGTTTTTTTCTTGTTCTTTCTTTTGGAGCATATTTCTCTATCTACCCATTTTGCATGACTTTCTGTTTGTTTCTGTGGATTAGGCAGAATTGCCTACTTCTAAACTTGAAGGATTGTTCTTGTGTATGGTGTCAACTATGAGGATTGTATGTGCTTGCTGACTTTTGCTGGTGAGCTGGAGCTGTATCTATATATGCTAGTTACTCTTTCAAACTTTTTTTTTATACAAAGAATAAGAAAAAAAATAAAAGAAAAAATAAAAGAAGAATAAAATGGAGAAAAAAAAACTAAAGGAAAAAAAAAAGGGAAGGGGAAAAAAAGAAAAAGCAAGAAGGAAAGGGCTCCTGGCTGGCTCAGTCAGTACAGCATACAGCTCTTGATCACAGGGTCATGAGTTCAAGCTCCATGTGTGGCACAGTGTTTACCTAAAATAAAAAATAATTAATTTAAAATTTAAAAAGAACAAAGCCAAAAAGAAAAAAGCCCAAATCCTACAAAATAAAAAAATAATAATAAAATGTAAAAATGTAAAATACACACACACACACACACACACACACACACACACACACACACACCTTACCTTGTTTTCTGTGCCCAGCACCACAGGATGGCTGGTGTAAGTTGAGGACCCTCACTCTGAGGTTGCAAGCTCACTGTGATCTGGGCTTTTAAGATGGAGGGGAAGAGAATATACTTGCAGCTCCTCGGCCCTTTTAAACTGCAGCTTTATTTCTTGTTCTAGTGTAGCTAAGGCTGGTATGGGTTTGTGGATCCTGGATTTGCTGAGGTGGCAAACTTTCTGTGCCAATATGAGCTGCTAGTTACATCTGGAACCACTAATTATGGCATAAACCCTGACCCAGTTTGGGCTTTTAAGGTGGAGGGATAGAGAGTGTTTCCATAGCTCTTCTGCCCTTTTAAGCTGTGGCGGCTTCTCCTGTGTCCCAGTGCAACTAGGGCTGATGTGGGCTTGTGGACCCTAGACTCAAGTTGAAAGCTCATGAGAAGACTGGACACATCCATTATGGTTTCCATACCCTGCTCCAGTCTAGGCTTTTAAGGTGGGGTGGGAATGTAAACCATGTCATTTTCCAGTCCCTCTGACCCAGAGAGTTTTCCCATAGCTCCTCCACCACTTGGCAGAGTTCTAGTATCGTTTTTTTGTGTTTTTTTTTTTTTTTTAATATATGAGTTCTTATTTTAAACTGTAGCTTTTTTTTTTCTGGGCCCAAGGACAGAAGAATCTGTTTGTTCTTCCCCAGTACAATTACTGCCCACTGCTGTTCACGGTTTTGGGGGTGGGACTTCCCTTTGTTACCATATCTGCCTCTCTTGCCATTCTTTTGTCAAACTCTCTCTTCGGTTGTTCAGTAGCTGTTCAATCAGCCATCAGTTCTTCAGGAGGAATTTTCTATTAATAGTGTAATTTGGTGTGTTTTATGGAGAAAGGGAGTTCAGTCTTCTGATGTAACCATTTTGAACTGGAAACTATTTCATTTATTTCTGCTCTAATCTTTATTATTTCTTTCCTTCTGCTAACTTTTGGCTCAGTTCTTTTTCTAGTTCCTTACGATATAGAGTTAGGTTATTTATTTGAGATCTTTCTTGTTTCTTTTTTCTTTTTTTTTTATATCGGTTTTTTTTTTTTTTAAGATTTTATTTATTTGATAGAGATATTTGATAGAGCGAGAGAGGGAACACAAGCAGAGGGAATGGTGGGGGGGAAGCAGGCTTTCTGCTGAGCAGGGAGCCTGATGTGGGGCTTGATCTCAGGACTGTGGGATCACAACCTGAGCCGAAGGCAGACGCTTAACGACTGAGCCACCCAGGCGCCCCTTTTATATTGTTTCTTAACGTGGGCATATTTTGCTATAAAATTCCCTCTGATAACTGCTTTTGCTGCATTCCATAAGTTTTGTTATGTTGTGTTTCCATTTTTTGTCTTAAAATATTTTTTATTTTCCCTTTAATCTTTGATTATTTTATTTTGGGGAGAATGTTGTTTAATTTCCATGTATTCATAAAATTTCCAGTTTTTCTCTTGTCAATTTTTAGGTTCATATCATTGTGGTTAAAGAAGATACTTAGTATGGGGCACCTGGGTGGCTCAGTAGGTTGGGGCCTCTGCCTTCGGCTCAGGTCATGGTCCCAGGTCCTGGGATCGGGCTGTGGTGGGCTCTCTTCTCAGCAGGAG
>CM053606.1:70774400-70834133 GCA_028646535.1 Procyon lotor | reverse complement strand
GTCTGCTATGAGTATAGCTATTCCTGCTTTGTTTTGGTTAACATTTGCTTGAAATACCTCTTCCTATCTCCTTATTTCAGCTTATTTCAGTCTTCATAAAGACACTCCTTATATGTGTCTTCAAGATGAAAATGAATCTCATATAGGCAGCATATTGTGAGATCTTGTTCTTTTACCCCTTTAGCCATTCTATGTCTTTAACTGGAAAATTTAATCCATTCATGTTTAAGGTAATTATTGTTAGGAAAAGGTTTATTATTGCCATCTTGTTAATTGTTTCCTGGATGTTCTATAGTTTAACTGCTCCATGTTTCTTGTTCTGCTATCTTCTATGTTTTGAGGTCTTTTGATCAGTATGCTTTGATTTATTTATCATATTCTTTTGTTGATTACTATAGGTTTTTTTCCTTGTAGTTACCATGGGACATACAAAAGCTATCTTAAAATTATAACAACCTATTTTCAGCTGTTAACAACCTTATTTCAATAGCATTCCCAAACTGTACTTTTTTTGTCTCCCCCTTCACAATTTAGGTTATTGATGGCAGAGCTTTCATATTTTTCATATGTATAATCAATAACAGATCATTCTGGCTATAGTTATTTTTACTACCTTTATTTTTTAACTTTTAAATTTCAGTTGTAAGTTAATTATGTGCCTCATTACCATATTACAGAATCTAACTTTGACTAGATACTTAGCATTACCAGTGAATTTAATGCTACTTTCTTGTGCTTTTATGATGTTAATTAATGTTTTATTGAGCTTCTCATTTTGTTCATGAATTGTTTTCCTACTTTTGTTTAGCAGTCTGTGTGTTCTTGTAGTTCACTAAACTACTTTAAGAGGAGTATTCTGAAATATTTGTCTAACAATTCATAGACCTTCATTTATTTAGGGTCAGGTACTGGAGCTTTATTAATTTTCTTTGGTGATGTCATGTTTACCTAATTTTTCATGATTCTTGATTCCTTATATTTGTATCTATGCATTTGTGTAAGCAATTTCTCTTTCAAACTTGACAGGTTTATTTGGCAGAGACAGTTCTTCACTAGTCAGTTGCTTGGTTTTTTGGACATGTCTGCAGTAATGCCCTGGGTGGGTATGTCTTGATATCAGTGTGTTTTTTCTCAAGACCACTGCCAGAAATCTGAGGTTAGGTGGCTTGTGATGGGCTGAGAACAGTTGGATAAAACAGATGTCTTGGTTTTTTTCCCAAGCAAGGCTACAGGATGTGCTCTGTGGTGGCCTGTGTCCTCTTATCAGACATGCTAGATAGCCAGGACCATGTACTATACTCAGTAGCAGATGATGCTGTGAATTAGCTTCTCTGCCTTGGGTGTGTGTGGAGGAATCAGGATGGGCCCCAGACCTGCACAGCTCATTGTTTTGAAACCTGAATCGGGCAAAGCTGTGCACTGAATTTCCTGGCCAGATGGGGCCACTAGTTTTGCTGTGTACATGGGGAAAGCCACAAGCTGGGCTCTGTATTCAAGTGCCACTAAAAGCAGGGCCATTGGATAGACTACATAGCTCCTCACATACTCTGGTTAGGTCTCCTGGTCAAAGCATGAGCCCAAGTAAACCATGAGAACTGGCTACAAGGCCGGCAAGACTTGTTGTCTGTGGTCTTAAATCAAGCTAGTTCCCTAGCCAAACAAGGCCACTGGCTTTGTTCTGAAGATGATCAGCCTTGTTTGCCATACTCTCTACTCAAGTATTATTGCACCACACAGTTTCCAGCTATTCGGCCCAACCATTTTGGGGCAGGTGGAGCTGTGAACTACACTCGGTAATAGGCTGGACTATCACTCAGCTCCTCTACTATGCAGGGACAAGTCCAGTTGCAGGGACAGCAATGCCCTTTTTTTTGAGAATCTGAATCAACCAGATCTATAGTCTGCCAATTTCTCTGATCAGCCTGTGCCACCATCTTGGCTCTGCAGATGAACAAAATTGCCTGTTGGGACTGCTACTTGGGTGTTAGGTAGGAACATGTTCTGCCAAGATCCAAATGCTGGCTACTACAAGTCCTTCTCTGTTTCTCCTTCACAATCAGGTGGCTATTGGCCAAGACACACAGTTTCCCCTGCAATCCTTGAGGATCCCAAGAATGCCTCACAATGCTGAGGGAGCTGAATGCCTACCCTATGCCTTCTTTTTTCACTGGAGGAATGGTAGGCAGGGGAGACTAGAGGATGCTGAGAATGTACATGGGAGGTAGTTATGATAAATTCAAATATACAGAAAGAAAAAGTTAAAATATAAAGAGCCTGGTGATATGTGACTCTTGGAAGAGAGAAGAACTGCAGGTTACTCCCCAGTCTTCACAGCTTCTCCACAGAGCAGAATCTATGTAGATTAGGGAATTACTCTCAGCAGGAAGGCTGAACCTGAGTGGTTTGAGTTTAATCCCATCACTCAATTGGTTCAGAGCATGTGAGCTAATTCCAACCAATAAGACAAATGGAAAGGTTTGCTAGAATCTTAAGAGATAGTTAGTTTTCCTTTACTCTAAAAAGAGCCATCCCTCTCTTTTGCCCAATTTAGTTCCATTGCTACTGGCAACCATCCAGCTGCCATGCTGGAAAGGAGCTAAATCGATTTGAGGTAGTTTCCTTTTGTCTGCAAGTAATAAAAACTTAACAAAAATCCAAAGTACTTCTACAAAATTCTTTATATTTCAGGTTACTACTAGGTTTTTATGGTAAAAGAAAGAGCTTCTGAAAGAAAAAGAAATGCTATAATAAAAGCATTAGAGTCAGACAAACTTGTATATTAGTTTTGATTCCAACACTTACAAACTCTGTGGCCTTGGGCAAGCTACTAAATATCTCTGAATGTCAGTTTCCTCATCTATAAGATACCTACCCTATTTCAAATGAAGATAAGTATGCTTAGCCAAAAATAAGAGATTCTTATTAAGAAATACAGAGTAATGTTGACAAGTTTTGCCATTTGATGCTTTCCCTAGAAATACTTATCTCTGCTCATAATTCAGTCAGAAAGGCACAGAAACTTCTGTCAGGTGAAAATCTAAACACCACACACTAATTTAAGTATATTTCTAGCAGGACAGGATTTTGTGAAGGCACAAGGTGACTTTGAATAGAGTGCTATAGTCACAATGCTCTCTAAATTACATAGTATGAAAAAGTAAAGGATATTTCAGACAAAATAAATCATTTGATGCATTTCAATGCTGCTGTATAATTAACATTCAAGGGGCCTTCATTAGGTGATTATGTTATCCCTGTGAAATATTACTTGGTTAAAAATATAATTCAGAAACTGTAATACATAACCTGAATGCTTGGGCAGATGGAATTACTTTCCTCTAGGACCTCAGGGTACTTGGCAAACATTTATTCACTTCTCTGTTTCTGTAAGTCAGGTCAGATTTTTTGTTTTATGGATGAGAAAACGAAAACCAATGGAGTATTTGAGAGACTAAAACATGACAGTCCTTCTTACTTCCAACACTGAAAGGAAAAATATTTTATAAGTTATTCACATTCATTTTTTTAAACCAATCTATCATCCTATGCTTGAGTCTAGTGTTACAGAATTACATGGGTACAAAAAGATACCTTTCTAAAGTATCAGAGTTCATATCTTATTATGGGCTGAATTGTGTCCCCCTAAAATTCAATGTTGAAGTCCTAACTCCTAGTCCTTCAGAAAGTGACTCTATCAGGAGTCACTTTAAAGGAGACAGGACCTTTAAAGAGCTAATTTAATTTTAACTTCATTTTTTTATGAGGTCATTAGGGTGGGCTCTAATCCAATATGACCAGTATCCTTATAAGAAGAGAAGATTAGGAAACAGACTTTACAGAGAGAAAATGTAAGGCAGGGAGAAGACAAAAACATCTACAAGCCAAGGGGAAAGGTAAGCTAAGAAATCAACCCCGCCAAAAACTTGATCTCAAACTTGTAGCCTCCAGAACCGTGAGGAAATAATTTTCTGTTGTTTAAAACACCTGGTCTGTGGTACTTTGTTATGGCATCCCTAGCACACTAACACTATGGAAGTTTGGATCCTAAAGCAGAGAGAGTTGTATGTTGTAAATCTTAACTTCTCCTTAGATTCTTGTTGTCAGACGTAGTAATTCCTAAGTCCTCACATCTGCTTTGACTCAGGCAGGAGTCTAGAACATTGGGTTTCCTTTTTGAAGCTAAGCAAGACTTAAATGCTGAACTAACCAGTTCAGACTCCAGTCAACTTCTACTTTGGTGTTCTCAGCACCAAACTCAGGCTTCTGTCTTTGACTTGAAATTGTAGCAAGTCTCTGAGATGTAGTTTCTACCATGGGACCTATGACCCTGATCTTGTAAGGGCAGGTTTACTGTTGGGTCTCAGTTTCTTTACAACAGCATAAGATATATTCTAGCTCTTATACTTCAATGCTAATACACAGATAATGATGGCTTAAGGGAAAGAAAAAAAAATATGGCAAAATATGGTCCATGATCCAAATCTAGCCACTGCCTCTTTTTATACAACTCATGATCTAAGAATAGTTTTACATTTTTAAATGGCATTTTAAAAAATCAAAGAAAGAAAGAAGATGGTGAAGTAGGAGGATCCTGAGCTCCTCTAGTCTACAGAAACCCCAGGCAGCAGCTATATCTGTATAACTAATGCTGAGAATGACCTGAAGATTGGCAGAGCAGACCTTTTACAGTTAGTCACAGAAAGCCACATCAAAAAGGGTAAGAGGGGCAGAGATGTGGTTGGGAATTAAACCCCCAGCATGACTAATTACAAACAGGAGGATCATCACAAGCACAGAAAAGCAAGAGGATCAGAACTCATACCAGGCACTCCCAGCACTGGGGACTCACACTGAGAATGAGCCTCCATAAAGTCTGGTTTTGAAAACCAGAGGGACTTAACTCTGGAAACTTTAAAAATCAGCTGATTTAACTCCAGGAGAGCCAAACGGAAATAGGAAAATGAGTGCCTAATTTTAAGGAGCCAGCATACAAAATAACCCAGCCCAAGACACAACAGAAGCAGCAGTTTGAAAGAAAGAAAGCAGTTTGAAAAGTATATGTGAAGCAGATCTATTGACTAATCTTAGGATGTACGTTAGAAGGACAGGGATGTTCAGAAGCTTTCTTCAGGAACAAAGTGCTGGCAGGTACCATTACTCTTTCCCTTCCCCGGCCTAGTTAGCCGGATGCTCACAGGGGCTAGCACTGACGCTCTCCATCTACCTTGCTAGCACAGTGGGCCTGTCCCAGCATTCCCCTGTAGACTCGCACCATCCAACCACCGACCTCAGCAGGTGTACCTCAGCAGCTCCTGCCCTGCCACCCCTACCAGACAGGTCTCACTGGACTAGTGCCACTCCAAAATGACTCCTTTTCTGTGGAAGGGGGACTATAGCAGTAGGGGTTTTAACACCCCACTCACAGTTCCTATACCCGGGCCTGTTAGCTAGCTCTGCAGAAAGTAAGTCCTGTCCTTCAGGGTGCCTGTAGCAATGATGGAGAGGGAATGAGTGCTGGTCCCACCTACAAATGAGCCTGTGACAAGCCACAGACAAATGTCTCAAGAGTGTGGAGAACAAACCCTGTTCACTATGTCCAAAGTAGATAAAGCAGGTCATTTCAACCAGCTGGACTGAAAGTAATCAAAACTTAGCCACAGCCGGAAGCCCACCCCAGCCACATAGAGGGATACCTCAGAGGACCTGGTTCTGGTAACCATGAGGAATTGTGTTTTGGGGCACACAGAACCCTTTCTACACAAGATCACTATTTCAAGACCAGAAGATAGCATACCTAACATATATAAACAAACACAGTGAGCTAGGCAAAATGAGGAGACAAAACCACAGAAAAAGAGCTAGATGCAGCAAGGATAAGCAATATATGTGATAAAGTTTTCAAAGCAGGGCACCTGGGTGGCTCAATTGGTTCAGCAAAACTGACTCTCAATTTTAGCTCAGGTCATGGTCTCAGGATCGTGAAATCAAGCCCTGTGTCAGGCTCTGAGCTAGTCATGAAGCCTGCTTAAGATTTGCTCTTTTCCTCTCCCTCTGCCCCTGCCCTCTACTCATGTGTTCTTTCTCTTAAAAAAAAAAAAAAAAAAAAAAAAAAAATTGAAAGTAATGGTCTTAAAGACACTCCCAGAACTTGAGGAAAGGGTGAAAGGACTCAGGGAGAACTGCACAAAAAGATAGAAAATATAAAAGAGAACCAGTCAGAGCTGAAAATATAATAACTGAAATTTAAAAAAAATACACTACAAGGAATAAAGAGAAGACAAGATGATAGATCAGTAATCTGGAAGACAGGGTAATGGAAAGCCACCAAGGTGAATAGTGAAAAGAAAAAGGAAAAAGAAAAACTGAGATTAGGTTAAGGGAACTCTGTGACATTATCAAGCATAACATTCACATTATAGTGGTTTCAGAAGAAGAAGAGAAAGAAGAAGGTAGAAAACTTATCCAAAGAAATAATGGCTGGAAAAAAAAAAAAAAGAAAGAAAGAATGGCTGAAAACTTCCCTAATCTGGTGAGGGAAACCAACATCCAGATCCAGAAAGCACAGAAAGTCCTAAACAAGATGAACTGAAGGAGGTCCAACAAGATACATAATGATTAAAATGGCAAAGTGTAATGACGAGGGGAGTTTTAAAAACAAAGAAAATAGTTACATATAAGGGAAACCCCATAAAACTATCAGCTGATCTTTTAGCATAAAATTTTCAAACCAAAAGGGAGTAGAATGGTATCTTCAAAGTGCTGAAAGGGGGAAAAAAAGAAAAAAGGGGGAAAAAAACCCTACAGCCAAGAATTCTCTACTGAACAAGGTTATCATTCAGAATTGAAGGGTAGAGTTTTCCAGATAAACAAAAAGTAAAGGAGTTCGTCACTGCTAAACCAGCCTACAGTAAGCACTAAAGGGACTTCTTTAAGTGGAAATAAAAGGTCATAACCAGAAGTAAGAAAGTTAGGAAGGGAAAAGTTTTCATAGGTAAAAGCTAACATATAGTAAATGTAGTAGGTAAACCATTTACAAAGCTCTTTTGGAGGTTAAAGCACAAAAGTGGTAAAATCATTTATAACTACAGAAATTAGTCAAGGTGTACACAAAATTAAAAGACATAAAATGTAATGCCAAATGCATAAAACATGGAGGAAGAATAAAATTTAGTACTTTGTATGTACTTAAATAACCATCAACTTAATGTAAACTGCTATCCACATAATATGTTCTATATGAACTCAATGGTAACCACAAATTAAAAACCTGTAATAGATACACAAATAAAGAGAAAGGAATCCAAGCATAACACTTAAAGCCATCAAATCACAAAGTAAAGAGCAAGAGAAGAAGAAAGGAACAGAAAACTACAGAAAAAAACAAAAAACAATTAACAAAATGGCAATAAATACATACTTGTCAATAATTACTTTAAATGTATATAGACTAAATGCACCAATCAAAAGAAGTGTGGTGACTGAATAGATAAATAAACAAGGCCCAAACATACACTACTTACAGAACACTCAAGACTAGAAGATACATATAGACTGAAAGTGAGGGGATTGAAAAACATACACTTTGCAAATGGAAGCAAAAGAAAACCAGGGTAACAATGCTTATATCAAACAAAATGGATTTTATTTTATTTTTTTTTTTAAGATTTTGTTTATTTATTTGACAGAGAAAGAGATCACAAGTAGGCAGAGAGGCAGGCAGAGGGAGAGGGGGATGCAGGCTCCCTGCTGAGCCGAGAGCCTGATGCAGCGCTCCATCCCAGGACGCTGAGATCATGACCTGAGCTGAAGGCAGAGGCTTTAACCCACTGAGCCACCCAGGCGCCTCAAAAAAATGGATTTTAAAAGAAAGACTATAGCAGGAGACAAAAAAGGGCTCTACATAATGAAAGAGGGATCAATCCAACAAAAGGAGATAACAATTATAAATATCTATGCACTCAACATAGAAGCATCTAAATATATAAAGCAAATATTAACAGACATAAAGAGAGAAATGAATATAATAACAGTAGGGGTTTTAAAAAATAATAATAGATGGGGTTTTAACACCCCACTCACATCAAGGGATGATCATCCAGGCAGAAAAATCAGTAAGGAGGGTCGCCTGGGTGGCTCAGTTGGTTAAGCGGCTGCCTTCAGCTGAGGTCATGATCCCAGGGTCCTGGAATTGAGTCCTGCATCAGGCTCCTTGCTTGGCAGGGAACCTGCTTCTCCCTCTGCCTCTGCCTGCCACTCTGCCTGCTTGTGCTTTCTTTCTCTGACAAATAAATGAATAAAATCTTTAAAAGAAAAAAAAAATCAGTAAGGAAACTGACTTTTAATGACACATTAGACTAGATGTCTAATCTCATCTAAAAACAGAAGAACACACATTCTTTTTCCAGTGCAGAGGAAATATTCTCCAAGATAGATCAATAATAGGCCATAAAACAAGTCTCAAAAATTTAAGAAGATTGAAGTCATATCAAGCACACTGGTATGATACTAGAAATCAGTTACAAGGAAAAAGTGAGGAAAAATAAAAACCCACAAACAGGTGGAGGCTCATCCACATTGGTCAATGAAGAAATCAAAGAGGAAATGAAAAAATACATGGAGACAAATGAAAATAAAAACGGTCCAAAATCTTAGTATTTTGAACAACAAAAGTAGTTCTAAGAGGGAAGTTTACGGCAATGTAGGCCCCAATCCCCCAAGAAATGAGAAAAATCTCAGACAATCTAACCATACTACAAAAGGAAGTAAGAAGAACAAAGCCAAAAAAAAAAGAAGGAAGAATATAATAAAGATTAGAGTAGAAATACAGACAAAAAAAAAAAACAGAAACAGAACAGATCACTGACACCAAGGGTTAGTTCTTTGAAAAGATAAAATTGTTAAGCTGTCAGCAACACTATTCAAGAAAAAAGATTATTCAAGACCTGAAGAAATCAATTGAAGATGACATAAGCAAATGAAATGACAAACCATGCTCGTAGATTGGAAGATTTAATGTCATTAAAATATCCATACTGCCCAAAGCAATCTGAAGATTCAGTACTCTGTCTCAAATAAATATCAAAATACCAAAAGCATTTTTTTATAGAACTAGAATGAAAATTCCTAAAACTTGTATTGAACCACAAAAGATCTCAAATAGCTAAAACAGTCTTGAAAAAGAATAAATTTGGAGGTATCACAACTCTAGATTTAAAACTATACTACAAAAAATAAATAAATAAAATAAACTTATACTACAAATCTATAGTAATCACAACAGTATGATACTAGCACAAAAAGAAACACATAGATCAGTGGAACAGAATAAAGGACCCAGAAATAAACCCATGCATATATAGCCAATTAATCTATGGCAAAGAAGGGAAGAATATACGGAAAAGACAGTCTCTTCAATAGTTCTGGGAAAACTGGACAGCTACATGCAAAAGAATGAAACCGAAAATTTCTTATACCATGAACAAAAATAAACTCAAAATGTTAAGACCTGAAACCACAACACTCTTAGAAGAAAACATAAGCAATGATCTTGGACATCAGCCTTAGCAATGTATTTATGAATGTGTCCCTCAGGCAAGAGAAACAAAAGCAAAAATAAATATTGGAACTACACCAAAATAAAAAGCTTTTGCTCAGCAAAGTAAATTGTTAATAAAATAAAAAAGCAACCTAATGAATGGGAGAATATATTTGTAAATAATATATCTTATAAGGGGTTAATAATATATATATGCCATCTATATGTATAATATATATATGCATTAGCTTATATATATATAAACTAAGGCACCTCAACACCAAAAAACAATCCAATTAAAAAATGGACAGAGTGGGGCGCCTGGGTGGCTCAGTTGGTTAAGCGACTGCCTTCAGCTCAGATCATGATCCTGGAGTCCTGGGATCGAGTCCCACATCGGGCTCCCAGCTCCATGGGGAGTCTGCTTCTCCCTCTGACCTTCTCCTCTCTCATGTTCTCTCTCTCACCCTCTCTCTCTCTCAAATAAATAAAATCTTTAAAAAAAAAAAATGGACAGAGTATCTAAATAAACATTTTTCCAAAGAAGACACAGAGATGGCCAACAGATACATGAAAAGATATTTAGCACCACTGGTTATCAGGAAAATACAAATTAAAACTACAATGAGATATCATCTCACACCTGTCAGAATGGCTAGTATCAAAACAATAAGAAATAAATATTGTCAAGGATGTGGAGAAAAAGAAAACATTCTGTACTGTTTATGGAAATGGATATTGGTGCAACCACTGTGGAAAATAGTAAGTTCCTCAAAAAATTAATAATGGGAATACTATGTGATCAGGTAATTCCACTACTGGGTATTTACCCAAAGAAAACAAAAACAGTAATTTGAGGGGCACCTGGGTAGCTCAGTCCTTTAAGTGCCTTCCTTTGGCTCAGGTTACGATCCCAGGGTCCTGGGATAGAGTCCTGCGTCAGGCTCTCTGCTCAGTGGAGAGCCTGTTTCTCCCTCTCCCTCTACCTCTACCCCTGCTCATGCTTTCTCTTTCTCTCTCTGTCTCTCAAATAAATAAATAAATAAATAATATATTTTTTTAAAGTAATTTGAAAAAATTCATGCACTCTATTTATTGCAACATTATTTACAACAGTTAACATATGGAAACAACCCAAATGTCTATTTGATAGATGAATGAATAAAGAAAATGTGGTGTGTATATATGGATAGATTATTACTCAGCCATAAAAAAGAAAAAGACCTTGCCATTGGCCACAGCATTGATGGACCTAGAGGATATTATGTTGAGTGAAATAAAAGCAAGACAAATACCATAATTATTTCAAGTATATGTGGAATCTTAAAAATAAAACAATGAACAAACAAAAAAACAAAAGGACTCTTAAATACAGAGAAAAAACTGATAGTTACCAGAGGGAAATTGGAGGGGCAGTGGGCAAAAATATATGATGGCTATTATAGGGTACAAACTTCCAGTTATAAAATAAATAAGTCACAGAGATAAAAAGTACAGCATAGATAATATGGTGAACATTGTGATAATTTTGTATGGTGACCAATGGTGACTATACTTGGTGAGCAGTGAGTAATGTATAGAATTGTCAAATCAATATTTGTACACCTGAAACTAATATAACCTTGTATTTTAATTACATTTCAATCATAAATGAAAATAGCAAAAGAAGGAATATTTGTCACTGGAATTTAAGATAAAATTTAAAAATTTTTAAAAACTAAAAAAAATTAAAAAAGGATAATATTTATATCAAGAGCTTTATAATATGCCATATATTCTTCTAAATCTTTGCTTTTATTAATTCACTTAATCTTCATGGCAACTCTGTAAAGTAGGCACTAGTATCCATTTTACAGATAAGCAAAACGAAGTAGTCAAAGATCACATAACTAAAAAATTTCAATTCTGCTAGAATTCACATTCAGGGAGTCTTAGCCCAGAGCCTGTGCTCTAAACCTGCCTCCCTGTGCTGATGAGGGTCCAACACTATGAGAGTAGTAAAAAAGTGCTGAAAGAGAGGTACTGGTGAAACGTTCTGGAGCATACCCTGAGAAGAAAAGATCTCTGTGTTCAAAGAGGCCAGGGAAGGCTTGGTAGAAGGAAGAAGTCACACTTTTACCAAGCTGACAGGGTGTACTAACTGAACCCCAATTAAGCAAGTTGTTACCTCCAAAATTCTATTTTTCTCATTACAAGACCTACATTACAAAAAATTGTATTTAATTATGATTATATACCAACTGAGTTATATTGATTAATAATACTCAATTATTATTTTAAAAATTTGTGGACTTCTATTTTCTCTATATTAGTGCCTATATGATATCCTATATTTTACCTCTTGGCCCACAAAAGAAAATATTTACTATCTGCTTCTTTACAGAGAAAGTTTGCTGATCTCTGCTCTAGAATATCAAGGTGTGAAAATAAGTGTGGGCAATCGTACGCATTAATATTAACCTTTCTCTTGTTTATTAGTAAGCTGTTATCAGTAAAATTAGGTTCATTTTAGCCATCATGGTTTTTGTTATATTTTAATACAACATTTTAAGTTTTAGAGGTGATTATTGTTTGACAGAAATAAGATGTCTTTTGACAGATGACAAAATGTAGTGAGTATGCACAGAAGCATCATACTGTGACTATTTTAACCAGGCATTCCTATCTTGTTGCTGGGGCAATAGACCATTTAACGACAACCGGTACCCTTCCTAGACATAAAAGTTAAGACAAGATAAATCTTGATGCAAAGTGGATATGCTCACTACATCCTCCATTTGGATCGTTGTTAATGTATTGTTTTGTTTATCTAGATAGGGTCACATGGAAATTTTCCCACTACACACACTCTTTACTTGCATAAAAACATTGACGTCATATGTGTGGAATTAAGTGTGAATTAGAAACTGAGAATGAGTAATTTCTAAAACTTTAGCTAGATACTTCTGTTTTTAAAAAATCTTATGTGTGGCTCAATGAGCTGAGAATTTTTAAACCTGAGTTCTATTTCGGATTGACCTAGGCCCATCAAAACATTCAAAATCTGTTCAACAGAAATGCTAACACATCACTACTTCTCCAAGTATTGAAAACTTGGTTCAGAATTTTTACACAACTGCACTATTTTAGTGACTCTACTCTCACCACATTGGGTGGTGCAGCAAACCCCTCGAGAGGCAAATTCTGGCAAAATTAAAAATCTGGGGTGTTCTATCATCTCTTTAAACTCAACATGGGTGAAACTCAGTATTCTACTGCTTTGCCAAACTAATAAATTCCCCTCCTATCTTCTGTATTTCTAAAAATACTATAAAAAAAACCCATCCAGGAATAAAACCTCAGAATCTTTTATTCTTTTTCCTCTATGGCTTCAACAACTAATCAGTCACTAAAATTGTAAGCATTTATCGGGGACCTAATACATGTTTTGACATCTAAGTGATTCACATATATATTATTTTTAGTTCTCATAATAGCCTTGCAAAGTAGTTTTTATAATTTCAAAAAAAATTTTAGTCTCAGATTAAATAAATGGTATGTGTGTATCTACTGAGTACTAGAGTCCAGATTAAAATCCAGTTAGTCTGATGGCAATGTCTTATCTTCTGCAGTATTACTAATTTTTTCCTTCACACAAATTCTCTACCCTTCTGTTCTTTCCGTTCCTCACACCTCCAGTGACAAGCTCAGGTGCCCATCACTGCCCTTGTACCTGCCTTCCAGGCTCCAGTTTCTCCCCACTGAATCATCTGTCCTCTCCTGCTGCTGCTCATCTTTCAACAGTATGAATGGGGAGGGGAGATCACTTTGAAATCGTCCCTGATTGATTCTCCTTTTGAAACCTTATTGTTCTAATATTAGTTTAATATTAGTCTACTATAAGGACTGATTTGTCCTTGTATGATAATTTTGTCATCTCTCTTCTTGTTAGAGTCGAGGATTTTAGCAGGCAAGAATTTTACACTCAATAAATATTACTAAACATATGAAAGATCCTAAGTTTTATGCTCCCTAGAGGAATTTTTGGTGGTTTCCTTTTTTCCTTTCTGAAAATCAAGAAGGCATTAAAGGAAATATATAGTAGAAGAAGGAATTGACATGAGAAACTTTTTATAAATGTGTGTTTGCCTGGCATGAGAAGACAATTCGGCTTCTCCTAGGGAGACCTGTGCATCATTTTGAATAGCATTCAAATGACTATCTTTGCTAAATCTCCCCTCTCATTGCTGTCTTTGTTAAAGTCAGGGGACCAGGGAGTTCAAGGTGAGATTTTACCGTCCTGGTTTAAAGCAATTCTCTGTCCCCTCTTGTATTTTCAAAGATCATTTTATATTGTCTAAACATCTCAAAATAGCACTGCCCTTCTTTGCTGTGGCATTGCACTGTGAACTCCTATTCAATTTGTTATCCACCATCCTCCCCAAATCTCACTCAGCATGACAGCTTCCTGAGTAATACCCCCATAATTTGAATCTGTGCTGAGAGTTATTTTCTCTCAGGTGCATATATTATCTTGCATGTCTTTATATTAAACCTCATCTCACTTTTGTTCAACCAGTGCTCTGAATTATCTATATCCTGCTGGGTTTGTAATATGTCATCGTTTTTATCTCCTCTACCTGCAAGCTTTGTGCTACTTGCAAATTTGGTCAATATCACATTGACCTTCTATTCAAGGTCAATTGTAAAAAGGATTGGATGGCAATAGTGGGCTCAGGCTCGTACCCTGATGGGGAGCACACAGGACCCACATCCCACTCCTGTGCTTCCCTTATGATAACCACTCTTTGTATCCTCTTTGTAAACCTTCCAGTTTATCCACCAACTCATATTGTTCTCCAGACAATACTTCTCTAATCTCTCAGTGAGTTGTGTGTGATCAGGGGTCAAATGTCCTGGGAAAAGTAGAAAAGCATCAAAACTATTACAAGAACCAAAGTGAAATGGACAAAGTGGAATACAATGTCCAAACTTTTTTTTTAACCTCTCAATACACCTATTATGAGGATGAACACCCTTTAGGTCATTGCTAAAGGCTGCTTTACCCACCAATTCATGTGTTGGGTATTTTAACTCTACTCTTCTGCTTTTGAAACTCAGCATCTGTACTTTCTTCTCTTGGAGTCCATCATGGGACTAACTTAAAGCTGAATGCTTATGTGTTACTCCTCAGATGTGTTCATCTGCTGTGTTCACCACTTTATCTCAGGTGTATTCCAATTTTCAAATCCAATTCAAATGCTCTTTCTTTCCCTGTGTATTTGGACTCCAAAGATGGTAGCACTCCATGCAACTTGGAATTTCTTGAGTGGGAAGCAGAGCTCTAGTCTGTGCTCAGTGGCTGGAGGGGTTAAAGAGAACGGGCTGTGATTAGGTATTGCTGTGGCTTCAGTTCAATTCACCGTCTTCATTCTTCTCCCCAGTCATGGGGACATTGAGTGTTTTTTGCCTTGAAGATGAATTTTGTAGCAATTTTTTTTAACTGTGTTTTATTTTTCCCTTGTTTTATTCAGATATAATTGACATACAGAACTATATAAATTTAAGGTGTACAGGATAATGAATGACCTGACTTACATATATTGTGAAACTATTACCACAGTTTAGTTAACATCCAGTAACTCCTATAGATACAAAAATGTAAAAGAAGGAAAAGAAAGTATTTTTCCTTATGATAAGAACTTTTGGGATTTACTCTCCTAGCGATTTTCTAATATACTATATGGCAGTGTTAGCTATAGTCATCATGTTGTACATTAATCCCCAAGACTTATTTATCTTATAACTGGAAGTTTGTACCTTTTGACCTCCTTCCTCCAATTCCCCCAAACTCCCATCCCCCATTTCTGGTAACCACAAATCTGATTTTCTTTTTCTGAGTTTGGGGGTTTTGGGGGGAGGTACGTAAGTGATATTCCACACATAAGTGATATTATACAGTATTTGTTTCCTTATTTCACTTAGTGTAATACCCTCAAGGTCCACCCATGTTGCCACAAATAGTGGGATTTCCCTCTTTTTTTATGCTTGGATAATATTCCTCTGCGTGTGTGTGTGTGTGTGTGTGTATTATATCTTCTTGAGCCATTCATCTGTTGATGGACACTTAGTTGTTTCCATGTCTTGGCTACTGTAAATATTAACATTTATAAATGTGAGAATGCAGATATCTCAACATAGTGTTTTTGTCTCCTTCAGATATTTTCTTGGTAGAGGAATTACTGGATCATATGTTATTTCTATTTTTAATTTTTGAGGAATTTCTATACTATTTTCCCTAATGGCTATACCAATTTACATTCCCCCTAATAGTGCACAGGGCTTCCATTTTCTCCACATTGTCATCAGTGTTTGCTAATCTCATGTGTTTTTGATAATGGCCATTATAACAGATGTGAAATGGTATCTCATTGTGGTTTTGCTTTGCACTTACCTGCTGATTAGTGACGTTGAGCACCTTTATGCATACTATTTGGCCATTTGAATGTCTTCTTTGGACAAATGTCTATTCAGGTACTTTGCCCTTTTTAAAATTATTCTTTTGATAGTGAGTTGTGATTTTGTAGTATTTTTAGGATTTTGTAGCATTTTTAATTTCTGTGGATATTAACATCGCTAATCTATAATTTTTGACAAAAGAAATGAAATGGCTCTTATTTCAATCTTTACTCTCTGTTTAACATCCACATCTCTGGCATATCTATACCCTTTTCTCTTAGACTTTTTAAAGAACTGTTTTTGAGGGGCACCTGGATGGCTCAGTGGGTTAAAGCCTCTGCTTTTGGCTCAGGTCATGATCTCAGGGTCCTGGGATCAAGCCCCGCCTCGGGCTCTCTGCTCAGCGGGGAACCACCTTCCCCCTCTCTCTCTGCCTGCCTCTCTGCCTACTTGTGATCTCTCTCTGTCAAATAAATAAATAAAATCTTTAAAAAAAAAAGAAACAACTGTTTTTGAAAGGATTCACTTGGAGATGCATTTTTATCAATGTACCTGTTGTATCTACAGAAGTTGAGGAATTTCTCAACAGATGGTATAAAATTTCAGTTCACTCTACTGTGGAACTTGAAACAACCTGGAATCAGTGTCAGTTTACTATGAAGTTTTATGTTCCACTTTAGACTACAGAAATCACAGGCTAAAAACCTCAGTGAATGTCCCGCTAGCCTACACTCTAATGCAGTGATGTTAACTAGGGCTAATTCCCCCTGCTCCTATCCAGGGGCCTTTTGGCAATTCCTCCGGGCTTTTTTGGTTGTCAGAGCTTGGGAGAGTGCTACTGGCATCTAGTAGGTAGAGACCAGAGATGCTGCTAAACATCCCACAATACAGAGGATAGCCCTATACCCCAAAGGGCCATTGCAACATCACACTACTAAAAACAAACAAATAAACAAAACACCCAGCAAGACAACTGAACTGAATCTACATATCTTGGCTCTGTAGTTCTCAGTGTCTTCCACTAAACTTGCAGTATTTTTCCTAATCTTCCTACTCCACCCAACTGTAATTGCCTATTAATCTCTATTTTGACTCGCTATGGAAAAAAATAGATGCCACCACTCCACATAGTCACAATCCTTTCTTAGCACTAAAAACTCACCAAGAGTCTCTTCATTTCCATTTCTGTAGATGTAGAGCCTCTTTTCCCTTTCTCTCTTCTGGATCCCATTGAAGGTTTTCGGGGGTCATCCATGGACAAATTTCCCTAACCTGTGGCTGCCCCAAGGATATTCAACTAATGAATATCTAATAAGGGATAGAGGAGGCTGGTTGGTGAGAAGAGAGGGAGGAGGAGGAGAGTGAGGAGGAGAAGGAAGGGAAGTCCTGCTAGATCAGAAAGAACATTTCATTTCATTCCTATCTGGCAATTAATTTACAGAATTTCTTTTTTCTAATCAAGTGCAGCATACATCAAGTCACCCACTTGGTTGTCTCACACCTTCACTGTGGGTCGGTTCTCCAATTAATTTTCTACCTCATGCAGATAAAGACACCAGGCATCCGATTAGTGGTACTGGTGTCACTTTCCTTGATGCTGCCAAGCAATCACAACCACTACTCTCCAAGGAGTTGAGCATCCTGCACTATGATCTCATGTCCCAGCAGGTAACCCAGAAAGGGGGAGGGAACACCTGTGATTCAGAGCCAGGAGGAGTGGGTAGTACCATGGGGGCAGGTGCTGTTCTCCTGCTCCCTCTTCCTGGGATCCACAGCCTTTCCTTCCCTTTCTCCTGTAGACATAAGACTTTTGCTTCCTGTCATCTTTTAATAGCCACTGAAATCTCCCACTGTGATATAGCCCTGGATTTTTCACAGGCTTTTCTAACTATTATTTTTAAATTAAACTAAATGCCATACAGAATTTTGATGGGTGTCTAGATCCATGTGTGAACCGAGTAGCACTAAAAGTTACCGTATATTCTTAAGTTGGGATCAGAGCCAAAGTTTTCACTGGTCCAAGGAGTGGGAGATCATTGATTTCATATTCTTGGTAAGGGTATCTGATTTCTTTGCCAAGCAAACCTTCTTCTTCTCTGCAGTTCAGATTTTAGGAAACTGATAATTAGCAAAAGTAATCTCTTCTTCCATTCTGTACTGTTACTGCATACAGGTTATAGACCACTCTACGAATATAGAGAGCGTAGCACATTAGATGATAGATTGATTGATAGATGATAGATAATAGATTTTTTTTTATATTCGCCAACTTCTCTATGAATTAGATCATAGATTGTGGTTTGATTCAATGAACACATGAGTGTCTGCTTTGTGCCAGGCACTATGTGAAGGTGATCCAGAAACATGGGAATACAATCCACCAATTACTGAGGGCTGTCAATAAGTCAGGTGCTATACTATGTCTTTTATAAACAAGCTATCATTAAACCTTAAAATAACCTTTTGAAGAAGGATTTTTTCTTTTTTTGTTTTTAATGAAAGAACCGCTCACTTTCTCAAGGAGAGTTCAGAAGGTGATTCGTAAAGAATATTGTCAAAGCTGAGTCTTAAAGAATTGTATGCTCTGGAATCTCTAAAATTCTGATGTGCAGTAACATTTGATTTTTTTAAAGAATTTAACTTAGTTTCTAACGTGCATGCCCCTTCTGCCAGATGCCGGAGTCTTCATCTCTCTCAGTTGGGGGACGAAGCCGCCCTCTCCACCTCTCTAACATCCAGATACTCTGCACCTTGGTGCAGAGTATCTGGATGTTAGAGAGGTGGAGAGGGCGGCTGGCATCTCCAGGGACATCCATCCTCAGGCCTGATTCAAAGGGCAAGTCCACACGGGTCACGCCCAGGTCATCCTTCACATCCCGGAAAAGGCCACATCCAATCTAGCAACTTCCTGGAGCAATGGTCTTGCTGCTGCTGCACCTTGGGAAACTGCGCATGCTAAAATCCTATGGCACTTTCCTTCATGAGATCATTCTGAGACAGCACAGCAACCTGGACTGGGGGCTCCTGTGGGCTCTAGGGCTGAGACGGACCACACAGCCGCTCCCTGCAGGGTGACATATAGCCGCCAAGGCACTCAGGCACATACACAAATACTTCTCTGAGAGATCTGCTTCCCCGGTCCATCTTTTCTTTTCCTGGGAGCCTCCCCCACTGCTTACTCATTCCTCATGTCTGCTCTACTCCTTCCTTCCCAAATAGGAGAGAATTTGTCTCTGGCAGCTTCATCTGTGGAAAAAACTGCTTTTATGCTTTATTATTCTCTCAAATTCATGACTTCTCTGCCCCTTAGGGCCCAAGGCTTTTAAAAACCAAAAGGCAAGAATGGACTTCTTTGTCTTTTATTTTCTGCTTTTCCTGAGACAATAATGCCTGAGATAACTTATTCCCAGGAACAAAGGGCCCAGCTGACTGAATAAGGAAAAGTCATGGAGTAAAATAGGAGAAGAGAGAGGCTATATTCATTCTTTTAAGAGTAAGAATTATTCAGGTAGACAAGGAAGGGATCCCAGGCTGATGGGACATAATGTATAAAAGGTCATGGGGGGCACCTGAGTGACTCAGTAAGTCGAGCAACCAGCTCTTGATTTTGGCTCAGATCATGATCTCAGTGTTGTGAGAGCCCCTGCATCAGGCTCCCAGCTCAGCGGGAGAGTCTGCTTGAGATTCTTTTCCCTCCGTCCCTGCCCCCACTCATGTGCATGCTTTCTCTCTCTGTCTCTTTCTCAGACTAAATAAATAAATCTTAAAAAAAAAAAAAAAAAAAAAAAAGAATCACCAGAAACACATTGCAGATGGTTTAGAATAGACGGAAATTACCTGTAAGATAAGGGAGGAGATGGGCTGGGAAACCGTGGAGAGTCCGGGAGCAGTTGTGAGAAGGTTTCTAATCCAAGGTGAGATTCAAGGGCTTTTAAGAGAGGGGTTTATTGTGGACTGGATGTCTGGGACACACCCCTTTCCAAAGTTCACATGTTGAAGCCCTAACCCCTGCCGTGATAGCATTAGGGGCTGGGGCCCTTGGGAGGTGAGATCCGGAGAGTAGAGTCCCATGATGGGATTAGTGCCCTTAGAAGAAGAAGAGCCATGTGAGGGCACAATAAGGATGTAGCTGTCTGCAAGACAAGGAGAGAGCACTCCCATGAACTTGACCACGCTGGCTGCCGATCTGAGACTTACAGGCGCCACATCTGTTTAAGTCACTCAGTTTGCAGAGTTTTGTTATGGTAGCCTGAGCTGACGAATGAATTTGTGTTTTAGGAAAACCGTCCTGGCACCATGAGAACAGCAACCAGGCCTCAACCTCTTCTGGGTTTCCCACAATCCTAGTGCTGACGCACAGCGCAGGTGGTTCGCAACCACACTGAACAGAACACAGAGTTTCACAGATTAGAAACACTGCCAGAAACAGTCCTGTTATTTATGCTAACTGGATTCCTCAAAAGTAACATAGGCACGCTTGCTTGAGAGGGGCACACCAGAAGGGAAACTTTGGTACTTACTCCTTTAAATTCTGTGTTGTATTTATCTTCTTCCCAAATGTCTGTGGAATTTTTTAGACTCTTGTAATTTAAATGGTGGTTATTATCTCAAATTTGACTTCTCAAGTTAAAGAAATTAAAATGTGTCAAATATCTAGAGTATGTTTTGTTTTAAACTGAATTTGAGTGTGCAAGCACTTAGACTAGTCAATGGGAGATTTCTCTTGTGTCCAGCCCTAATTTTTAATTAGAAAACAAATCCATGATTAGTGGCTTAGCACATGCATTTAATTCAGAAAGTTGTAGATAGAATTATAAAAGGATTACTGAGAAGGGATCCTGTGTCCTTGAATGGGTTAGAGTTGATATAAGCCTCAATTTTCTTTGTTTTTTTAAATTTCTTTCTCTTTGAGATTTGCTTTTATTATTCAACTTAAAATACTCTTATCTGAAAGAGTTAGTCTGGGAAAATGGGCTGAATCAAACTGTTCTTCCTGGAAAGAGGGGCAGTGTTTAAATTTCAGTGAACTGGACATTTTATTGAGAGGTTACTGCAGCAGTGGGAAAGGAGTAACTGATCTAGGCCAGCAAATTCTGAAAGCACCTAGTGGAGGAGTCTGTGAATCAGGATCGCCTTCCTTGGCAGCTGCCTATTTTGAATGATTTCAAAAATGGGTAACTCATCTTGCCTCCAGATTGAAGCTTCAAACAGTCTGATTGTAGGCCAGGTACACAAAATTATCAACTTTTGGGTAGGAATACTTTTAACTCTGCAGTTGAAATAAGGCCAAAAATGCAAATGATATGCCTTCTCTGGAAAAACAAAGTACACTTAAATGTATATTTAAGCAGTGTTAATGATTGATGTCAAATCTTTTGATGAGGGCAGATTTCAGTAGGAGGAAGAAAAGGGATGCGGTGGTTATAGGTAAGAGAAAGTCCAAAGATAAGCATGTTTGTTGTTTGTTTGCTTAAAGCTCAAAAACAATTAGGTAGATAAAGACATCTTTTTCACCAATGTGCTGGGAGGGCACTCAACCATTTGAAGCACAAAGGAAACTACATTCTTTCCCCACCCCTGTAATATAATAAGGAATTTACGCTGCAGATTTAAACCACTGGCCACAATGCTGTTAGCCCAGTTCTCAGGCCTAGGGTCACAACTCACTTGTGTGGTACAATCAGTTATAAGATGCTGTAATTTGTCGCCTTTAATAAATACCAAGGTATATGGACAATTGGATTTTTAATAAACATTAAACCGCAATCAAGATTGTATCACTATAACAACATGATTTTCACTCACAGCTCACTGTGTCCTCTTGAATGGAAAAAAAAAAAAAGGCAGACCTAGACCTAGGTTGCCCAGAATTGAACTGCTCCCAGACTATTGCCTTGACACCATATGATCCAGGTTCAACCATGAGAGGGTGGTCGGTATAAAGGCTATCTACAATACGAGTTGAAGCAGAAAAACTTGGAAAGCCGCTGATCGTGTGTCACCAAAATCAAAAGCAATCTATCCTCAGAGTCCAGATTGTTTTTCTCAAGGCAGCCAGACCCAAATCAAGGTCAAACAGAGACCCTCAGGGGCCCATGTCCACCACTTGACCTAGTTAATAAACGTGGAGGCAAAGCAAAAGGTGACATTATACTTAAGACTTGAAAGACTGCTTGGCTTTTCCTCTGGCTTTGATGAATTGCATAGATATTTTCCTTAATCAAGTTCCAGGGTCTGAAAAAAGCAACTTAAAGCACACAGAATCTGAAGACAGGCTAACAGATTAATGGAAAGGTTGAAGAGTTGAGAGAGGGTAGCATGAGATAAAGTGAATAAATAACTAAAATGTAACTGCCAGGCTCTCTCTAATAGCCTCCTGGGCTGTACGATGGCTCTCGGTTGATTGGGTACTAGGACATTGCAAATACATGGGAATTTAATTACACCTAAAGGAAGGGCTCTAAAAGGCTATGTTCTGAGAATTTTTAATGTTCTTGCAAGATGGCTCTAAAACCACATGTGGTGTTCCCAAATAAAGTGGATACACAATGTCTACTGTGTTTTCATGATGTGTCAGCACAATAGCCATATCAAAAAGGAAAGTGGGATGAACTTGGCATTATTTACTCTTAATCAGCAGAGTTGATTCACTTTAATTGCGCTTTCTTTTCTGAGTACTTGAAAGCATTTTTTAAAAAGCAAATCCAGTCTAGAACATTGCTCTGCATTGCTATTGATGTAGGAAAGACAATGTTAGGGTTCAAAGTCGACGGCCAAGAAAGAATTCTTGAGACGTGTTTGGTGCAAAAAGGTGATTTTATTAAAGCACAGGGACAGAGCCCAGGGGCAGAAAGAGCTGCAATGGGGCCATGAGGAGTGGCCCATTATATACTTCCAAGTTCAGAGAGGGTTAGGGATAGCATAAGTCTCTAAGGAATTGTGAGAGCAAGGTTTTAGGACCTTGAGCCGGCTAGCTATTGTTGGAAAAGGTTGTTTATTACCGTCTAATAAAACGTTAGTCATGAGGGGCGCCTGGGTGGCTCAGTCATTAAGCGTCTGCCTTCGGCTCAGGTCATGATCCCAGGGTCCTGCAACTGAACCCTGCATTGGGCTCCCTGCTGGGCCAGGACACCTGCTTCTCCCTCTCCCACTCCCCCTGCTTGTGTTCCCTCTCTTGCTGTGTATCTGCCAAATAAATAAATAAAATCTTTAAAAAAAAAAAAAACCCAACAAACCTTATTCATGAGACCCTTCAGATGTATCTTGTGGGCCATATGCTTGGAGGACGATTGCCAACACATACCTTGGGGGGTTTTAGAGGTAAAGGAAATTTCCAAAGGAATTTTTATGTATTAAAGTAGACTTCACAGGATCCTGGTGGCTGGGGGGAGGAGTGTCAGGCTAGGATTGCCTTTTGCCGTTAGCAAAATATTAACATTGAGGCAGTTGAGTCCCTAGAGGAATGTCACTCCGCCTGTTTCAAGGGCTTGTCGATGGGCTGTACATAGTAAGGAAATTTAATAATTATTCTTTTGCCTTTGTTTCCTATATCAGCCATTAAGCTCAATGCTTATAGTTTGAAAGCTTACTCTTCTCACCTTTTTTTTAAATCCAAGACTATTGCCTTCAGCCTCGGGTATCTCTCTAGGACTTCTCACTTCCTCAAAAATCACTAAGCAGCATTGGAGGGCTACATCTGTAAGTTCTGAGAGTAATCTAGCATGAAGTCCCTCCACATTGGAACCCTTGAACTTTTCTCTCCCTCAGTCCTAATTTCCTCTTGCACATGTTGAATGTAGTATTTTCTGGTAAGGTTAATTTTCTTTGAGTGGAAAACAAAGTAATAAAGAGAAGCTAAAGTTAGTTTAATGATTCCTGTGTGTCTCTCACAGATAGGCCCAAAGCATTGGTTCTTCTCATTGCTCTCTTAAGCTTTGATAAATAAAAACTGCTGATAGAACAAGTCAAGGATTAATGTCATAATGTTTTCTTTAAATACATCTTTCTTTTTCTAGGCCATACGCAACGTGAAGGTGAGGGCGATACCTTGTAACTTTCCTTCCTGTCTCTGAGTCATGGACTTAGCGCAGGGACCAGTGTAGAAGAGATTCTCAGTGTTGAACTGCTAATTCTATACAGTTAAGTGTGAGGGGAAAATGTGCCGGTGATAGTGCCAGTTATTCAAACTCTGATTCTAATTTCTCCATGATCTTGTCCAGGAGCATAAAGGTTATCCTAGGCTACTGAGGATTTCTAACTCAGAGCACTGAGACAAAGAATGGTCTCTTTTCCTCAAAGCCATTTATTCATGACATGCTTGGGTAAGTATGTGCTTTCTGGATTTTTATTCGCATATGAATAAAAACCTCAGAACTGGTGCACAGAAAGACCTCATAATCCCTAGCATTCTGTGTTATGGGCAGCAGAAATATTTGTTTGACCTTTTTCATCCTTTCTAGAGCAGTCGTTCTTTCTTCTAATGGTGCCCCAAAGTTTGTAGCGAAGTTTAGACAAATCTGCAAAATGAGGCTAGGTGTTGTTCTCTAAGGATACTTCTGTTTCTAAAAGTCTACACATCCATAAGGAACTTGAAAAACTTTCCTGCTGCTCAAGACATGCTAAGACATCCTGCTAATGGGAAGCTTCCCTGCTAGAGGCCAGCAATATGTCCGTCACTCTGAGTCTGCGGCTGGGTCTGTGAAACACACAGGCGAGTAGAACGTCCTCTTCACTTGGATGACCAACAAGTGCCTCAAAGAAAACACATCCAAAACCAAACTCCTTTCCTTCTGACTAGCCCAGTACCCTTCATGCATTCTCATCTCAATGACTGGTACCTTCATCAGTCAGATACTCAAAAGAGAAAATCCAACAGCCATTCCTAATGTTTCCATCTCTCTCACTACCAACCCCACTTCCTCTCCAAGGCAGTGAGCCATAACATCCAGATTTTGTGTAACTACAGTCAGCCCACTTAGATTACTATCTCACCTGGTAAGTGTAAAACCCTCCTAAGTACAATCTGATCTGTAGTTACCCTTTATCTTTCGAAACTCAGAGCATCACTTCCTCCGGGCAGGCTTCCTGAACCCAACAGTTTTATTTTGGTGCCCTTTATGGACCCATCTGTCAGGACGTTTACCTTCTGCATTATAAGCAGGGGCTACCTATGTCTTCTATGAGTTTGTTTAGTATAGGCATTGCGGTGGTTTTAGTCCCAACATCTGTGAGAATACTTTCGGACTGAATGAGCGAGGTGTTTCTTGTTCTGAGATTCTTCCTATAGATTCTTGCATGTAACTGAAATCTTTTCTGTTAGAAAAGCTCCCCTTCCTTTAACAAGAGTCTGTGGCCTTAGGCAATGCTAGAAAGCCAGCCTGCGTGTGAACTCCTGGCATGCAAACCAGGGGCTGCGTATCTCCCAGGCACACACGTGAATTATCAGTGCCAGTGGCAAGACTGCAAAGAAGAGACTCCAGGCCATAAAGGGGGTCTTCATCCGACAGTGTTCACAAGGGTTGCCTTCAGGGGAAAGGAAGAGTCCCCATGGTGCCCTTGCCAGTGTGAGCAGGAGGGAGCAGGCGAGCAAAGATGCAGTATTAACCTGTGGGAATGCAAAGAGAAAGGTCTGGGGGAAATCTCTGGGCAGGAAACAACACAGGCAGTTAGCCTCTATGCTTAGCGGAGGCAATGAAGCCAGTCTCCAGCTTGGCTGGGGACTAGATAAAGAACCGGTCAAAGGAAGAAAGACAAAGCTGACCCCCACCCCAACACACACAGACACACAGACACACACACACACACACACACACACACACACACACACACACACGCATATGTGCTCACTTGGTATCTTTTGGCCCCGGGTAAGGAACATAAGACTACCTGTAGTTGTAGAGACCCCATCTATGAAAGCAACAAACAGAAATGGCCCCTTCTTCAAAAATAGTGGAAATAAATAATGGCAGGAGCTGGGAGGCCCTAGCTGTTGCTTGACCCCCAGAGAGTTGCCGTTCTTGACTACAAATCCCTTTCTAAGAGTCATGCTGCTATTTCTGACTGCCGTCAGATAAACATCCACTCCCTACCAGGCTTGTGATCAGTATCTTCTGGCAAAGTTGATCCCCCTTGGGACAAATCTCTTTGATCAGAAATTTTGTTTTGTTTCAGCTCGTGGAGACAGATCACAGTGAGGCTTCTGAGAGTCAATAAGAAAATGCTAATAGATTTCCTCTCACTGGGGAGGCCCATACCAGTGTTTTAATCATCTTTGTGGCTGCTTGATTAACATTTGTTGGCATTATTTCTGCTACTGTTAGCAAAATGTAAATATTTAAATGGCGTGTGTTTTTCATGGAGCAGGAGAACTATGAGCACAGAACTGGAGGCACAGATCTGGCCTCATCTTAATCTCAACTCTCACAAAAGACCCTCTTTAGCTTTTGGTAAATGTCGTAATTTCCTAACTTATCTACCCGTTTCTTGACCCATGAAAGAGAAAGAAGGCAGACAGTTCTAGAGGTTGTAAGGATTAGTCACTAACTATCCAGAAGTTATTTGAAGACAAAAATGGACAATGTAACACTTCCACCTGTGAGCAAAAGGACTCCACAGAGGGAGAACGCGAACAAGCGGAGTTATGTAAGGAGATTATTCTGCATACTTAGTGTTCATTTCATTCTAGCTCCTCAGGGTGCTATGTATTAAGTATATGCATTCATAGACCAGGTGAGCAAAAGGATACTTGAGAGAATAAACCAGCTTACTCTAAAACTAAAGTTGCTCACTGACAAGCTATTGATTTCAAACTGAAGCTAATGCCCAGATGAATCTATTCCGTATAGCCATCTCCCAACTTTTTTGCTTGAACTTCTAAATTCGAACTATTTACAAGTCAAGAAAACACAAACGACAGAAATTAGAGTTCCAACGGTCATAGAGCAAGCAGTCCTCAGGGAGGAACATTGTTCATGTTCAGTCTATGAGAACAGAGTATTTACTTATTTAATCTTTGCTAGAGTGCAATAACAAAACCAGAAAACTTGTATTAGTCAACCATTGCCTTTTCTCTCATTTAGGCAACTATTTTATATTTTCATTGTTGATTTTTCTTTCTTATTTTTATTGAAGAATAATTGACACACATTGTTACATTAGGTTTCAGGTGTATACCATAGTGGTTTGACAACTCTTTTATACCATGCCGGCCACAAGCGAGTGTACCATTTGTGACCATACAATACCATTGACTGTATTCCCTATGCTGTACCTTTCATCCGTGTGACTTATTCATAACTATAAGATTGTCCCTCCCTCTCCTTCACCCATTTTGCTCATCCCCTCCCCAACCTCCTCCTCTCTAGCAACTACCAGTGTGTTCTCTGTATTGTGAGTCTGTTTCTGCTTTTTTTGTTTGCCGTTTTTTTTTTTAAATCCCAGATGTAAGTGAAATTATATATTTGACTGAATTTCACTTAGTATAATACTCTCTAGATCCATCCATGTCGTCACAAATGGCAAGAGCTCATTCTTTTTTATGGCTGAGTACTATCCCATTGTGTGTGTACGTACACACGATGGGATAGAATGGCAAGAGCTCATTCTTTTTTATGGCTGAGTACTATCCCATTATGTGTGTGTACCACATCTGTTTTATCTCTTCATCTAATAACAGACAGTTGTTTCAATGTCTTGGCTATTATTAATAATGCTGCAGTATAACATAAGAGTGTATATGTCTTTTTGAATTAGTGTTTTTGTTTTCTTTGGGTAAATACCAAGTAGTGGTAATATTGGACCATACAGTATTTCTATTTTTAATTTTTTAAGGAATCTTCAAACTGTTTTTTTACAGTGACTATATCAATTTATATCCCTACCAAGAGTACACAAGCGTTCCTTTTTCTCACATCCTCCCCCAACACTTGTTATTTCACTGTTATTTTGACACTGGCCATTCTGACAGGTGGGTGTAAGGTGTCTCACTGTGGTTTAGATTTGCATTTCCCTCCTGATTAGTGATGTTGAGCATCTTTTCATGTGTCTGTTTGCCACCTGCATGTTCTCTTTGGAAAAATGTCTATTCGGATCTTCTGTCCATTTTTTAATTGGATTGTTTATTTCTTTGGCATTGAGTTGGAGAAGTTGTGTATTTTGAATATTGGCCCTTTAACAAATATATCATTTGCAAATATCTTCTCTCAGTAGGTTACCTTTTCATTTTATTGACGATTTCCTTTGCTATGCAAAAGTTTTTGATATTAGTATAGTTAACAATAGTTTTTTCTTGCTTTTGTTTCCCTTGCCTGAGGAGACATGCCTGGAAAAATGTTGCTAAAGCCAATGCTAAAGGGATTACTGCCTATGTTTTCTTTACTTTTTTTTTTTTTTAAGATTTTTATTTATTTGACAGAGAGAAACACAGCAAGAGAGGGAACACAAGCAGAGGGAATGGTAGCAGGAGAAGCAGGCTTCCCGCCGAGCAAGGAGCCCAATGCCGGGCTCCATGCGGGCTCTATCCCAGGACTCCGGGAGCACGACCTGAGCCGAAGGCAGACGCCTAACTGAGCCACCCAGGCGCCCCCTGCCTGTTTTCTTCTAGGAGTTTTATGGTTTCAGGTCTCACATTTAGTGTTTAATCCATTTTGATTTTATTTTTGTATATGGCTGGAGGAAGTGGCACAGTTTCATTCTTTTGCATGTAGCTGTCCAGTTTTCCCAGCACTATTTATTGAGGAGACTTTAGTTTCCTCATTATATATTCTTGCCTGTTTTTGTCATAGATTAATTGACCATGTACACATGGGTTTATTTCTGGGCTTTCGATCCTATTCCATTGATCTATGTGTCTGTTTTTGTGCTGTATTTGTTTTGATTATTATAGCTTCATAGTATAGTTTGAAATCTGGGATGTGATACCTCTGCTTTGTTCTTTCTTAAGATTGTTTTGGCTACTCAGAGTCTTTTGTGGTTGTGCGTGAGTTTTAGGACTATTTCTTATCCTTCTGTGAAAGGTGCTATTGGTATGGATTGGATTGGATCTGTAGATTGCTTTGGGTTGTATGGATATTATAACAATATGAATTCTTCCTAGCCATAAGCATGTTATGTCTTTTTATTATTAGAGCTATCTTCAATTTCTTTCATTAATGTTTTATAGTTTTCAGAGTACAGATCTTTCACCAACTTGGTTAAGTTTATTCCTAGGTATTTTATTCTTTTTGATGGAATTATAAATGAGATTGTTTTCTTTATTTCCCTTTCTGCTACTTCATATCATCCACAAATACTGACAGTTTTACTTCTTCCTTATCAATTTGGATGGTTTTGTTTCTTTTTCTTGTCTGATGGCTGTGACTAGGACTTCTAATACCAAGATGAATGAAAATGGCCAATGTAGACATCCTTGTCTTGTTCTTGATCTTTTCTTTCTTTTTTTTTTAAAGATTTTATTTACTTGGCAGAGAGAAACACAGCGAGAGAGGGAACACAAGCAGAGGGAATGGTAGCGGGAGAAGCAGACTCCCTGCTGAGCAAAGAGCCCGATGTGGGGCTCAATCCCAGGACCCTGGGATCATGACCTGAGCCGAAAGCAGATGCTTAACGACTGAGCCACCCAGGCACCCCTTGTTCTTGATCTTTAGTGAAAAACTCTGTTTCTCACCATTAACTGTGGGGTTGTCACACTGGGACTAATATGTTAAGGTATGTTTCCTCTAAACCCACTTTGTTGAGAGTTTTTATCATAAATAGATGTTGAATTTTGTCAAATACTTTTTCTGCAACTACTGAGATGATCATATAATTATTCATTTTGTTTATGTAGTATATTACATTGATTAAATTATAGATATTGAACCATATCTATATCTATATTGAACCAAAACCACCTTTTATCCCTGGAATAAATCCCACTTGATAATGGTAAATGATCATTTTAATGTGTTGTTGAATGCAGTTTTCTCTTACTTTGTTGAGGATTTTGGTGCTCTGTTCATTAGGGATATTGATCTATAGGTTTTTTGGGGTGGTTTTTTTTGTTTTTTGTTTTTTTGGGGTTTTTTTGTAATATTTTTGTCTGCTTTTGCTATCAGGATAATGCTGGCCTCCTAGAATGTATTTGGAAGCTTTCTTTCCTCTTCTATTTTTTCTTTTTAATAGTTTGAGGAGAATAGATATGAACTCTTCTTAAAATGTTTGAAAGACTTCATCTGTGAATTCCTCTGGTCTTGGTCTTCTGTTTCTTGGGAATTTTTGATTACTGCTTCAATTTCATTACTAGTAATTAGTCTATTCAGATGTTCTACCTCTTCCTGGTTAAGTTTTGGAAGATTGTATGTTTCTAGGAATTTATCCATTTCTTCTAGGTTGTCCAAGTTGTTGGCAACAACAATGATTGAAAATATTTTTCAAATAATTGAAAATAATTTTTCATAGTGGTCTCATATAAACCTCTGTATTTTTGTGGTGGTGGTGATTACTTCTGTTTCATTCCTGACTTTGAGTCCTCTCTCCTTTTGATGGGTCTGGCTAAAGTTTATCAATTTTATTCACCTTTTCAAAGAACCAGCTTTTTGTTTCATTGATCTTTTATATTGTGCTTTTAGTCTCTATTTCACTTATTTCCACTTTAATCTTTATTATTTCCTTCTATCTATTAACTTTGGGCTTTGTTTTTCTAATTCCTTTAGGTGTCAGATTAGATTTTTATATTTCATATTTTTCTTGTTTCTTCAGCTAGTACTATATTGCTATAAATTTCTCTCTTTTGTCGTATCCCAAAGATTTTGGACCACTGTTTTCATTTTTATTTGTCTCCATGTATTTCATTTTATTTCCTCTTTGATTTCTTAGTTGACCTATTGATGCTTTAGTAGCATTTGATTAACCTCCACATGTTTGTGTTTTTTCATGTTTTTGTCTTGTGATTGATTTCCTGTTTTATACCATTTGTGATTAGAAAGGATTCTTGATATGATTTCAGTCTTCTTAAATTTACTGAGATTTCTTTTGTCTCCTAACATGTGATCTATCCTGGAGAATATTCCACATGCACTTGAAAAAGGATATTGGTTTTGGGTGGAATATTATATATAATGTGGCCACTCCCTTTTGGCCCACAAAGTTTCTGCTGAAAAGTTGGCCTTGTGGGGTTTCCCTTGTATATAGCTGTTTTCTTTTCTTTTGCTGCTTTTAAAATTCTTTTTATCTTTGACATTTTAATTATTGTTCCATGGTGTGGATCTCTTTAGGTTCATTTTGTTTGGAGCTCTCTGTGCTTCCTGAAACTGGATACCTCTTATTTTCTCCATACTGGGGAAATTTTCAGCTGTTATTTTTCAAGTAAATTTTCTGCCCCTTTCTCTCTTTTCTCTGCTGGGATTCCTATAATGTGAATGTTTGTTTGCTTGATGTTGTCCAAAAAACCTCTTAACTTATCCTCTTTTTTAATTAATATTTTTCTTTTTTATATTCAGCTGGGCACTTTCCATTACTCTGTTTTCTAGATCACTAATCCATTTTTCTACATCCTCTAATCTATTGTTTGTTCCCTTCAGTGTATTTTTCATTTCAGTTATTATATTCTTCAACTCTAGTTGCTTTTTTAAAAAATATATTTTATATTCTATATCTCTGAAGTTCTCACTGAATTCATTCACTTTTCTCTCCAGTCTGATGAGCATCTTTATGGCCATTACTTTGAACTCTTTATCAGGTAGATTGCTGTTCCATTTAGTTCTTTTTCTCATTTTGTCTTATTCTTTCATTTTCAAAATATTCCTGTCTCATTTTGCTTGACTTTCTAGGTTTGTTTCTATGAATAAGACTGAAAACCTACTTCTCCTAAACTTGAAGTAATGATTTTGTGTATGGTCATCCCCCATGTAGACTGTGAGTACCTGGTGACTTTGGCTGGCAATGGCTGAGAGTCTTAGGGCATGCAGTGCTGAGCCAGAGCTGAATTGGAAGTGGGCTAGGGTGATCCTGTGGCTCTTAGCACAGAGAGCACCCTGGCAGGACAGCTGAATCTGAACTAGGTGCAACTCTGGGGGTCCTGGGCTCTCCAGAAAAAGGGAACCCTGGCAAGACAGCAGAAGCTGAAGTGGGTGCAAGACAGAGTATCTTGGGCACTTTGCACACTGGGCAGGTTGATGGGGCTACAGGAACCTAGGTAGGCTCAGGCCAGGGTGTCAGGGGCACTGTGCATCTGTGGTTCCTGACAAGTTATCTGGAGCCAAACAGCTATGAGCCAGGAGTGTGTGCCCCCCAGGGCGGGGCTCCCTTTGTTACCATGTCTCTATCTCTCTTGCCATTCTTTATGTGGTCTTTCTATTTGTTGTTGTGCAGAAGCTGTTCAGTCAGCCCTCAGTTTTTCAGGAGGAATTGCTTTATAAACAGGGGTAGACTTGGAGGGGATGTGTTCAGTAACTTCCTATGTCACCATCTTGGACCCTCCCTTCCCCATTGTTTTTAAATATCTTGACTTTACCTCAGGGATATTAGTCCTCCTTCAGGAGATTTCAGCCCTTACACCAAGCTCATAAAATGCAGTAGTTTACATGAGCAAAGACTAATTAGGCTATGGGAAGATGAAAAGCACTACACAGGAAAGTTTTGCACTTCCTCCACTGTCTGTAATGGTGAAAAACTACCTTTATTCTAAGTTCACATGTATCTGCTCTTGCAGGTTAAACAAAGCAGTTCCCTAAGGCTTCCATTCTGAACTTAGCAGCACCCCACCGCCCCCCCCTCCCCAGGAAAGAGTAGTAGGTTTTAAACAGGAAGTTGAAAGATTACAAAACTAGAATTATATTTCTACCTCCATCATTGTACAGCAATGGTGGAATCTGTTTCCAAACCTATAAAACAGGGACACTATAGTGGCTTACAATGGAATCAAGAATTTGCAGGCTTCAGATGAGACCTGTGTTTAATTCTTGGCTGAATCACATACAACTAACATAATTGGCATGAGCTACTTCTCTGTGTTTTCTAGCCAATAGAGCAGGAATGTAATAATCATAGGGAATGTTGTGAGGATGAAATGATTATATATATAAATCACTTATAACTGATGGGGGCCTATAGTTAGTGGTCCATCAAAGGTTAGCTGCTACCATCATCATTATCATTATCTTCCAGACCATCCCTGAGAGTTTTGTGTAAAGCACAAATGAGTATAGAAATTCATTGCAAACTGCAAAGAACTACGTGAGTGTAAGTTATAATTACTTTTTTTTTTTTTAAAGATTTTTTATTTATTTGACAGAGAGAAGCACAGCGAGAGAGGGAACACAAGCAGAGGGAATGGTAGCGGGAGAAGCAGGCTTCCTGCTGAGCAGGGAGCCTGATGCGGGGCTCGATCCCAGGCCCCTGGGATCTGACCTGGGTCGAAGGTAGACGCTTAACGACTGAGCCACCCAGGCGCCCCTATAATTACTTTTAATAGAAAGTCCAGATCTGAGAGTCTGAGATATCACAGACTATGTAAAACCATAATAAGCAGCTCACAGAGAGAGGTAGCATGCTCCATACATGGCTTGGGAGAGTCTTCTTCTTTCAAAAGATGGGAGCTGGGTATCAGGGAAGCCCATCTGCTTATTCAGCCTTAATACTGTGTGGTAGGAAAATTCTTTCACCAATCTGTGCCTCAGTCTCCTCTTCATTCCAGAATATCATGGCTTGAGCTGCCTCATCCAGTGAGAGAGAGAGGAGAGTTTTCTGTACAGAAAGCCTGCAGGAAGTTCAAGAAGTAGAAGAGGAGAGTGAAACATGGTGAAATGTAGAAGACAGACATGGGAGTCTGAAGTGCCAGACCCACTTTTCCAGCAGTAGACCTAGGGGGGTGGAGCGATATACTCAGAAGAAGATCAACAGTTGAGGCAGGATGGAGAATATAATATAGAAAGAAAGGAGAAAGAAATAGCAGGTTGACTCTTTTATTGGTAAAAATTTCACCACCAATTCAGGTGAAAAAGAAATGCAACTGTATTTTTCTCTCACTGAACTATTGAGCCCCTAGTTTAAAAGTGGTAGAGATACCCTCAAGTAGTTCCTGTTCCAGTCTCTGTGGCTGTCTCACATGCACCCTGCAGGGACTTCCCAAATGCTTCCTTATCAATGAAGCCTTTCCTAATCCCACTATATAAAATATCAGCCTCAACCCTATTCCAATCTCCTTCTATGTTGTTCTGCTTTATTTTTTTCTCCATTGCACTAGTACTACTTGAATATCTCTATATAATTTTTTTTTATCCTCTCCCACTGGAATTGAAGCACCATGAGGACTTTGTTGAGAATCAAGACACCTGTGGCAATACAACTTAGATGACAATAGACCATCTGTGTCAGCATGACTTAGATGTTTGTTACCGAAAAACTTTGCCCAGAAAAGCCAAGGCTATAAGCCAATAAATAACTTTATGGTTAACTTCAGAAAACTCCCTCAGAACAATTTGTCAAAGACAATGGCCTGCTCCCCTGGACAAACAGTTTACTCATCAATGATGATTTACTTAGCAAGACTTGCTTCAAGACTGGACTTCTCTGTGATAGGCAATCCTGAAAGATTATATCACAATTTCTGTTGAATTCCATTCCATTCACTACTTTGAAAAACCTACTTCAACTACTTGAGTTCAGACCCCGAAGTCTTAATACCATTTTAGTTTGACTTCTTTTACTGAGACACTCTTAAAACTCCATCAAGGTACTATTCTCCCTTACTGCAGCAAGTTCTAATAGATTTACTTCTGCTTTATTAACAACCTGTCTGGTGATATTTGGGGGGGAAATCAACATTATTTTGCTTAATTCTGTGTTTATAGGAAGATAATAGGAGTTCTGTAAGAATTTGTTGAATGAAGGAAGGAAGGAATGGATGTAGGTCTCCATTCTCCTGTCCCTGCAGTTTGTTAAAGGAAGTTTACAAAATGGCACCTGGTCTGTGGACAACTTCTCAGTCCAGACTGGCATCTGTGATGACATTAGTCATCCCTTTGGGTCCTTGGTTATTGGATCCTGAAGGGTCATTCTTTTGTTCTTGTCTGCGCTTGCTTCTCAAAACCTTACTCGAATTCTTGATTATTTCTGTATAGTCATTCTGCACTTCCAAGCTGCAAAATACTCACTAGAAATGCCTTAGGCTTTTCTCCATGTTTTTGCCACTTGGAATGTGTGGTAAATCTTTTTGACTGTTATGTTCCATGCTAGCTGTTTTAAACCCACTCAAGTACACTAACCATTCATTCTATTTCCGTAAAATACTTTGCACTTCTGCTTGGGAACTGGAATCTGCCAATGCCCTAGGCCAAAGGTTGGCAAAGGTTTTCTGTGAAGGGCTAGGTAGTAATTATTTTAGGCTATGCAAGCTATATGTAAGCTATAAGGTCTCTGTTGCAACTATTCAACTGTGCAATTTTAACATAAAAGCAACAATAGATAATATATAAATGAATGGGTATATATATTTACAAAAACAGGCAGCTGGCTTGTGGGACAGTCTGCAGACTCTACCTTTTGCTTTCCTAGGAAATAAAAGACAGACCTTCTCTATTCTTAAATCCACAAATCTATAGAGGTTTGATCTCCTACCCCCAAATCTCAATCCACTTTTAGGGGCAGGATATACAACTTCTACTGTGCCCTTCTAACTTTCTAATCTCTTTACTTTTCCTTTAATCATTTCTTTGTCCCAAGTCTTGGGGACAAGAGAAAGCTGGCTTTGACAAATGACTTCTTCTTCCAAATCTATTATTTTATCTTTGTACCTCAGCTTTAAGAAATGTCAACTATTTGACTCTCTTATCTATTTCTCTTGAGGAAAAGAGATGATATTTCTCCAACTGGGAGAGTATAAAAGCATAGCAATAGCATACCCCAGGAGGAAATATCAGCTAATATTTCAAAATATCATTGGCACTTTATCATAACATGACTCCTGGGGAGAGGAGTAGAAGGAATAGGGATGAAAACTCAGGCAGTCCATCAGTGCAATTGCTTGGGGAGTGTACAGTGATAGCACTGGAGGTCCACTAGAGACACTGCTTCACATGGGATGAAAGTGAGCCATGATGTGGCAGGCCTTTCTCTTACTACCTCAATCTCGTTGGGACCAACAGAAAGGTTTCCTGCCATTCAAACTAAAGAAAGCCTTTAGGTGTGAGCTTTAGACCAGAAGAGAAATTTGACTCTTTCTGAGGGGTGGTATCTGGAAAAAGGCAGGTAGGAGCTCTAAAAGATTTTATTTTAGAAATAGAGTGACGGGGGAGAGGCAGAAGGGGTAAGAGAGGGCAAGGGAGAGAATCTCAAGCAGACTCCACAGTGAAGGCAAAGTACAACTCAGGGCTCAGTCCCACAACCCTGAGACCATGACCTGAATCAAAACCAAGAGTCAGACACTTAACCAATTGAGCCACCAAGGTACCCTGGCATATACTTTCTTATAATAGTCTCTTACAGTTCTTTGTATTTCTGTGGTGTATTGTTATCTGTCTTCTTTCATTTCTGATTTTGTTGATTTGAATCCTCTCTCTTTCTGATGCATTTGGCTAAAGGTTTGTCCAGATTGTTAATCTTTTCAAAGAACTGGCTCCTGGTTTCATTAATCTGTTCTATGGTATCTTTTTAGTTTCTATTTCATGTATTTTTGCTCTGATCTTTATTATTTCCTTCCTTCTACTGGTTTTGGGTTTAATTTTTTTCCCCAACCTCCATTAGGCTCTGGGTATAAGGTTAGGTTGTTTGAGATTTTTCTTGTTTTTTGAGGTAGGCCCGTACTACTGTAGACTTCCCTCTTAGAACAGTTTTTCCTACATCCTGAGGATTTTGGACCTTGTGTTTTCATTTTCATTTGTCTCCCTGTATTTTTTTATTTCCTCTTTGATTTCTTGGTCAACCCATTCTTTGTTTAGTAGCATGTTATTTTACCGCTGTGTATTTGTTCTCTTCCCCATTGTGTGTGTGTGCTTGTTTAATTTCTAGTTTCATAGCATTGTGATCAGAAAAGATGAATGGAATGACTTTAGTCTTTTTAAATTTGTAGAGACCTTTTTTGTGGCCTAATATGTGATTGCTCCTGGATAATGTTCCATGTGCACTTGAAAAGAATGTGTATTCTGTTCTTTTTGGATGGAGGTTCTGAATGTATCTGTTAGATTCCTCTTGTCAATGTGTCATTCACAGCCAGTTTCCTTGTTGATTTTTGTTTGGATGATTTATCCACTGAAGTAATTGGGGTGCTAAAGTCCCCTACTATTGTTGTATTACTGTTGATTACTTTCTTTATTGATTACCTCCCTTATGTGTGTCATTAACTGCTTTATATATGGGGGTGTTCCCATGTTGGGTGCATAAATATTTATATGAAGAAGTTCCTTCTTTGTCTCTTGTAATGGTCTTTGTTTTAAAGTTTATTTTTTCCAATATAAGAATTGCTACCTTCAGGGCACCTGGGTGGCTCAGTGGGTTAAAGCCTCTGCCTTCTGCTCAGGTCATGATCTCAGGCTCCTGGGATTGAGCCCCATATCAGGCTCTCTGCTCAGCAGGGAGCCTGCCTCCCCCTCTCTCTCTGCCTGCCTCTCTGCCTACTTGTGATCTCTCTCTGTCAAATAAATAAATAAAATCTTTAAAAAAAAATTGCTACCTTGGCTTTCTTTTCACTTTCATTTGCATGATAAATGCTTTTCTATCCTTTCATTTTCAATCTGCATCTGTCCTTAGGTCTGCAATGAGTCTTTTATAAGTAGTTTATAGATTGTTTTGCTTTTTTTTTTTTTTTTAAATCTATTTGTCACCCTATGTCTTTTGATTTACATTCAAAGTGTTTATCGATAGGTATGTACTTACTGACGTTTTGTTACTTGTTTTACACTTGTTTCTGTAGTTCTTTGTTCTTCTCTTGCTCTCTTTTCTCATGGTTTGCTGGTTAGAGATATACTGGGATTTCTTTCTCTTTATTTTTTGCATACTTGTTACTGGTTTTTGATTTATGATTACCATTAAGTTTATATACATCATCTGATACATAGAGAAAACAATATTAAGTTGATTGTCACTTAAGTTTGAACCCATTCTTTATTCCCCTCCCCTCACATTTTAGCTATAAAGTATCATGCTTTACATCATTTTGTGAATCCCTTAACTGATGTTTATAGATATATTTAATTTTACTTCTTTTGTGCTTCCTACTTTTCCTCTTATCATTTTTCATTTCTACCCAAAAAGTCCCCTTTAGGAGCACCCGGGTGGCTCAGTCAGTTAAGTGTCTGACTCTTGATCTCAGTTCAGCTCATGGCTTATCCTCAGGGTCATGAGTTCAGGCCCCACATTGGGCTCCACACTGGGTGTGGAACCTACTTTAAAAGTCCCCATTAGGGGCACCTGGGTGGCTCAGTCGTTAAGCGTCTGCCTTCAGCTCAGGTCATGATCCCAGAGTCTTGGGATCGAGCCCCGCATCGGGCTCTCTGCTCGGCAGGAAGCCTGCTTCTCCAGCTACCACTCCTTCTGCTTGTGTTCCCTCTCTCGCTGTGTTTCTCTCTGTCAAATAAATAAAATCTTTAAAAAATAAAATAAAATAAATAAAATAAATAAAATAAAAGTCCCCATTAACATTTCTTGTAAGGCTGGTTTAGTGCTCATTAATTCCTTTAACTTTTGTTTGTCTGGGAAACTCTTATTTCTGCTTCTATTCTCAATGATAACCTTGCTTGATAGAGTATTCTTGGTTGCAGGGGGTTTTTTTAAGCACTTTCAATATATTATACCATTCCCTTGTGGCCTACAATGCTTCTGCTGAAAAATCAGCTGATAACCTTATGGAGTTTCCCTTGTAGCTACTTTCTTTTCTCTTGTAGTTTGTAAAATTCTCTCTTTATCATTACTCTTTGCCCTTTTAATTACTATGTATCTTGGTGTGGACCTTCTTGGGTTGATTTTCTTAGGGGATCTGTGCCTCCTGGATCTGAATTTCTGTTTACTTCCCCAGATTTAGGAAGTTTTCAGCTATTATTTCTTTAAAAAGATTTTCTAGCCCCTTTCTCTGTCTTCTCCTTCTGGGATTCCTTATAATGCAAATGTCATTGTACTTGATGCTATGGAGTTCCCTGTTTTCATTGTTTGTTGTTATTTTTCCCCTCTCCTGTTCAGCTTGATGGCTTTCCATTACTCTCTCTTCTGGGTTGTTGATCCTTCTGCTTCCTCTAATCTCCCATTTATTCTCTATTACTTATCTCTGTTTGTTTAGCTCTCTTGCTATGATTTTTCCCTAGTCTTTCCTTTGGGACATGTTCCTCTGTCTCCTCATTTAGTCTAACTCTCTGTATCTTTTTTTTTTTTTTTTTTTTTTAATGTGTTTCATGGTGTGTCAGGGATGTCTTTTCTGTGTATTATGTTCACCCTACTGTTGTGGTTGAGCTGTGTTTACTTTTAGTCCAGTCATCTGTAATAGCTCTCTTTGCCTATTGTGGGCAAGATTTTGCCTGTGTTGTTAGTGGGCCAGTCTGAAGTCACTTTGGACTTCAGTTGAGTCAGACAAGGCATTTGTCAGAGTTAGAGTAGTACCAAACTTCTGCGTGCTTTCCCTATGTTGTCCCCTGAGAAGCTTTAATTGGCATACAGGACCTGTAGTCTGATTAGATGTCTGCTTCCAGCCCACTGCTGGGGCCAAAATTGGACTGGTATGTGTTATTATCTTCCCCTATCCCTAGAAGTGGTGTAGGTCCTTGTTAGGGCTGCTTGCACACTGACAGGCTTGTGGCTCCACTTGGGTTCCTGCCAGGACATATTGGAAGGGATGTCTACAAGAGAATGTTGGGATGGGGCATGTGTGTTAGCAAGGTTTTGCAGGTCTATTTTGTGAAGAGACCTGGAGCTGCTTTAGAAAATTGCAGCAAGGCTGGACAGGGCAGATCCACAGAAGAATGTGAGAGTGGGGGCATGTGTTAGCAAAGTTTGCAGAGGTCTGCTGTGGGAGGACATCTGGAGCTGAGGCCTGGCTGGAGGGGGCATGTCCATAAGAGAATGTGAGGGAAGGGTGTGCTGTTAGCAAGTTAGGTGGAGAGTGCTGGCACTGTGCTGGTTCTTGCAATGTCAGTGAGTGCGTGGGCTGGGGAACAGGGGAGGGTAATGGTCCCTGCCAGCTCCTTGTTCCTGGAGAAATCTCCAAAGGATTTCTACTTATCTAGCATATGCTCTGAGATTAGTAAATAATCTTCCCCTAAACCCCCAGGCATTTTTCAAACTGCTATTTCTATTCTTTATCTATGTGGGTCTGTCTGTTGTGGCATCTGTTTAAGGGTAGGGACTCAGTTTCCTCTCACTCTCCAGCATTCCCAAAGCTGATCCTGCTGATTTTTAAAGTTCCAGGTGTTAGACCCCACTGATTGTAAGAATTCCACAAATTAGGCCCCTTTGGTTTTCAAACCCACGTGTTATGGGTATTTATCTTTCCCGTGAGGGTTCCTCATTCCTGGAGTGCTTAGTTTGAGGGTCTGTTTCTCTCCCTTCTCTATGCCTATAGCATCCCTCCCTCCTATGGACAGTCTCATGGTTCTGGTTAGCTCCCAAACATATATCTCTTCTTCCTACCCTCTTTGATATGGCCTCTTCCCTACATTAAGCTGTGGTGAGTCTATTCTTCCAGGTTTGGGTCAATTTTTTTTTTACACTGACGTGGGTGTTATCTAGGTGTATTCAAAGGATGAGGTAAAAGCCTCCTATTCTGCCATTTTCTCTGGAAGTCCCCAATGAATATTTTTAATTTACTGTTAATTTGGTTTGTTAATATTTTATTGAGGATTTTTATATCCATGTTCATTAGAGATATTGGCATATAGTTTTTCTTTTTTGTAGTCTATTCTTGTGGTTTGGTATTAGAGTAATGCTCATAGAAGGTAAGTTTCCTTCCATTCTATTTTTTGCAATAGTTTTAAGAAACTAAGTATTAACTCTTCTCTAAATATTTGTTAGAGTGCACCTGTGAAGCCATCTAGTCCTGGACTTTTGTTTATTAGAAATTTGTTTTTTAATATTTATTTGATAGAGAGCAGGGGAAGGAGCAGAGAGAGAGAGACAAGCAGACTCTGTTGAGCACAGAGACTGACAGATTTCAATCCCATGATCCTGAGATCATGACCCAAGCAGAAACTAAGAGTCAGACTCTTAACTGACTGAGCCACCCAACCACACCTGTAAGGTTTGTTGTTGTTGTTATTGTTTTTACTGATTCAATTACATTACTAGTAATAGGTCTATTCCAATATTCTATTTATTCCTGATTCCGTTTTGAGAGATTGTATGTTTCTAAGAATTTACCCACTTCTCTGTTGTCCAGTTTGTTGCCATATACTTTTTCACAATATTCTCTTATAATCTTTTATATTTCTTTGATGTCAGTTATTATTCTCCTTTGTCATTTCTGATTTTACTTGAGTCCTTCTTATTTTTTTTTAAGATTTTATTTATTTATTTTTAAAAATTTTATTTATTTGACAGAGAGGAGAGAGAGCGCAATTAGGCAGAGAGGCAGGCAGAGAGAGAGGGGGAAGCAGGCTCCCTGCTGAGCAGAGAGCCCAATACAGGGCTCGATCCCAGGACCCTGGGATCATGACCTAAGCCAAAGGTAGAGGCTTTAACCTACTGAGCCACCCAGGTGTCTTACTTCCTTTTGATTTCTTAATTGACCCATTGGTAGTTTCATATCATGATGCTTGTGTTCTTTCCAGATTTTTCCTTGTAATTGATTTCTCACTTTATACCATTGTGGTAAGAAAAAAATGCTTAAGATAATTTCAGTCTTCTTGAATTTATTAACACTTGTTTTGTGTCCTAATATATGGTCTATTCAGGAGAATATTCCATATGCACTTGAATGTGTATTCTGCTCTTTTTGGATGGAATGTTCTGTAAATATCTGTCAGGTGGATCTGGTCTAGTGTGTCATTCAAAGCCACTGTTTCTTTGTTGATTTCTTTGTTGATTTCTGTCTGATCTATCCATTGATGTAAGTTGGGTGTTAAAGTCCCCTACTATTATTATATTACTGTCCATTTCCTTCTTTATGTCTGCTAATATTTATGTATTCAGATGGTCCTGTGTTTTGGTGGTATAGATATTTATAATTGTTATATTCTTTTGGTGGATTGATCCCTTTATCATTACATAATGCCCTTCTTTGTCTACTGTTATAATCTTTGTTTTAGTCTATTTTGTCCAATATAAATATTGATACCCTGACTTTTTCTTCCTCTTTCTTCCTTTCTCTTTCTTTCTCTCTTCCTCCCTCCCTCCCTCCCTTTCTTTCTTCCTTCCTTCACTTCCATTTGCATGGTACATTTTTTCCATTCCCCCACTTTCAGTCTATATGCCTCTTTAGGTCTAAACGGAGTCTCTTGTAAGCAGCATATAGATAGGTCTTGCTTTTCAATCTGTTCAATCACCATATTCTTTTGATTGGAGCATTTAGTTAATTTATATTTAAAGTGATTAGTAATAGGCATGTCCTTAACATCACCTTGTTAATTGTTTTCTGCTTGTTTTTGTAGTTCTTTTCTATTCTTTCTTCTCTTGTGTTCTTGTCATTTGATGGCTGTTTTTAGTGTTGTGCTTATATTCCTTTCTCTTTATTTTTTTTGTATCAGAGGTTTTTGATTTGAGGTTACCATTGTGTTCACATGTAACATCTGATATGTATAGCAGTCTATATTAATTTAATGGTCACTTATGTACAAAGACATTCTAAAGGCAGTAAATTTTTACTCCCTCTTCCACATTTTATGCATATGATATCATATTTTACATTTTTTTATTTAGTATGTTCTTTGACTAATTCTTATAGATTATAAATGATTATAAATGATTTTACTTTGGGGTTTTAACCTCCTGGCGTTCCAAGTGATTAATCTACTACTTTTAATATAGGTCTTCTATTAACTGATTTTTTTCATAATTTTCTTACTTCTAGCTATGGCTTTTTCTTTCCACTTAAAAAATTCCCTTTACATTTCTTGCAGGAAGGTTTACTGATGATGAATTCCTTTAATTTTCATTTAAAAATTTATCACTTTTTTTTATCAAAATTTATCACTAATCTGTTCTCAATGACAGTCTTTCTGGGTACAGTATTCTTGGTGCTAGAGGTTTTTTCTTTCATCACTTTGACTGTATTATGTCACTCCCTTCTGGCCTGCAAAGTTTATGCTGAAAAATTACTTGATAGCCTTATGGAGTTGCTCTTCTAGATAGCTGTTTTCTTTTCTCCTGCTGCTTTTAAAATTCTTTCCTTATTATTTTTACCACTTTAATTATCACGTGTCATATTGTGGACCTCCTTTCAATCATCTTGTTAGGGGCTCTCTGTGCTTCATGGATGGAGATGTCAGTTTTATTCCTCAGATTAGGAAAGTTTTTAACTATTATTTCTTTAAATAAATTTCTCCCCTTTTCTCTCTCACTTCTTCTGGGTCCCTTATAATGTGAACATATTATACTTGAGAATATCACAGAGATCCCTTAACATATTCTGATTTTGTATTCTTTTATTTTCTCCTTTTAGCTTGGTTGCTTTCCATTCCCTGTTATCCAGATCACTGATCCATTCTTCTGCATTCTCTAATCTGCTGTTGAGTCCTCTAGTATATTTTCATTTCTTACTGAATTGTTCAGCTGTAAATGATTCTTTTTTGTTTGTTTTTTTTAAGATTTTATTTATTTATTTGACAGCGAGAGAGAGAGATCCCAAGTAGGCAGAGAGGCAGGCAGAGGGAGAGGGGGAAGCAGGCTCCCCGCCGAGCAGAGAACCTGATGTGGGGCTTAATCCCAGGACCCCGAGATCATGACCTGAGCCGAAGGCAGAGGCCTCAATCCACTGAGCCACCCAGGCAGCCCTGTAAATGGTCCTTTTTAATATTTTCTATCTCTTTGTTAAAGATCTCATTGAGATCATCCACTCTTCTCTCAAGTCCATTGAGTATTTTTATGATGATTACTTTGAATTCTTCCTCAAGTACTTTGCTTATCTCCATTTCATTTAACTCTTTTACTGTGGTTTTGTGTTGTTATTTGGGACACAGTTTCCTGCCTCTTCATTTTGTCTAGCTGTCTGTATTTCTTCCTATATATCAGGTAGGTCCACCATGTCTCCTGGTCTTAAAAGTAATGGTTTTGTGTAGAGGAGGTCCTGTGGTGTCCCGTGGCATAATCCTGTCTGGTCTTTAGGATCATGACCTCCAGGAGCATCTCCTATATGAGCTGAAGTTCCCTGCTGTGTGGTTGAGCCATGTTGTCTTCAGTCCAGGTGGCTGCAGTGACCTGCTTTACCTGCTGTGGGTGCAGGGGACATGGTTTTGTTTTCATGCTATTGAGAGGCTTAAAACCACTGTAGGTTTATTGGTGGACGTGATCAGTAGTCAGCACCGGTGTCTGTAGTCAGCCTCTCTGCCACAGCTTCAGGCACACCAAAAGGCAGGTATTGGTCCCCGCATGGCCAGCTAAATCCTGGGCTGCTGGAACTGCAGGTGCAATGGTGCATGTGGTCATGTCTCCACCACCCTAGAGCAAGAGGTACCTTGGAGTGGCGGTGGTCCCTTCAGCAGCTGCCTGTAGGGTATAGCAGGGCATGAGTTGCTTTGGAGGAACACCTGCTGAGGCAGGCAGCTTGTATGGGGTGGGTCTTTAGGGGAACTCTGAGGTGGGGCACATGGCAGAAGTAAGCTAGGTAAGAGTGTTAGTGCTGGCTCTCCTAAACATCTGGCTATCTAGGCTGACAGAGTGGAAGAGAAATGGCATCCACCATCACTTTTATTCCCAGAGAAATCTCCCAAAGATCTCTGTTCCACCAGCACATATTCTACGGTTAGCCAGTAAATCTCCTTCACTTTTCAAACTGGTGCTTTGCTGCTGTGTCTTAGGCTGAATTTTGATGCTGGCTCTTTAAGGGTGGGAATTCAGTTTCATATTGCCCTCTGGCTCTCCTAGTGTTAGGTCTGCTGATTTTTAGGGTTCTCAAAGGTAAGCCCCACTGGTTTCAAAGCCAGATGATCTGAGAACTTCTCATCTCTGTGTAGGTCCTCAGTGTTGGGGTCCCTGATTGGGGTCTGATCCTCTCATTCCTCATGCATGTGGTGTTCCTCCCTTTTGTGGTTATTCCTGCCAGGAGTTTAGTTCCCAGCCACATCTCTGCCTTCATACTCTTTTTTTTTTTCTCTTAAATATGGGCTTCTCTCTATGATTAACTGTGAAAGGTCTGTTCGCCAGTCTTCAGGTTATTTTCAGAGTTAGTGGTATAGATGTAGCTGTTATTTCAGTGTGTCTGTGAGACAGAGTGAATTTGATATCTTCTTCTCTGCCATCCTCTTTCCTTCTTATGGAAATTTTGTATACAGTACAAAATGAATACAGTTGATATTTTAATTTTCATAAAGATTTTGGTTACATAGGATGATGTAAGTGTAATCAATAAAAAGAATAGAAATGTTTTAGGGAAAAAGAAAATTCAAAGTGAGGAAATGCATAAAATTTAGAATATCAAAGAAAAAGTTTTACAAATAGGTTTTAGATGGAAGATGGTGTATATCAAACAATTAGAGGTTTAAATTCCATTAGTTTTCTTTAAAAGTTATACAGGTTTTTTTCTTTAAAAACCATTGATGATATTCTGGAAATTAGATCATGTAATTATTTAAACTTAGAACAAAAATTCTTGATGTCAGTTTAAGCTATACTTTGACGTTCGTGCTTTTTCAAAATTGTTTTTGGAAGTACATGAGCAAAAAATAATGAAGACCATAGTTATATACCATAAGATGTTTTATAGTAAGGGCTATGTATCTCTTGTTTCTATACTGTACCTCTAGAATTTAGTGTAAAGCCTGAGACAGCACAAGTTTCATAAAGTTTTTAGAATTAAGGAAGATTATTTTTACAGAAAATCTCCTACTGTAAAAAGGGGCAGAAAATAGCGTTTGGTAGAGAAAAATCTACAGCATTAAAAAAAAATAACAGATATAAAGGTGGTTGAATTTCCTTTGGGAAAGCACCTTTTCACTATTCTTTATATGCTGAGGACTCCTGGGATTGAGCAAATGGTTCAATCTTGGCCAATCAAAGCATCAAATTCCCATCTACTGTGATTGTTTCAAAGGAAGGCACACAACCTCAATTTGCCCTAAGAAATTCTATACTCTGGTCATAATGATTAGCTCATGAATTGTCAAGTGACATGAGCTGATCCTATCAGGCTAACTTCTGACACTTGAGGAATTACCAGGAAGTGAAATACTTTATCTGCAAAACTGAACTAAGAATATATACACTTAGTAGGATGTTAGCAGATTAAATGCAATGACATATATAAAGTAAATTTGGCAATTAGAAGGTCATTAATGACCATTAATCATTTCGTAAGAGAAGTTTCTATGGAATGTTGGTGGCAGAAGTCAGACTTTTTGACTAAAAAACAAATACGTCATGTGAAATAGTGGGTATAGACTACACCTGCCTACAGTGTGAATGTAAAGAGGAGATTAGATCAGAAGAAAACATCAGATCAAAGAAGGTGTGCGTATTAGTGATTATTTATATAATTTGCATGTGTTTATAGGTTGAGACAGAATCCAAAGGCACAATTTAGAGATAGAGAAGAGTAATTCATAGAAGAGTTTCTAAAAGGGCAGGAAGAAGGACATTGAGAGGAATTATTCTTGATTAGGATGGACTCATGCTCTGACACTAAAGAGAAGGGTATATGTGATTGTTATGTTGTTGGGGGGTGGGGGGGTGTTGAATGTTTTCACTTGACAACTAGTATTTTGATTATAAAATTGTATTGGGAAGGGGGTGGGGTATCACAGGATCATTTTTTCCCCTCTAATTCAATAAGCATTTTTATTTAAATATATTTTTTTAATTTAAGCTTTATTGAAGTATTTAAAAATTGTAAGATATTTAAAGTGTACATTATGGTGATTTAATGTATTTACACATTGTGACAGGATTGTCCCCACATAGTTAACACATCCATCACCTCACATTTTTCTTTTTCTTTTTTCCTCCTCCCCCCTCCTCCTTCTTTCCTGCTCTGCCTCCTCCTCCCCTTCTCCTCTTCCTCCTTCTGGTGAGAACATTTAAGTTCTATTTTCTTTGCAAATTTCATTATAAAATACAGTATTATCAAATAACCATGTTTCACATTAGATCCTCAGACCTTATTCATCTTGCGGCTGAAATTTTGTATCCCTTAACCATACACACATTTATATGTATGCATAAGTGGAATGACATATACTTGGGTTGTTTTTGCACCTTGGCTATCATGACTAATGCTGAACATGAGAGTGCAAATATTTCTTCAATATCTAATTTCTCTTTTCTTTGGGTATATAGCCAGAAGTGAAATTGCTGGATCATATGGCATTTCTATTTTTAATAATTTGAGGAACCTCCATTGTTGTTGCACTTAACATTTCCATCAACAACACACTAGTTTTCCCTTTTCTCCACATTCTCATCAATTTCTATTATCTCTTGTCTTTTTTGATGATACCTCAGAAAGGTGAAGGGGTGGTTCAGTATGGTTTAGATTTGTATTTCCCTGATGAGTAGTGATGTTTAGCACATTTTCATATATCCACTGGATATTTGTATGTCTTCTTTAGAAAAATACCTATTCAGTTCTGCCCAAGTTTTAGTTGAATTGTTTGGTTTTTGTGTTATTGACTTGTAGGAGTTCTTTATACATTTTGGGTATTAACCTCTTACCAGATATGTGATCAGCAAATATTTCCTCCCATTTTGTAGGTTGCCTCTTCATTTTGTTGATGGTTTCCTTTCTATTCATAAACTTTTAATTTTTTTTTTTAATATTCATTATGGTTGGGCTTTTGGTGCATTCTTCATCAAACTGGAATTTATCCTTAAATAAATTTAACTTACAAAAATATGATGATAGCAATATAGAATCTACTTTATGCCAAGAAGATGTAATAGGATGGGATATAATTTTATTATTAATATTTTAGGTGTTTTTTTAAATTTAATTTTTTCAGTGTTCCAAGATTCATTGTACATGCACCACACCCAGTGTTCCATGCAATACACGCCCTCCTCAATACCCACCACCAGGCTCACTCAACCCCCTACCCGCCTCCCCTCCAAAACCCTCAGTTTGTTTCTCAGAGTCCAGTCTCTCATGCTTCATCTCCCCCTCTGATTTCCCCCCAATTCACGCTTCCTTTCCTTCTCCCAAAGTCCTCCATGTTTTTCCTTACGCTCCACATTTAAGTGAAACCATATGATAACTATCTCTGCTTGACTTATTTCACTCAGCATAATCTCTCCCAGTCCCATTCATTTAAACTTTTAATTTTTTATGTCATTTCTCCCTCAAATACTTTTATTTTATTTTTTCAGTGTTATAAGATTAATTATTCATGCACCACACCCAGTGCTCCATGTAATACGTGCCCTCCTCAAATCCACTTGATGTAGTTGCACTTGTTGACTTTTGCTTTTATTGTCTTTGGTGAAATCAAACCCAACAAATTATATTTTCAGATCTTAAATTTAAGTCTTTAATTGATTTTATATATGATGTAAGATAGGGATCTAGTTTCATTCTTTGGCCTGTGGCTGTTAAGTTTTCCCAGCATCCCCATTGTATATTCTTGGCTCCTTTGTCATCAATTAGCTATATTTATATGAGTTTATTTCTAGGCTTTTTATTCTGATCCATTGATTTATGTATCTGGTTTTTATGACAATACCCACTGTATTGATTACTATAGCTTTGTAATGTAGTTTGAAATTAGGATGGGTGATTCTTCCAGCTTTGTTCTTCCTCAAGATTTCTTTGGTTATTCAGGGTCCTTTGTGGAACCACACAAATTTCAGAACTATTTTTTCTGTTTTTTAAAGAAAAATGCCTTAGGAAATTTATAGGGATTGCATTGGATCTATAGACTGCTTTGGGTAATATGGATATTTTATAATACTAATTATTTCAATCCATGAGCATGATAGCTCTCCATTTATTTGTGTTATTTTCGGTTTTTTCATTGATGTCTTATACTTTTCAGTGTACAAATTCCTTACCTCATTGGTTAAATTTATTCCTAGCTACTTTATTATTTTTTTTTTCTTTTTAAAGGTTTTATTTTTAAGTAATCTCTACACCTGATGTGGGGCTTGAACTTACAACTCCAAGATCAAGAGTTGTATGCTCTACTAACTGAGCCAGCCAGGTGCCACATGTACTTTATTCTTTTTGATGCAGTTGTAAATGAGATTTTTTTTTTTTAATTTCTCTTTCTTATAGTTCATTGTTATCCTATAGAAACATAACTGATTTTTATACATTGATTTTCTATCCTTTACTGAATTTATTATTTCTAACAGTTTTTTTGGAGGGGGAGTTTTTGGGCTTTCTATTTATATAACATCATGCCATCTGCAAATAGAGACCATTTTACTTCTTCCTTTCCAATTTGAATGCCTTCTGTTTCTTTTTCTTGCTTAATTGCTTTGGCTGGGACTTCCAATATGATGTCAAATAAAATTGGTGAGAGTGGGCATCCTATCTAGTTCTTAATCTTAGAAGAAAAACTTTCAGCTTTTCACTATTGAGTATTAGCTGTGTGTTTTTCATATATGACCTTTTTATATTGAAGTATATTCCCTCTATAGCCAATATAGAGTATATATCATGGTTGGATATTGAATTTTGTCAAATACTTTTCCTGCATCTATTGAAATGATATAATTTTTATCCTTCATTTTGTTAATGTGTGTCATATTGATTGGTTTGCAAATGTTGAATCATGCTTCCATCCCTGGAACAAATCCTATTTGATCATGGCGTATGATTCTTTTAATGAATTGTTGAATATAATTTGCTAATATTTTGTTGAAGACTTTTGCATATGTATTCATCAGGGATATTGGCCTGTAATCTTCTTTTCTTATAGTGTCCTGTCAGGTTTTGGTATTAGGTAATGCTGGCCTCATAAAAATGAGCTTGGAAGTATTCCTCATCTTGTGTTTTTCAGAAGAGTTTGAAATCCAAATGGAAAAATAAGAGATAGGAGAGAAAAGATACTTCATAAAGAAGTTTCTAAAAGGGCAGGAAAGAAAAGCATGGAGAGGAATTAACCTTGAATAGGATGGACTTCTTTGAGGCTGTAGAGAAGGACATATGTGATGATTATGTATTGAGGGAATTGAGAGTTTTCAGTTGATGATTTCCATTTTGATTATAAAGTTGGGGTAGGGAATGGGTAGGATATCACGGGATCACTTATTGAGTCAAGTAGCACATGTATCTATGTATTAAGGCTGTGTATGCAAACATTTATTAAGTGGAGGGTTGAGTAGCATGTATTGAGGACAAGGGGAGCAGAAGTTCATCAAGATCAATTAAAATGACTGATAGGGAACATTGAGGACCAAGTGAGTCTAGAAAGCCCAAATTTGTGAAGGCCTCAATCTAATAGGTGTGAGCCTGTCTTCAGCTTTAGATCCTAGGCCCTGCTATGTGAATAGAGAAATCTGACTAATAAGACTTCATTAACAGTGTAGGAAAACACATACTACTCAACAACTGATGTTTACAGTAAGTTTTGGAGAGACTTGCCATTTAGATTATCTACTTTTTAAAACATTCCATCTCTCTAAAGCAATGATAGTAGTGTTTCAAGGAGCTCACCATCATCATTTTGTATTATTCTATGCCTCTGATGAATTAATTCATAGATGTTAGATCTTAAAATTCCTATAGACATTTTTTAGGCCAATCGTGATTTTCAAGATAAAAGCATCAGTGCTCAGAGTCCTTAAGGTAGTTAAGTGTAGAGTCTATTTTAGGAACTCAATTCTTCCAATGTAAATCAGTGTTTCTCCCATGGTACTGTACTTGTTGTCTTTTATTCACTGATTCTTTTTAGTGCTTTTTTTTTCTAGAGATTAAATCTCCAAATAATTACAAGCATTATTTGTTGTCAGAATGTTTTTAAAACCATGCATCATTTCCTATTTCCAAAATAGAATGATATTTTAGTTTTTTGGCAACTATATTAATTATAGTAATTCTATTCATAAGAAAATTTTTCTCCTAAATGGTTAAATGATTTATTCAAAGCCAGACTTAAATCAGTGGCAATATTGGATCACTCTTCAATATTTTTAAATGTGCTTTTACATGTTAAGTTTCAGTTTTAAATCTAAGAATTTTTCAGGGCTCTTGTGTGGCTCAGTAGTTTAAGCATCTGACTTTGGCTCAGGTCATGATCCTGGGTCCTGGGATTGAGCCCTGTGTGGGGCTTCTTGCTCAGTGGGGAGTCTGCTTCTCCTTCTCCCTCTACCCTCCCCCACATTCCCCCTGCTCGTGCTCTGTTTCTCTCTCTCAAATAAATAAACTCTTTTTTAAAAAAGATCTAAGAATTTTTTATGATAGAATAAACATTTTCTAGATGGAAAAAATACTGAATTAAATAAATGTGGTAAATTAGAGGCCACAAAGTCTTCAGTTTATATAAATAGACTTTACTATAAAATTAAAAGTCTAAATAAATAAATTTTTCATTAGGAAGTATTTATTTTAAGTTCAATTATTTTTGAACTATAGCTTAATCAATTGAAAGAAAAAAAGAGATTTTAGTTTAATACAAATGTTATAAGGGCATTATTAGTTAAAATCCTTCCAGTTTGTCCTTTCTTCCCCACTGATCTTAGAAATTATATGTTCATTTTAAATTCTGTTATTTCAAATAGGTAGTCTTTTTTAGGCCTCACAAATTTTTGCTACATCAAATATAAATGTAATGGAACTAAAGTATACTTCATAAGGAAAGGTTTAGAATTTGGCAAAAGAATTGGCACATGCCTCTAGGTTAAAAAAAAAAAACACATTTAGATGAACAAACGGAAATCCTATTTTATTTTCAATATTTTGGTGTACATCTTCTGATTTCTGAAACATTAGAGTCCTCCATTTAAGAAAAGTATCTTAATAGATACCAGCACACAATTTATTAAATTATGCTTTTTGGGGCGCCTGGGTGGCTCAGTCGTTGGGCGTCTGCCTTCGGCCCGGGTCATGATCTCAGGGTCCTGGGATCAAGCCCCGCATCGGGCTCCCTGCTCGGCAGGGGGCCTGCTTCTCCCGCTACCATTCCCTCTGCTTGTGTTCCCTTTCTCGCTGTGTTTCTCTCTGTCAAATAAATAAAATCTTAAAAAAAAAAAAAAAATTATGCTTTTTTTTTTAAAGTAGATTCCATTTGAGAAGTTAATAGAAATGAAGAGACTATGTACACAAAAGGATATTTTTTTGGAAACAAACAGTATATATAAGATTTGGGGTTACCAGTGAACAGTTTTAAAAGAGATATGCATTTGTTCTTATTTTAGTAAGTGATTTGTCCTAACATTTTCATGGATATATCATGTATTAGACTTGGCATCAGTAAACATGATTGTTATAATAATCACAACTGCCAAAATAACTTCACAGTTAATTCCAAACAGGAAAACATTTTTATACTGCACTTAATATTATAAATGGCTGAATATAATAAATGGCTGAAAGTAGTCCATAATCATAGATTTTTGAGGTAATGTGTATTGTGTTCAATCTTTTTATTATCACTACACAACTAAAATGTGTGATATGTAAGATATGGCAAACTTCCTGATGCATCTACAGTTAAGTAAATGAAGATACACATATGATAAAAGTAGCAATACTCAGAGTATTACCCTCAGAGAATATTAAATTGAAATTTATATTAAAATATAAATATGATAGGCAATAAAACTTCTGTGATTGACTGATAGGCATTCCCCAAGAGTTATATGAATAAATCTGAACCCCAGAGTTAAAGCAGGATTTTAGCACTGAGTGATTTCTTATGATAAAATAGGTTTCCTGAGATTTAACTTGAGAATAAATGAACTTTTCTAGCAGCTTCATTATAACAATAAGACAACTTTTAGACAGTGCTTCTTGAAATTATAATCATGTTTGTGAATTTCAAATAAAGCTCATGTTGAAAATGCCTCAAGGTCATGATTATATCTTTCCCTTTAAAGTAGTTTTAGAGATTGGGTGAAAACCTGAGAGTCTGTAATCTGAATGCTGTTTTGATGCTATAATATATATTTTAAAATATAGTGCCCTGGGAAAAACAAAATGCTGAGTAGGACAACTGCAAAGTTTCCAAACATTTTATAAATCATATCACTAATATCAACTAAAGTACTGCAAGTTGTCAATAACTATAAGAAATGTACAGTTACTAGCCCTTCCTACTGGTTTGAAAGCTATGGATGCGAAATGCCTATTACAAACTTGACAGTTATACAGATATGTATTAAGAGCTGGCACAAAAATGATAAACTGAACCATAGAAAAGACATTTCGAAGCAATTACTAATCAGGAAAAGATTCTAATAAATCAATCAGCATTAAGGTTGCTCTTCATCAGCTAGATTCATGGTATTGTAAATTATTTACATTTTTAAATGGCTCACCTGGCTTAGCAATGATATTCAAATAATTTCCATAATGTCTCCTGACAAGGACATCTTAGAAAATTGCTTATTTAACTCAGATTTTAATGGAGCAAGGGGACTGTGAGGAAAAAAATGAAAGAAGACAAAAACACCACTAAACCAGATAAAAGGAAAATACAAAGAAAAAAATGCCAACTCTAAATGAATAAAATTTTAAATATCAACAAATATAGATTCAGCCTATCTACCTAGAATGTAGGTGTAGATATAGAATTGTATAATTTCTCTGATAGTATATCTATAAGTAATTTATATCACTACAGAGTAAACACTGATAGTCTAAGCCCTTTTTCATATACTTGGTACAAACCATATAGTACATAGACCTGTTTGTATTTTGTCGCCTTTCTGATTAGGATTTATTTAAGTTTCAAAGCAGAACAATAGAAGAAGTAACAAACCCTTGTTAACATTACTTTCCCAAACAAACAAACAAACAAACAAAAAATAGCAATTTTTCTATGTTCTTGAAAAGCCTCTAAGGTGCACCTGTGTCTGACGTTATATAGTAAGTTCCACATAGCATTCAAATTTTTCCCTGTGGTGGAATTTCATTTTATTATACATCTTGCCAGGAATTCCTTTCCAAATTACTCTCTCTGCTGAATTGGAGAGAGAGTGCATTAGCAAAGACAGACAAATGCTTCAAAGGGAAGAGAGCAAAGAGAGAGAAAAGTTCTTGGCTGAACACTCATACTATTTTCTTCTGCTGGGCTCTTAGAAGCGTATGAAATTTGACTCAATTTCAGCTCTTCATGGGACACGATTTATTTGGACAGAGAAGACCAATAGAACAGATAAAAATAAAAATCTCTTCCAACTCTCTAGAGATGATTTTAGCCACTCCTAGTGCTTAAACTGTTATACAAAGTATATGGCCAAAAGACTTCCAGGATATTATCTCAACTCCTAGCTCTTTTCTGTGCTTCATATGCTTTTACAGCCTAAATGGGTATTTTGACAGTTCTTTTAACTGATGGTATAAAACCACACTACAAGAGCTAATTCTTTTTCCTACTTTGTTAATATAAATAATAGCATAACACTCTGATTGTTAACTCTTCCTTTTCCTTCACATCCTTCATTTAATTGGATCCCCAACCCATCTCTGAAAATCTTTTCAAATTCTTTCCATTTCCACTGGCTAAGTTCACAGTATGATCTTTGGCCTATACTGTTCCAAGAGTTTTCCCAACTGATCTCAATTACTCTAGGCTCTCTTTATTCACTGCAATCCATCCTCATCATTCCTACCAGTATCTAATGCAAATCTAATCATTTAGAGCCCCTTTAGAAATTATTTTTAATTTAAAAAATAATGTATTGAAATATAGTTGGCACATAATGTTATATTAGTTTTACATGTAAAACACAGTGATTTTACAACTCTGTATGTTACGATATTCTCACCACCACAGGTGTAGGTACTGTTTTGTCACCATATGATGCTATTACAATACTATTAACTATATTCCCTATGCTGTATTTATAGCCCCATGATTCCTCATTCCATGACTAGAACCCAGTATTTCCCACTTCTGTCACCTATTTTGCCCATCCCCCTCTCCTCTGGCACCATCAGTTCTCTGTATTTATCTGTTTCTGCATTTTTTGTTTATTACTTTTTTGTTGTTAGATTCCACATAAAAGTGAAATCATATGGTATTTGTCTTTTCTTTGTATAAGTGATTTCACTTAGCATAATACCCTTTAGGTCCATCCATGTCGACACAGATGGCAAGATCTCATTCCTTTTTTTTTTTTTTTTTTAATGTCTGAGAAATATTCCAGTGTGTGTGTGTGTGTGTGTGTGTGTTTATGTTTATCTTTTTTATTCATTCATCTCTCTGTGGATATTTGTGTTGCTTCCATATCTTGGGTATTACAAATAATGCTGCAGCAAACATAGGGGTGCGTATATCTTTTCACAATAGTGTTTGCATGTCCTTTGATTAAATATCCAGTAGTGGAATTACTGGATCATATTTTTCTATGTTCATTTTTCGGGGACACCTCCATAACTGTTTTCCACAGTGCCTGTACCAGTTTTCATTCCCACCAGCAATGCATGAGGATTCCTTTCTCTCCACATCTTCACCAACACTTGTTATTTCTTATCTTTTTGATACTAGCCATTCTGATAGGTGTAAGATGATATCTCATTGTGGTTTTGATTTGCATTTCCCTGATGATTAGTGATGTTGACATCTTTTTATGTGTCTGTTGGCCAACTGTATGTCTTCTGAAGAAAAATGTCTATTCAGGTCTCTGCCTTTTTCTCAACTGAATTATTTGGGTTTTTTTTTTAGTTTGAGTTGTATGAGTTCTTTATACATTTTGGATATTAATCCCTTATCACATATATCATTTATAAATATCTTCTTCATTCAGCAGGTGGCCTTTTCATTTTGTTGATGGTTTCCTTTACTAATCGAAAGCTTTTTATTTTGGCATAGTCTTAAAAGTTTATTTTAGTTTTTATTTCCGTTGACTAAGGAGACATCTGGAAAAATGTTGCTAAGGCTGATGTCAGAGAGATTACTATCCATATATTCCCCTTGGAGTTTTATGGTTTCAGATTTCACATGTAGTCTTTAATCCATTTTATTTCTATAATGGTGTAAGTAGTCCAGTTTCATTCTTTTGCATGTTGCTGTCCAGTTTTTCCAGCACTATTTGTTCAAAAGACTGTCTTTTACCCATTGTATATTCTTGCCTCATTTGTTGTAATTGACAATATATGCATCAGTTTATTTTAGGGCTCTCTATTCTTTTCTATTGATCTATGTGACTGTTTTTGTGTATCACACTGATTACTGTAGCTTTGTAGTATATCTTGAATTCTGAAATTGTGATACCAGCTTTGTTCTTTTCAAAATTACTTTGGCTATTTGAGGACTTTCATGGTTCCATACAAATTTTAGGGTTAATTTTTCTGGTTTTGTGCAAAATGCCATGGGGGGGGGGTGCTTGGATGGCTCAGTCACTTGGGTGGCCAACTTATGATTTTAGCTTAGGTCATGATTTCAGGACATTGGGTTCCACACTGGGAATGGAGCCTGCTTGGGATTCTTTCTCTCCCCCTTTGCTTTTCCCCCCATGTACATGCTCTCTCTCTTTCTCACTCTCTCTCTTAAAAAGAAAAATGCTGTTGGTATTTTGAAAGGGATTGCATTGAATCCGTAGATTGCTTTGGGTGATGTGTACATTTTAATAATATGAATACTTCCAATCCAAGAGCATGGTATATCTTTCCATTTGTTAAGTGTTTTATCAACGTTTTATAGTTTTCAGAATACAGGTCTCTCACCTTCTTTCTTGGTTTATTCCTAGATATTTTATTCTTTTTGGTGCAATTGTAAATGAGACTGTTTTCTGAGTTTTTCTTTATCCTCCTTTGTTAATAGATTTCTGAATATAAATTTTATATCTGGCAAATGTACTGAATTTAATTTTTCTGTCAGGTTTTTTAATGGAGTCTTTAGGGCTTTCTATGTATATTATGTCATCTGCATATAGTGACAGTTTTACTTTTTCCTTGTCAAGTTTAATGATATTTGTTTTTCTTGTCTGACTGTTGTGGCTAGGACTTCAAGTACTATGTAGAATAAAAGTGGTGAGAGTGGACATCCTTGTCTTGTTCCTGATATTTGAAGAAAAACTCCAATTTTTACCTTTGAAGATGATATATAGATGTAGGTTCGTCATAGATGGACTTTATTATGTTGAGGTGCATTCCCTCTAAACTCACTTTGTTGAAAGTTTTTATTATGAATGGATGTTGAATTTTGTGAAATGCTTTTTCTGCATCTATTGAGATGATCATCTCATTTTTATCCTTCATTTTGTTTAATGTGTTGATTGATGTGCGATTATTGAACTGTCCTTGCATCCTCAGAATAAAGCCCACTTGACTGTGCTGAATGATCTTTTTAATGTATTGTTGAATGTGGTTTGCTTATATTTTTTGCAGATTTCAGATTCTAGTTTATCAGGGATAGTGGCCTGTAATTTTCTTTTTTGTACTATCTTTCTCTGGGTTTGGTATTAGGGTAATTCTGTCCTTGTAGAATATATATGGAAGCTTTTTTCCTCTTCAGTTTTCTGACCTTTTTTTTTTTTTTTAAAGATTTATTTTTATTTATTAGAGAGCATGAAAGGGGAGAGGTTAGAGGGAGAAGCAGGCTCCCTGCGGAGCAAGGAGCCCAATGTGGGACTTGATCCCAGGACTCCAGGATCATGACCTGAGCTGAAGGCAGTTGCTTACCAACTGAGCCACCCAGGCGCCCTTTTGACTTTTTTTTGTTAAAGATTTTATTTATTTATTTGACAGAGAGAGAGATCACAATATAATTCCCTCTAGTGCATTTTTCAGTTCGGTTATTGTATTCAATAATATTGAATTATTGTATTCAATAACTCTGATAGTTTTTGGTTTTATTTTTGATTTTCTATCTCTTCGTTGAAGTTCTCATTCAATTCATCCACTTTTCGCTCCAGTCTGGTGAGCCTCTTCATGACTATTACTTTGAACTCATTATCAGGTAGATTGCTTTTCTTGGTTTCATCTTTTTTTTTTTTTTTAATCTTTTTTTCATTTGGAGCATATATCTCTATTTCCCCATTTTGCTTGACTTTGTGTTGTTTCTATGAATTAGGTGGAAGAGTTACCTTTCCTAAACTTGAAGGAATGATCTTGTGTTCTCATCCCTTGAGTAGACTGTGTGTGCCTGGTAGCTTTGGCTGGCTAGCTGGAGATGAAGCTGCATAGGCTGGGGACCTAGGGTACTCTGTGTTGGGGTCTCCCTGGTGGAATGGCTGAGGTGGGCATAGGTTGGGATAGTCCCTGTGCTCTCCATTCAGGGGATGTACTGGTAGGACAGCTAAAGCTGAATTGGGTAAGAGCTGGCAGGTCCTGCTGCTCTCCATACAGAGGGTGTTTCACCAATACAGCGGAAGTTTAGGAGAAACATGGGCTGGAGTTCTCCTAGGGTTTTCTGTGAAGAAAGCAACCTAGCAGGCCAGCTGAAGATGGGGGTTCCTGAGATCACAGAGCCCCAATTTAAATATTCACAATTTTTATCTATAAAGAAGACTAAAATCAGCATAAAAAAGGAAACTTACCAACTTTTCTAGACTTACTCTCACACTCTCCATCTCCCATACTATACTTCATCAATTCTGCACTGTCATATGAGCTAAAAATAGTATGTCTTTGCATCACTCTGTCCCTCTGCCTAAATCTCTCGCCATACCTAGGATGCCTTCTTTATCCATTTCTCTTGGCAAATGATTACTTGTCTTTCAGTTTTCTAGTCAAATGTCACATCCCTTGTGGCATTAATTTATCCTTTCCGTGTGTTCTCATAGCACAATTATATATACATCTCTATAATCATGGCAATGTGGTGTTTTCTTTGCTAGACTGTAGGTCTTTTTTTGTAATCTTTGCTTGAATACAACAAATTCAGGATGTGCAGTGATATGGATGAACACTTGGTGCAGGGAGACAAATTACCAAGTCTAGACTGAGAAATCAGGTAAGAATTTCCAGTAACACAATTCCATTTAGAATAAATACAAGTTAGGGTGCCTGGCTGGTTCAGTCAGTAGAGTATTTTTGATTTCAGGATTGTGCGTTTGAGCCTCACATTGGGTATAGAGATTACTGTAAAAAAAAAAGAAAGGTAAATAAAGACAAGTCTAGTCGAGAAAAGAGGAAATTTAGAACATTACAACAGGACAAATGTATACCATTTAGTGGTATAGTGAAGTTATGTTTAGTGATTCCTCAATATTTGCTAGAGGCAAAGTTGGAAATAGGTATATATTGGCTAAACGAAATAGAAAGAGAATTGATCTTAATCTTTAAAATGATTAAACGATGTTGCAGAGGACTCAGATGAGTTGAACTAATGTTTAAAAGTATACGATTTTGTTCAACTGTACTCAGTAAATAGAGCAAAGGATTTAGATTGGCTCAGGTCATGATCTCAGGGTCCTGGGATCAAGCCCCACATCGGGCTCTCTGCTCAGCAGGGAACCTGCTTCCCTCTCTCTCTGCCTACTTGTGATCTTAGATTGGCTAGGCAGGTATGGCATAAATAGACAAGTATAAGAGAAGTGAAGATTGTAGTGACGTGGTTCGGATGAGGTATAAAAACTAGAGGAATCGGGGCGCCTGGGTGGCTTAGTTGTTAAGT
>CM053606.1:70753177-70773900 GCA_028646535.1 Procyon lotor | reverse complement strand
AGAAAGAAATAAATTAAAGTTGTGATTTGTTAGGGCACGTGGGTGGCTCAGTTGGTTAAGCATCTGACTCTTGCTTTCAGCTCACGTTGTGATCTCAGGGTCATGAGACTGAGTCCCACATTGAGCTCTGTGCTCAGCACAGAGTCTACTTGAGATTCTCTCCCTCTCTCTCCAATAAAATCTTTAAAAAGCCAAAAATTGTAATTTGTGGATTCAATAGGTAATTATTAAACACTTAACTATGTGCCAAGTACTGTTTTAAGCACAGGGAAACAGCAGATTTTTAAAAAGACGAAAAGTCCCCAAGATATTTGTCAAAGTTCGTATTTCCAGAGGTAAAGTAGTTTTGGAAGATTCAAAGATCAGAGAGTATGCCATGAAGAGTTGGCTGAAGTGTTGTGGTCTGGGTCACTAGAGTTTAGGAAAGCAAGAAATGCTAAGGAGACTAGATTCCCTAAGCTATAAACATGGACAGGAAATCAATCAGGACAATGTCAACACTTGGGTGATAAGAAAAAAGCCAGATGCAAAAGTCTCCAATGAATGTAAGGGAGTGAACAGGAGGTTGCTACATTGGAGAGATGTTAACTGGCAGAAAGCATAGTGAGATGCAAGTTTCAATGGAATGGTACTGTTTACTTGAAAGTAGAAGATAGAAGCAGTAGTTGAGAGAGCGTGCCCTACCTTGTGACCCTGTGAGATAAATGAAAAATGAGAAGAAGCAGGTTTCGATTAAGGAAGTGGAAAAGGCATTATATGAACTAAGGGATTTGTTGACCATGGAGTGAGGAGTAAGGTTTCTACAGCCCAGTGAAAAGAGAAAGCACAGAAAAGTATGAGGAATATACAGCAGACCTTATACTTTGGGCAGTGTCAGAGGGATGGACTTCACTGACTCGAATATTTAAAAAATGTCCCAAATAGGTATAACAGGTTGAGTCCAGGTTCTAGAGACAGACTTTTGAAGGTAGATTTCAGCTTTACCACTTATATATAGGTTCTGTGACTTTGGAAATTATATAAAATGCTTTGTATAGAACTTGCACAGAGCAATTCTTAATTATTAGGTATTATCAATATTCTGAAGCTGAAAGTTGTTGGAAGCTAAATGAAGCGGTCAATCACAGGCCTGTTTGATAAACTGGAATAGGCTGAGGCCCTAGAAAACAAAGGTCTGATCAATAGACATTGAAGCCAGTCCCAGAATAGTTCCCTGGTGGAAATGGAAGCCAGTATTTTGAGAAACTTAGACAGGACTTGAGGCCTTGAAAGGAGACAATTCCACTCTAACATAGCACAAACATTTCCAGAAACTTCCACATTATGCAAAATCACAAAATTAAAAAATGAGGAAAAACGGGGTTGGGGCACAACGCAAAAACTTCATCAGGAACATAAAAGTACAAACAGAAAAAAATGGCAGCACAGTTTTACGTATGTTAAGTGGTTAAAAAATACACAAATACTGCCATAAATACGACTTCATCTTGAAAAAGATCTTAAGTAGCTTTTGTGGAAGTGGGTATGGGAAGTGGCATTGAAGCTTGTTAGTTATAATTGTAAAGTGTTGGTTCAGTTACCTGAAACTGGACCAAAAGTTAACACCAGACGTGGATTAAATGTGGCACCTAATGCATGTGGAGAATTGAGGTAGCCAACAGATGTCTGAGGAGTATACATGAGCACATTTTGTTTAAATTTCTACATAGTTCTATACAGCTTGTTTAGCTAGATGCAGTTCTTTGCTTTTATCAATGTTTCCCATGATGAGTGAAACTCATGTAATGCTTAAATTATTCCCTATTGGTTATCAAATATGTTGGAACAAGTTTGCCTTTTCCAAGTGTTATAAAGCTATACTGTAGTTCTATTTAATTCCCTACAATGCATGTAGCAAGTGTCCAATAAATGCCTTTTGAATAAAAGAGGTCTAATATTTACAGGAAAAAAAAAAAAACCTTCCATAAATGGAACGCAAAAAATCTTCCCCAACCAAGGGAAAAGATACTGTCAATGGGATGAAACTGTATTTCACACAAATTTCCCCACAGTGCACATTTGAAGCACCTGTTATCTCCATTTTACAGATGGGAAAGTTAAGGCTTGTATACAGTTTAATCTAGTGTCCATGTCTATGCTTTTTCCAGAATTAAAAAATAATAGTATCTCACATTATAAAATTCCAAACTTAGGGAAGAGAGAGCTCTTGTAATGTTACTATTTCCCTCAGGAGCTCTTTCACTTATATCTTTAGAAAATATTCTTATTCCTTTGAACATGTATGCTTTACTGTCTTGGAATCATGACTAAATGAATTGGAATTACTTTTTAGAAGTCTACAAGTCTCCTTAAAGGAGCTCTTTAACCACAATTCTTTGACAGATTCCCCTCCACTAGAATTGAACACAGTGATAAATACGTGAATGCATCAGTTTTCTGAAAGACTTCTAGTGATTTGAACCACCTAGAATTGTTACAATCCCAAAATTTAAAAAGCAAAATAAAGGCAAAAGGATTTTAAGCTGAACCAGACAAAAGCAGGGAAACATCTGAATATTATATACAACACACTATCATTTGTTGGTTCATTAACCAGAAGTAAAAAGGGATAATGTAATCAGTTATGGTTATAAAAATGAAAGTCACATGAGCAAGGAACTTAATTGGAAAGAGAATGGATGAAAAATGAAAAATAGTGTACATGACAGCTAAAGCAGCAAGAAGGTTTAGAACAGCAATAATGGTGGAAAGCAGGAAAAAAAAATCAGTAAGACAGGACACTGGAGAAAACTGATAGCCACAGGATCATTACGAACTATGCTAAGAGTATGTTAAGAGTCCCTAAAGGCATGCTATGGCAAAGCTAAATCTGTATTTACACAGCTCTGGAGTTAAGCAATGTCACTCAGCAAAGCTTAGGTATTTCAACTATGAAACCGCTATCCAGCTGGTGTCAGGAAATGGATTGAAGAGGCATTCAGTGAATAGAAAAGCTGCCTACTTACTAAAATGACCCAAGAGCATAATTTTATTATACCATACTTTGAGTCAGCACTTAAAAGATTGTTAATTTCTAATGGTTTAAGATCAATTCACATGGAATTTCTTTCCCTGTCAAGCTAAATTTGAGGTTTAGGACTAAATAAAAAAATCATACTTCTATTATTTGCTCTTTACCCATTAACTTGTAAACTAATTTTGAGAAACAGCAGAACTGTATTTCCTTTAACTGGTAGAACACACTGGAGGACTGCACTGGTAACCCAAGGACCAGTATTCTAATTACAGGTCAACAGAAATATGGTGTTAAATTATTCATCTGACTTTTCTAGAAGTCTGTATTTTGTAAAAGGAGGTTAGAAACTATAACACATAAATAACAGGGTCCTTTTCAGTTCTAGTTATTCCTTAATGTTATTAACAGTACTTATCTCTGAGTAACTTAACATTACTAACAAAATTTTCAATCGGAAAAAATTTTCATGAAACTGAAAAAAGTATATTCTACTAGAGTGCTTCTCAAACTTTAATGTTCAAATGGATCTTACCTGCCAATCTTGTCAAAATGTATTCAGCAGGTTGGAGACGGGGCCAGAGATTGTGTTTCTAATAAGCTCCCAGGTGATACTAATTGCTGCTAATCCCCTGGGGACTGCTGCTAATCTGGGGACTGCATTTTTAGTAGCAAGCTTCTAGGATCTTAAGAAATTGTAATGCTGACAAGTGAGGCTAGTCGAGATGTTACTATACAATAGTGACTATGACCAGGAATGCAAGAAAAATGTACCAGAAAGTCTGATGATGAAATATATTTGGAATTTGTGTTAAAATGGGAGGTGCGAAGTGGGTAGAGGAACAAGAAAAGTTGGTGAAGGAAGCTGAATGACGGGGGGTATAGTCTTCTATTGTTTAAAAGTTTGAAATGTTTCATATTAAAAAGTAACATGCCTTCACTAAAAAATCCTATACAACACTAACCACTAATTAAAGGGATAAAAACAAAGATGCTAAGCACCTTCCCATTAAAATGGGGAGGAAGTAGCAAGAAGGGTGGCTTTAATGGCTAGCTAGAAAGTGTGAATTTTTATTTAAGAATCTTATAATTTCAGCTTTTAAGATACTATCAGTAGTTCCTTGCTTACTTTTTATACCTTTTTACATTAGGAGAAGCTTGATACTCCAACAACTTAATATTTGTTAAAAAATGATTTAAAAAACTTTAAAATTGGGGGCACCTGGGTGGCTCAGTGGGTTAAGCCTCTGCCTTCAGCTCAGGTCAGGACCTCAGGGTCCTGGGATGAAGCCCCCCATCCGGCTCTCTGTTCGGCGGGGAGCCTGCTTCCCCCTCTGCCTACTTGTGATCTCTCTCCCTGTCAAAATAAATAAATAAATCTTTTTTTTTTTTTTTTAAAATTAGGCCACAGAATATAGAACAAATATAGAACAAGAGCAACCACTGAGTTAAAAAAAAAAAAAGAATACAAAATACAAAAAATACATGCTCAATTCAAGGTAATGATTACCTCCGGGGATGTCAGTTCAATCTGTAATGCTTTATTCAAGTCATATATTAAAATTATAAAGTATAGAAAGTTATGTGTGAAACAATCAAGTGCATAGGTGTTCATCCCCGATTTCCTCTGTATTCTTCTGCATATCTGAACACTTTGTCCTTAATGTGAATAATCTGATATTTCAACATGTATACTTTTACTTGCAAAACTAAAGTGAAAAAAAACTTAAAGTATTAGATAAAAATATAAAATTAATAATTTTGATAATTACACAAATTCTAATACTGTGGCTTGAGATTTTCTAGAAACATATAGCTACAATAGAAACCTATGTATGCTCAAATTCACTATTGTACCTTTTTCTTGGATGAACAAACATGTTTTCAGATTTATGTTCCATTTTAAAATATGTCCATGAGGAAACCTAGTTCAACCTAGTCATGAGAATATCTTTTCTTTTCATAGCCTTCAAAATCTTTAAATGTTAGATTTACCTCCAAGTTTCATAGCAACCTTTAAAGTTGTGTGTGTGTGTGTGTGTGTGTATACATATATATATAAAAATCTCATAAGTAGAGACTATATTAAATACATATCTATGTTCAATTACTGGGCTATCAAATAGTTCAAACCAAAAATTTAAGACTAATAAATCCAGTCTCCTTCATTTGGCTTTGGGATGCATTATATACTTGCATTCTCCATCTTTTGCTTTACCGGACTGGCACTTAAAAAATAATTTTAGGCCATTAAAAAATACTTCCTTGTAGCAAAAAAGGAAGATAACGATTTATCTTGGGTAAGTTTTCTACAGGCTAATCTAGCAGTCCTAGAACTTTGGCATTGTTACATTTTCTCCTACACAGCAGTTTACCACACAGCATTTTTCCTGTTTGAACTTCACAGTATTTCAAGGTGGGCAGAGCAGAATTTACTGCCTCCATTTTATAGATGAAGGATACTGAGGCTTAGAAAAGTGACTAGTCCTTTGCCTAGAAACTATATGGTGATCCAAACAGAACTACAGAAACAAATTGTTTATTATAATTTGATTAGACTAGTTTTAAATTGCCTCAAAACATTCCTGTCAAAACGAAGAGAATGATTTGTTACCCTTCTTGGTTAAGCCAAGGTATTCTTAGTGGCTTCCAACTGCTAAATTACATGTCTAATGTTAAATATAAATACATATGAATCCATTCCTTAAGTAGATGCTTTGAAACCCATAACCAAATAAATCTTAATGTCAAAAAACCCCTAAGTTTTCAAGGTAAGGCCTATTAACAAGCTGCTAAGTCATAAGAACATTTCACTGTTCGCTAGTTCACTGTAAAATACGGAGGCATATAGTGGTAATAATGATGACAATGCTGACAGTATTTTCCCCTGGCACTTCTTCAGCAACTTACATATGACAAGGACTGGGTTAATTTAATATACCAAATCTTAAATATTCTACAATGTCAAAATTACCACTTCACTGACTTGTTGCTTTGGAAGGAAGGCTGTGTATCAATCACAAGTGTACTCTAAGAGACTGAAGAATCTGCAATTCCCTGGAGAGGAAGAACTTTGGTGTCTGGTTATCCTCTGTCAGAGGTACTATGAACTCTTCCCCAGCTCAGCAACTGAAGCAGTCCAGTTCCTATGCACATTTCAGGACCGTCCTTTCTTCTTTCAACCAAAGGCAGCCACAAAGAATACTTACTTGAAAGGTGGCTAAGGACCTAGGTGTTTCAACCACCACCCAATACTGAGAAAAAAGTTCAATTACTATTCATTAGCCATGGTATTTTTTTTTTTTAATTTTAGGCACATCCTGCTGTTGCTTTGAGTGCTTCTGTTGTATAATCCCATTTTAAGAAAAAACATGAGAGCACCTAGCTTCCACAGAACCCCAAGTTGCTGACTCAAATGTAAGTAATTGTTTTATTTACTATATTCTTCTTTCTTGGAGATAACTGTAAATGTGCCATATTAATACAATTCAGTTATCTCCTTCTCCATTTGTTTTTTATTCTCCTACTGTATGAGGTTTACATAATTCTTAGTTATTTCATAGCAAAACAAACCTATGGAACATATAACTCTATAAAGTTACCTGACACCAATATATCTATTTTTAAAAAGTGACCAAAAATATTATGAATTACACATAATGTCACCCTAACTGAACTCCTTAAAAAAAAAAAAAAAAGTGGAAGTTGTAACGTCACAATTACCCCTAAGTTTTAAAGCACCTGAATGTATTATCTTCCACACCCTTGGCAAAAACACACGAAATGTTACTGTTTCTTCCCAGTAACATCCAGTACCCTTTGTTAAAACTCACAAGATAATCTAAGATTAGTAGGAAATCTTTAGCAGACACAAAAGATGAAAGATGAAACTGCAGCAAGAGAGCATGGCAAATCCAAAAGATCTATTAGTGCATAAATCTACTGGAAAAAAACAACAACAACAAAAGAGATAGAAAGAATTAACAAGATACAATAAAAGTTATGTCTTTAAAGCAGTAGATTATAACAGGGTGGGAAATGTTTAATATGTGTCCTCCTGAAAAGCAGTTACCATCTTTTAAATTAAAAAAAAAAACAGCTGGTATAATTTTCACAGCATCTAGATTTATTTATGGTATAAAGCCATAGAATTGTAATATTATTACTCCTTTCCCACCCTGGCAGAGAATAAACATGAATTCAGAAGCACAGTGGAGTGAAAAACAAAGAAGAGGAGAGAGAAAAGGCAGCAGAGAAAGACAGAAAAGGTGAATACAGAGCTACAGAAGTGTTTATTGAGCATGCTACAGAGGTAAGCAGAGTACACACAAAAGGAAATTAAACAACCATCAAACCTCCCAACTTTGTTAGAAAATTAATTTTTAATTGTGCCACTTTCAAACTATACTGAATTTTACATTTCTAAAGATGTAAAAACTCAACTAATAGAAAATATACATGACCATTCTGTCTACATAGATAACAGAATCTATGAATCTTGAAACTAAGTACATCAATTTCAAAAAGTATTGGTCATTTAAACAGAATCAACAATTCAGATTGACAAGAACTGTTCAAATTAATTTGACCTGTAGATTCTGAGCCATGTTTTTATTAAAGTCAGATCTATTCCTAAATACAAAATATTTTGAAGATTTATTAAAACTGAATATTACAATGCAAGGTAAATTAAGACTAAAGGCACATAAACTTTGGTCCCACCTGGTTGTCAGTTTTAGAAAACTGCCACAAAATTAATCTTCCTGCAAATTTTCGCAGTACACTTTCTTTATCTTTGAAAAATACATGCACCAGTTCCTGAACTAGCTAGACCAGTCTGCACATGCTCAGAAATCCACAACCATATTCCAAATCTTAATTACAAACTAAGGATGGCAATATATATTTAAATGCACGTAAGTCATGTCAACTTCAAAAACATCTACGAAAAATATTCAGCCACAAACAAGACATTACTTAGTGCTGACATTTATATGATACGTCCCACAAGAGTGTGTACAAAAAGGTTAAGATTCCACAATGCTTTCCACATAGGGCTCAAACTTACAGAAATCACTTTGTTGTCTTAAGAAATTAATACTCTGCCTCTTGTTAATTTTAACTAATGCCTACATTCATAACTGAATCTAGACCAGAATTGTGAGATACAAAAGGCCAATGTTTTTTTAAAGCAATAAAGCCTAAGGTAGTAAAAACTAAAAAATGCTGCTTTAATTCTTTCAGTATCATGTATCTTATTTAAATAGAAAGAAATGTGACAAGCCAATAATTCAAAATAAGTTCCAAGCAGGAGAAACAAAAACTTAACCTTTTTACACACCCCTGCCTAAACATATTGTAATTCCCATATAACAATGTGCCCTAGACAACCAATTCCTTTTTCCTAGTAAATGCACAATAGCAACACTAGTTTTCCTTTTTAAGGCACGTATGTCAACTAAGTTGAAAAAGGAAAGTATAATTAAACTAAAATCATAAACAGACAATAAAAATGGCCTCCCTATAGAACAGATGAAATACAGCAGTTAACAACTCTGCCTTTCTGTATGCCATTTCATTTTAAAACCAAGGAATGATAACAGCATGGGAAAAAAAAAAAGGAAACAAAAAAATCAAACTCTGGTCCCCACTTTTCTGAACAGTCAATAGGTGATGACACCAAACAATGTGATACACCCTCAACCTTCACCTCCCCCTTTTTAAATTGTTGACTTGGAGAAAGACACTCTCAGATGATGGTTTTCACCAAGGTTGTAATTATGAAGGTCAATCAAGGCCTGGATAGCTTCTTCCACTGTTGCCATCTGAAGAAGAGCCATTTTGTGATCTCTTCTGAAACAAAATTATGAAATTAGATACTTCATAAAACTTAGGAAGCGCTTGAATTCTTACCCATTCCAGAATCAACTTCCAAGAACCAAAAGGATAAAAACTACTATGAAGTCACAATTTTAAAGACAAGAAAGCTTGCTTACTGAAAAAACTTAAATGCTTTCACAGTGCCCCCAGTGTTAGCAAACAGTGTTCGTAGATCCTCTTCTGCTACTGAAGGACTAGGAAAATAGGATGGGAAAAAAAAAAAAAAAGTAAAGATTAGTAATAAATTTTAAATGTACTCCCTTAAAAACTCCCAAGTTTCATACTTACGGGATATTGGATAGGTGAAGGGTTGCAGAAGGAGGAAAAATGTTCTGAAAATTTTTGGATCCAGGTTTCTTAAAACGATGCAATGGGGAATTACCAAAATCCTTTGTTAGCCCTTGATCATCAAGCCCCTCTCGAGGTAGTTGTACAGTCTGATGTTTAGACAGAGTAACACGAATAATTTTGCCATACATTTTCTGTCCATTAAGATGGTTCATGGCTGTAAAAAGAAAAAAATGCCCATTAAAAAACAATATTAACAAAGTCCAAAGCAAAAAGAATTCTTTAGATTAACAGAAATAACTGAATACAATTAAATAAATCATAAGTTTACAATAGCCATTGGTGACAAGATAATTTATTTGCACTAGACAAGCATTCTGGCAAAAAAGCCAGTTTGTCATAGAAGGAAAATTCTGATTATGAATCTCTCTTCCTTGCCAAACCTGCTGGTAAGTCATATACTTAGTTGCTGCAGAAACAAACTTCATACTCACCTATAACTTTTTCTCCTTTCTGCCCCACAATCTAATTGCCAGGTCCTAGAATACTCTTCTTCCTGATTATCCCTCAATTCATCTCTCCACTTTTCACTGTCACAATGTTTTGATCTGCATAACTCAGTCTCCTAATTTATCTTCCTGTGGGATTTTTTTTTCTACTTTTCTCCAACCCATTCCATTATACAGCAGCTAGATGAACTCTCTAAGTTTCGAATCTGATGTCACTACCTGCTTTAAATCCTTCAGGTCAGACTAGGAAAGGTATAAGCCATGTTAAAGAAGGAAATCTCCCCAGCCTCCTTGACCATATTTCTTGATGATGTAAAAACAATACCAACTACTTTGTTAGTACTGATAATCAAGAACCATCCTACCCTTGATGGCACTTATGGTATTTTAGTACCATACTTCCTTATACTTTAAGCTCCAGCTATACAAAACCTTGACATGCTAGTTTTTCTCACCTTTAGCCCTGTTTGCATGCTGTTCTATCTATAACAATTTCCCAATTTCCCAATCATCTTAGTCCTGAATTTTCTCACTAGTCCCACTGCATTTCACATACACTTCTAAATTTTCACTTACAAAATCAATTATTCATAGAAATGGTACATACAACTAATATAATAAAGTTCTATCAGCTCATACAAATGTGTTATAGGGAAAGAATCTGGGGTATAGAGAAGTAGATTATAAAGAAAGCTTAGTTCAGCTTTGAAAAGTTATGAAGACTGCACAAACAGCTGAGTTTTGATATACTGAAAGGCAGAAATAAAACAATAAAAAGTCCTAGGCATAGTACCTGTACCAATAGATGGATGATAAAGAACTGGGATTAAAATAAAGCAAAATACCCAGAGAGCTAACTCTGGAAGTAGTCACGTCATGAGAAGTATTCTAGTCAGTAATCTCAAGTGGATGAGGGGTGAAGCATTACAATTTTTATTTAAAAAAAAATTAAAAAGGCTTGTCAAAAAGTGAGTCACATATAATTATTAAACAAAGAGCAGATTATTTGAATTACTCATTTAAGCTGAATCCAGGTTAAATAACAGGACTCTATCTTGAAATCAGTTGTAAGAAATATGAGGTAAATGGGCAATCGATAAAGGAGGAAAAGGCCAATACTGCACAGTGGAAATGGTACTTCAGTTGAATACAATTTTTTTACTTTCCCTTAATCTCTGAAGAAGATATTAACAACAAAGTCAAGAGAAGGTGTAAAAAAAAAAAAAAAAAAAAAAAAATTTAGATTTTTATACAGGACGAGTTTATAAAATATGGAACTGGAGTATATCAATAATTATACCCTTTATAAATCAAAGTATTATTTGTGTTACCTCTCATTTTTAAAAAAACGATTCTCAACATCTACTCAAAGACCCAGCTTCTAGCTTTTTCTTTTCTCCCAACTGTCTTTTACACCAATGATTTCTAGTCTTTATACCAAGATTCATAAAGTTGACCTGTCAAAAGACCACCTTCACTGTACTACACGTATCTACTTTGTATTTTATCATTTTAGTTTTAAGTGTTCTCAATTATTAACTTGCTTTATCCATGAAAGATTGAGAAATTTTAAATGTAACTCTAAAATTGTGCTACAGAGAATAGGGTCTACAGGATACTTATTCTTTGCTTTATTGAAGCCTGCTTTTTTAAGTATTCCCATACGTACTTAAGAAACAAATGTGTAATTCTGTTAAGGTAATTGTATTATACCATTTGGAAATACTCACTGTTTCATGATACTGATTTTTTTTCAATGCTTAGGAGTAGTATGGGGGAAATACAGAGAATTGAGAGAGGGTAGTGTTTAAATGTCAATGAGATTGTTGCAAACCTTACAGGCCATGTTAAATCATTTGAGACCCGAGTTTTAAGATTTGCAAATATTACGATTTTTAAAAAATATTCTGTCATGACTATTTTAGTGTTTTCTTAAATTGGATGTTTTTTAAGAATAATTTGTTATCCTTAAATGAACTTTAGAAGAATCTTAACAAAATACCAGAATAGTAGCTCCTTCATGTTGTATTTCCAAATAGTCCTATGAAAACCAAACAGTGCCCAGAAATAAAGCACATTAAATTTTAAAAATTCTCACTAATTTCTTCAATATTAAAGGCATTAATGGTGTAACATATTTATGGTCATCTGTTACAAATAGTTCAAAAACTATACATCATGTCAAAGCTTTATTTAAAAGATCTTATAAGCAGCAAGCATAAAAGTCATATATTGAAGCTCTAATCCTACAATATGACCATCTGAAGACAAGGACTCTTAAGAAGAAGAGAAACTCAGAGGAAAGTCCATGTGAAAACACATGGAGAAGTTAGTCATCTGCAAGCCAGGAAGAAAGCCCTTATCAGAAACAAATTTCCGTTGTTTAAGCCACTCAGTCTGTGAATATTTTGTTTTAGCAGCACAAGCAAACTAATACAACCATAGTAAAAATTGAAATGCCACTTATTTGAAATAGTCCTTATATAAAAAATATCCAGAAGAGTTTCGTTAAATTCAACCTCAGGTACTTCTCAACTATGATGGCTATATATCCTTTATATGAAGGGTAATCCCGCTCGCAGAAGATGAGAAAAATGAAACATCTAAGAAAGCTTTAATGCTTTGTAAAACGCTACTTACAATGGCCATGACTACCCCTACTAGGGCACCAGCAGAAGAAAACATTTACTAGGCATCTAGGACATGATTAGCACTTTTATAAATCTTAAAGACGGATATCTTGATTTTAAGTAGTAGAGAGCCCCATGCATAGTTTTATATATTGCCTGAGCTACTACAATAGCTGGTTAGAAACAATGAAATTCAAACTTCTATCACACTGTTCGAGTTTTACTGAATATACTGCAAAAATACACAGCCCTCACATCAAAAATAAAAATTTCAAAATTAACAATGTGAAAACAACCAACGTGACGCATCATGATCCCTGAATCTCAATGAACAGAATTATAAGCTAAGAACTTGATATTTACATTCTTATCACATTGTGAATATGCAGTTGTATTCCAAATTTATGTGATCTAACTTTGTATATAATGGCAAATGATATATTAAAATATTTACCCAAGTAGAGAATTAATGTGTAATTTGACTCAAGTACATTTTAAGATTCCAAAAGGAATTAATAATGGTGTATGTGGCACAAGTTTTTCATTTTGTAAAAACCTGGTATCTCTAAAATACATTTTACATGTGATTCTGTTACTGTTTAGACAAATACTTAGAATAATTACAATAGAAGTTAACTAAGTATTTGTCTAAACTTAGAAGTTAACTGTTCATATAAATCTATGGAATCCTGATTTTAGAGAGTAACCAGGAAAGAAAAACACTAAAGATCTTTAATATAAATGCTATCATTATGTGAAACTGTCACTGCAATTTTGAACCACAAACCTTTTTCCATTAGAGTGTACTTGAGGATTGGTAAGAGGACAGCAGAATATGCAAACATGTTCATCATGTATAAATACACTAAAATACGAAAATTACCATGACATTTTGAGCCTGGCTATAAAAAAGAATGGTTTCTTACTGCCATAAAGGGGTTTGTTTTTATTAAGATTCAGATTTAAAGATGTATAGCTAACACACAGTTTAATCTTACCAAGTTGTGATTGGTTTCCATCAGCCATCTGTATCAGAGCACTGTCTTTCTTATTGTACAAAATCTTCACACGCTGCACATCTCCATAAACACCTTTTTTGGAGCCACAGAGAGGTAATCCAAAAATGGAATTAATTTTACATGCAAGTCAGCTGAAAATTATCTTTCTGACATATTAATGAAACATTCAGACATCAACATGATCACTCATTCAAACTCATCATTCTCACAAATGAATAAAGAAGATCAAGATTTTGAACAGTGAATTTTGAAAAGAATAATTTTTGATAAACCCTCAAAGCTATGTGAATGATATTAAATTAAAGACCATGCAAAATAAATCAGCATGCATTAAAACAAATTTTGTGTCTATGGAGAGTTTTAAATAGCAAAGAAAAATAGCAAAAGATTTACTATTCAACTTTAAGCCAAAGTGCTAGCTACAAATAAGAATTAAGGTGAAACAAAAATCAAATCAATAATAAAAGTATAGTGCTAACAATAACATACCGAAGAGGGTAAACAGACTTTGGGGCGTAACCATCTTTAGAAGGAGAGAAGAGCAAGCAGCGTAAGACAAGAAGAGAGAAGAGTCGAGGAAGAGCGGAGATGAACAGATCATCCATAACGAAGGGTGGTTCCCGCAGAATGGTGAGGTGGTCATGGATCATGGTTCAAGGCGGTTAATTGGGGCAAGTTGGTCCGAGGAACATTTGTTCAAGCACAGAAGCATGAACATAGGGAATGGAGACAGGGAATGAAGACAAGGACAAGGAAAAAAAGGATAAGACAGGGAAGGGAATGGGCATTTGGGAAAAGACAAGGAAAGGGAAGGTGAACACACAGGGGAAAAGGATGAAATGGGGAAGGGAAACAGCAATGCAGAAGAAAAAAATAAGGAATTGGGGAACAAAAAAAAAATAAAATATAGGTCAGTACATAGGAAATGCAGGAATTTGGTCAGAAAATGGTTGGTTTATGTACTGTACAAGAAAAACTGAGTAAAATGTAGTCATCCAAGACAAATATGGGTAAAGTACATCTATATCAAAGAGTAAATTACAGCATTTCATCTCAACATAGGGAAGGAAAGCATGCACAGGAATTTTAAACTTTGAACTTTAACTGCATAAGCATGGCTGGTTATGAAATGCAGGCAAAATTCTTAAAAGAAAAACAAAGGCACTCTGATTCAAACATTTTAGCATGCAGAACTGTGAATGACAATAGTATTAAATGATAAAATAAGCTTAATGTTCATATTAACAGAGGCCAATTAAAAATGGAATATTCAAATTAGACATTGTAAACTGATACACTGAGCTTCCCACATTTCATACCAGCTTTCATAGCAATCAAAATAAAATATACCAGACATAAAATGTACAACTAAAGAAAATAACTCAGCAATAAATTTTATTTAACAGGGGGGAGGGGATAAAGTTGAAAAATATTTTTAGAAGACAATGACTAATAACTGCAAAGAAAAAATTACTAAGAAAGACTGGAAGAGTGCCTCGTCAAGATCTTTGGAAGAACCTTCAAAGAAAAATGTATTAGAGTAGTTCACATAAAATAAGATTTAAAAAAATGCAATGACACATAAGCATGAAATGAACAAGCAAATAATTAGAAAAGGCAAAGAACAAAATTGTTTTACAGTTTAATCTGCAAATTAGATCACATTTGCCTTTGAGAACAACAAAAAGAAAAAGCCATACTATAGTACTTCACCATATTTTTCTTAGGAAAAATAGGTAGTTAGGTTAAAAATAATAATAATAATAATAATAATTATATATATATATGTAAAGAGATATGACTGTCTAAGGAAATATTACCTAAACAAGTACATAGATTTTATTCAGAAGTAGAAACATACAGAAAATACTTTGACTAATGAATGTACATAAAAAAAAAGGCAAGTGCAAAATGAAATAAACATGAGAAACTTTCACAAATGAAATGGAGTTAAAGAATAAACATTAGAAAATTATTTTACTAACCTCTTCATTTAAATTGCTAACCAACAGGACTGTATTGCCACCAGCTGAGACTCCAGGCATACCCACTCGGCCAGCAGCAGCTGCAGCAGCTGCTGCAGCAGCATTTGGAATAGCCAAAGGACTCAGAGCTCCTGGAACAGCTGCAACAGGAAGCCCTAATTTTAAAATAAAGCATATTTTACGAAACACACACAAGTCGTTTACAAAAACCAATTTAAGCACGATGGCTGCATGGCTTAGGGCTGACCATTCCAAATGGTTCCTGAAAGTTAATTTTTAGAACATTTAGAAAAATAGTTGGCTGATAATGTAGCAGTTAGAGAAAATTAACTGGTTTCAACGAAATCATTAAATATTAGGGCTAAAGTACATACCTGTAGTATGCTAAAAAATTAAATATACAATATTCCATTTCCTATGGAAAAGCAAACAAAGCATAAAGAATATGATATTTCTAAGTCAGAAACTTGAAAAATTCACGTCCATGGTTTATAGCTAGAAGGTACATCTAAAATAACTATCTTCAATAATAACACATTATTATACAAGTGCTATCTTCTTCATGAATTCATACTTGAAATCAGACAATTACAGTTTATGAAAAAAATATAGTAAGTTCCTCAGTTCTTGGAGACATATCACCCAGACCATCATTATTTATTTCATTCAAATGACCTGAAGAAATCTTACCAAAGTTTATTTGCCTTAATTTCACACTCAGGTAATTATAATGAACACAACAAATTTCTCAAACACATTTCCCCAGTAGAAAGACTGAAAAAATGTCACTGTTAACACAACAAGCTTCCTCTTTATCTTTTCCTACCTTTTGCCTACCAGTTTTAATATTTCCTTATTTCTATTGCTCTATTTTCCAGTCTTACTGTTGTTCTATCATCTTCAATATACTCCAGTCATTTATTCTAGGGAATTTTGTCTCACCATTTTTTATCCACATTATAATTAAGAATAAACTCAAAATCCCTCCTCCCTTCAATTCTTACATACTTGTTTATATCTCAATAAATACTAGTTCACTAATGAATTATCTTTCTCCTTCTCATGAAAAAGGAAACATCCAACCTACATGAAGTTAATGCATGACATACCTGGATAGACATGGCCCTTAGTACTCTTGTCCCGTAAGTTCATGTTTTATTTCTTCTTTTCTCTTTCCACCAGCCTTCTTGTGTATGTCATAAGGACGTGCTGTCGCCTTTGATTTCAGATCTCTTTAATATTTTAGCCAAGTTTTTTTAATCTTTTTATTTTATAGAGACTATGATTTCACTGACAGTCTGAAGGGTTAAGATTCACAATTCTTAATCTCTTCAGTTTCTGACTTACAAATTTTTTCCCTCCAATTTTTTTTATCTTTTCTCTCTGAGCAGTTCAACAGTGGAGTAATACTTTTTTCAATCTTTTTGTGGATGAGTTTTAATGCCTTTGCCCACTTTTCCAGATTCCCTTTTTCTTATTTCTCCATTTTTTTTTTTTTAGATTTTACTTTGTTATAGAAATTATCCATTAAAAAAGAGAGAGAGAGAGAGAGAGACGCTAGAATAACAAACCCCACATAACCCATCACACTGGTTTAACAAGTATTAACTGACGGTGGTCACTGCCAATCTTGTTCCATCAATCATCCACTTTATGTATTTTTTACTTTTTCATCCTTTTTATTTTAAAAGTAAATCCAAGGAAAAAAGTATCTACTTTTAAAATAAAAACTACTCATGTCTTTAGTAATCTTTGACGCCTTTTTGGAATCACTAATGTGGATCTTTGTAACCAACTATTCTAGAGCATGTCAAACTTCCCCATTTTAAATACCATAGCTCTCAATATACCTTATAGGTTGCTTCCGTTTATCATTCAATGGATATCTTAATTTGCTGCCAGTGGCAAGTATATACATTCCCAATTCTTACACATACACTCACAGTAATTTTGTTTTTGTACACTTAGAAAATGACCCCTCCCCTCCTCTTTTAATTATCATTCCTTGAAAGTATTTTTCAGGTAATTGTGGCTGAAAGTACATAGTATTCAACTTAGGTTGCTAACACAATTATTCAATAGCGGCAGAAACTCCAGATGGAGGCATTACATCGTCAAATCATTCCCTTGTTTCCCTGCCTTTAAATGGCTACTCTTCAGTGGAAAAAGTAACTTAAAATTGTTACGTTCCTTGGTCTTAATGGAATCCAGTCAGTGGCCCAAAATAAACACCAATAACAATACATGGCATGCAGAAGACAAAAGTTCAGTATCAATCTCCAAATTTAGGAATAAAATATTCTTTTAAATCAAAGACATTTAAGCAGCTCTTGTCCAAAAACAAAAATTAAATCAGTTTAATTTCTGGTTTCATTTCCAATTCTACCAAACATTTTTCAAGGCCCCCTAAACCAAAATAATTTATTAAACAACTAATTATAATTAGATACCAAAATTAATCTTAAAAAATTCCTAAATCCCTCACATTTTCCCTGTAAATCTCTTGACTCTTACCACCATCCTCTGTTTATTAAAATAATCCTATTTATCTAATAGAATTGTCTTTTTTTTTTAAAAGATTTTATTTATTTATTTGACACAGAGCTCTGTGTCACAAGCAGGCTCCCCACTGAGCAAGGAGCCCGACGTGGGACTCGATCCCAGGACCCTGGGATCATGACCTGAGCCGAAGGCAGCCGCTTAACCAACGGAGCCACCCAGGCGTCCCTCTAATAGAATTGTCTTGAACTTTGTATCCCACACTGAAAAGTTCTCAGGACCCCTTTACACTCTTAGAAATTACTGAGGACCACAAAGACCTTTTGTTTACTTGGGTTATATCAACTGATATTTTACACATCAGAAATAAAAACCAAGAACTGTTTTAAAAAGAACAAGAACACATGATCACATAATCTATTAGCCTTCAGAATAATGTATGCTAGGTAAGAGTAAGAGTCAAAAGACAAATAACATTTTGGTATTATCATGAATATAGTTTTGACTTTGTTAGAGTCTGAGAGATCTCCATTTTGTGAACCACTGCCACGTATACTCGGTATGATGTTTTGTACATATGTGGTTCTCCAGAAATAAGGGAATTTTTAAAAAATGCGTTTATTCATTTCAAAGAAAATGCTGTAACAGAGTTTGGATATATAAAAAAAAAAAGAAAAAAGAATGTGAGACACACAGATTACTGACACTTCCAGAATTAAGTTCTAGGTCATCTATTACTCATCTTTCCCTGTTGACATTTCAAGGAAAATTATTAATTCATGAAATATAAAATACCAATCTACCTAAATTTGATATATCAGTCTAAACAAGACAGTCTAAGCTTAATACTTCATTTTTGCAGAAAGCTTTTTCGGAAATAGATCTCTACAATGTCAATATACAATTCAACAATCTCATGAAAACTTTACTAAAATAGTCAAAGGTGACAGAAAATTTGTTCTAAGAAACTTTAAATATTCAAGACAATTGTTTTTTGAAATACATTTCCTATTGAAATTTGGGTTTTATAATGAAGATAGGTAACTTGGTGGCACAGTATTATTTAAAACATTAAGACGTATGGAAAAATGATCACTGAGATTTAAGGGAGAACTGAAATTAATTTAAAATAGTAACTAAAAATTAAAAGTCCAGGCTAGAGTCTTTTTTAGCGTGGCAGACTGCAAGACCTTTTTTTTTTAAATGCCACTTTTTATTAAACAACACTGCACTTTAGTAACAGACTGCCAATTTTCTCGTAAGAAAATGGGTTCAAAGGAGATGCAATTTACCTCCTTCTAGTAAGAAGGTAAGGGGAAGCTTAGCAAAAAGTGGAATGTAAGCTATGAGAGCCCCACTGTTGTTACTACTATCCAAATGCTACTTCCTGTCTCCCCACTTTTCCATTTATTATCACTTATCCATTTATAATCTGGGCCACTGTGTTACTATGTCAGGTTATGATATATTCTTCTACCAAGTCATTTTTCTTCATTTTAGGAAGCCCAGAGTATGGTGTAAGAGTACTTTAAAAAATTAGGGCAGTCACTGTCCTTGCTGCCACTAGCATATACTTTTCTCCCACTATTTCCTCCCCAGGCCGATAATGATAATTTAAGCCATCTTTACACAGTTCTAAATCCCTGGAATTAGTCTTGAGTTTTTACTGAACTTTTAAAGCCTCTAATGAAAGAGTCTACAATTTCTCTCAGTTTGTTCTTTTCTGAAAAATTACTGTCAGGAAAAAAAATTAGCTTAAACCTAAATGTCTTCTACAACAACAAAAATCTTCAAAATATTTCAGTGAGATGCACTATTTATACCATGATAAATTCTGAAAATTTTGTATTGTATTATTCATATTAACTCCTAGCTATAAGTCAATAAATTTACCATCTTTGTAAAAAAAAAAAAAAAATTACATACATTGGCTCCATTAAATTATTTTTAGCTCTAATTTTAATGATTTACATCTTTAGCTAAGGCATCAGGTATGCTGGAAAAAAATTATTAGTGCATTTTGATGATGGGAGACTAAAAATGCCTATTCTTCTTCCAGGATTGTTATAATGATAAAATAATGTTGAAGAACTTCATAAACTGCCATACAAAGGTATCAAGGGTTACTTTCCATGTGAAATGATCTTCATCAGGTGGGCCACCCAGTCATTTTAAGTGATTTGGCAATTTTATAAATTTCTCATTTTAGTTCTGACATATTACTAACCCTTCCTCCACCGAAATGAACATACAGCCATGTATATGACACAAAGTCCAGTGGGATGAAGTGATATAACTCACTTATCTATCTCTCATTCCTTAAGGTCACATAGACATCTTGCTCAGAAGAATTAAAGAATTAAACTTTTTGTTAACTTAAATCATTTACAATTTATGATTTTAATAAGGCTTATATTTTAGATTTACAGGAAAACTGAGGATTCTACAGAGTTCCTATATAGTCTAGGTACTTTCTTTTCCCTCTATTATTAACATCTTACATTAGTATGGTATAGCAGCTGCAATTAATCAGCCAATATTGATATATTATTATTAACTACAGTCCTACTCTGCCAGACTTCTTTGGTGTACATCTAATATCCTTTTTTGTTCCACAATCCCATATTACATTTAGTCATGTCTCCTTAGGCTCCTCTCGACTATGACAATTTTATCCATGATTTTTCAAGATACAGAATTTGTTTTATCCCTTCATTTCTCATTCTAAAACTTCTATCCAAAGTTGATTACGTTTCTTTTGGACTTACTTCTTTACCCTGTTCAAGATATCTGGTAGCTATCTCACATACTACTAAATAGAGGCTAGGGAGTGAGACTCTAATTCATAAAGTCTTGGTGGGGTCTCTAGGGTCTTGGGTGGGAGGGCAGTTTTGTTTTTT
>CM053606.1:70644742-70752677 GCA_028646535.1 Procyon lotor | reverse complement strand
TTTTTTGTTTTAAATAATATTTAATTTATTTAATAAATTTAATAAAATAAATTAAATTATAAAATAAATTAAATTAAAATTTAATTTATTAAACAATATTTTATTTCCTGACTTGAAACTGAAACTTTCACTTTTGACAAGAATGACAAACGCTATTTCTTTCCTGAAAAAATCCATTCCTCCTCTTCTACCACCTTCCTTTCAATTCCCTATTTTGCCTGCTGGAATCCATTCTCTTCTATCATTAACAAGTGCATTTTTATTCAATGTGTTCCTTAGAGAAACTTTTTAATTAAAAGCTTGCTTTATCCCAATGAAACTTTTCTTATAACCCTCTCAAAAAGTCATTTTTATCTCCCTAAACCCTTCCCCAAAGGAAATAAAAAGGACGCAGCATTCTTCATTCTACCCTGCCACCCAATGTTGCTTTCATAACTGCAGTTCTACCATCAATTAAGACAGATTTTTTTTTTTTTTTTTTTAAAGACAGATAATTTCTCATCAAAACAACCATCAAGTCACTGGAACATTTTCTCTCATCACAGAAAGACTTCAGCACCTGGCTTTATTTCCTCCTTCTCTCCCAGCCTATTAACATCTTGTGATATGTCAAACACCCTTGGTCCACAATTTCTTAAAAACTTCTACTTTGACGATTTTTACTACATCAATCCACTTTAGCAACCTCTCTTGCCACATCTTTTTCTTTCTTTTTTTGTGTTATGCCATTCATTTCTAATATTTAAAATCCCCTTTCCTTCCTGATTTCATTTTTCCATCTTTCTTAATTCTCCTACTCCATACAATTACTGAACCCACTTTTGGACTCTATGTTGACTAGTTCCCTTTCTATTTTTCCTTGGCTTGACTTCACAATATAGCCGCCCAAGTGTTTTGTTTTGTTTTTTGTGTTCTTCAATGCCAGACATGGATAAATCCAATCTTGTATTTTGGCTAGGCTTTCATCTGGGTAAGTATTAGAGTGAAAACATTCCAATTTTAATATATGTGCTGCCGAAGTGAGCACTAGAGTGAAAACACATACAAAATTGATCCCATAAACATTCTGGTATTTAACAGTAGCTAATATCCAAGTCTATTTTCAAGGGTTCCCTATAGGTTTCCCAGACTTAAGCCCCACATCCTATTCTCAATCTTGATATGTTCAGAAAGTCTAAGAATGAGATCAGAATTTCAAGTTTTTCAATCAACTTCAAAAGTACTCCTTTCTGGGGCGCCTGGGTGGCTCAGTGGGTTAAAGCCTCTGCCTTCGGCTCAGGTCATGATCTCAGGGTCCTGGGATCGAGCCCCGCATTGGGCTCTCTGCTTAGCGGGGAGCCTGCTTCCTCCTCTCTCTCTGCCTGCTTCTCTGCCTGCTTGTGATCTCTCTGTGTCATATAAATAAAATCTTAAAAAAAAAAAAGTACTCCTTTCTTTCATCTGTTTCCTCTTTTTCCCTTTTTTCATAAAAACATAGAATGGTGAGAAGGAAGAATATGGACTACACAGCTGATGACTTCAGTTCTGGCCCCAGCTCTACCCCTACATTTCCCCCCCACAATTCTGTGAGCTTGATAATAATCCCTTCTAGTTCTCACAATGATCCTAAGCAATTATTTTTTTATTCTTTAGGCTCCAGTATTTTCACTATACTCTAGAACCAATTCTCTACAATCAATTCTAGGACTTAAGCTAGCTTTAAAAACAAATACTAGGGGTGCCCAGATGGCACAATTGGTTAAGCATCCAACCCTTGGTTTTGGCTCAGGTCATGATCTCAGGGTCTTGAGATCAAGCCCTGTGTCAGGCTCCACACTTAACACAGAGTCTGCTTGAGATTCTCTCTCCCTCCTCTTCTCCCCCTCTCATTCATGCTCTCTAAAACAAATAAATCTTCAAAACACTCCACAAAAAACAAACACTACTTAATATGAAATGAGCATTCATTATATGCTAGGCACTATATAAATTTCACTCATTAACACATTTAATCCTCACAATGGCCTTGTGACACTATCAGTATATCCATTACAAATATGGAAGCCAAGACAATGAAGCTGGAACAGATTCTGAACTCAGGACATCTGGTTTTGGAGCCCATATGATTACACATATTTCCTCAATGCAAACATGTCTCCTCTGGCCCTGCTTTATTCCTCAACTACCATTCCATTTCTCTTTCCTTTTTTATAGCACACTTCTTCAAAGAGTAATAAATGCTTTATCATATTTATATCCTTAATCCATTTTAATTTTATTTATATCTACCCCTTATGAATGATCTTATGGGAACTACTGAACTGAATAGGAACTTCTCATTTTAATCCTATTTATTTTATCCCTCAAGTTCTTGCTTCTTAATTTTTCTCCACAATATAAATGTGCGCTGCTTAAGTTTCAATTTTAATTTCAAGTCATTAATCCTCTTGCCCTCTTATACCTGAAGAATCTTAAGCCAAGCTTTTAAAATATCACACAATCTATTGTCCCAATTCCAAGCTCATGGAACTATTGTCCAAGTTGTAGGCAGAATTTCCTATGGTCTAGTGGACTTCTCCCCCAGTTTAATTCTTTGTAAGTACTCCTATCAGTAAGATGCCAAGTACTGTACTTTTATGTTTACTCTTCCATATTTGGTTTTCATTCACATTTCATGTCCCTGGATTAGATTCACAACTATATCTTACTTAGGCTAATAGTCTCCAGTCTCCGATATGGCTTATTAATAACTGAATGCTTATCGCTCTCTAAACATGATATATACTTTTATCACGTCTGCTCGTGTTTTTCTTATTCATATCCAAATCAAATGGCCTTTGGCCCATAAAACCCTCCCCATTTCTCCTTCAGATAATGTATCTCATCATGTATCATATTATGCTCTAATACCACACCAACTCTATTACACATTTCACTTTGCCTTACATTAGAGCTATTCAGATGTTTGCTGCCTCCACCAGATTGTAAACCAGATTACAGAACAGAAACCTTGTAATTCTTCTGAATCCCTGCAGTGCCTAGCATAGTGCTAAAATGAAAGCTGCATAATTCAATGAACAAATTAACCAGGATGCCACTGAGGTGAGGCAGAATCCTATCAGGGACATGAAATGCTCATGCAATTACTTAACAAGAGTATCAGAAATATCTAGAAAGTGGGGCACAGAGGAAAGGTAGAGAGTAATACCTTTAAATTGAAATCAAGATCAACAGGGAAAATAAAGTATAGAAGGTAAAAGGGAAGCGAAACATTAAGTTAGAAATAACTTGGGGAAAAAAGATCAAAAGAAGAATCGAAATGAGATTTCCTATGTTATCTATTGTTTACTTGGTATATCTTTAGAGGAACTAGTGAAAATCTTCTGCCTAATTTTTACCTGCTTTAGACAGAGGCACATTTTATACTGTGGTCACAAACACAGTTACTCTTTTATCAATTACAGAAACAACAGTAACATACTTTAGAAAGGCTTTTCTTTGTTTTAGCCATACTATATATATAACCGTCAACTCTTAAAAACCAACACTTTTTCAAATAAAATATACAGTCTAATTTAAACCTACCTTTTATAGCCAAAGGCTAGTGTTCATTACTAGCCTGAAAAATATGAACAATAACACTAGGATAAATTCAAATATCTGACAGACTGTCTTCAAAATGAAGGTAAATAAAATTTCTTAAAACTATAGCCGAGAACAATATAACAGATGAACCTAACAGATTAGTTCAAGCAAAGGCTATGTGATCTTCCATTAAGAACTTTATATGATAAGAACTTTTTATGAAAATTTTACCTTGGACAGTTAAAAGGCAGTCTATGAGTAACATTTTATCCCTACAGGGATAAGCTTATCCTATTTGAGAATGCTGGCAAATAAGTAAATATACACCGACATGATAACATTATTTCTTCTAATGTTCATATCATATCTGTGGCCTGTTATACCTCCAAAGCATGCAACTACCACCAACACATTTCCCTTGCCAAGAAAATAAAAATTCCAAATTTAACACACATTCATCCAAATATTAGTTAAAAAGGACTCAAAGAGTTAAACTCTCTTAAGGTTATTGTTTCAAGTTAATTTATGATTTAGAAGTTAAAAGTTTATCCATTAACAGGTATTTTAAATGAACAATTCTATTTCAGCTCATTACTTCTTTTCTAAAGTAAATATTTTAAAAACTGAGAAATTAAAATTTAAAAAATTCAGCCACAGCAAAATGGAGGATAGGTCAATAATCCAAAGAACTCAACATCATTTTCTAAGAATACAAACGTAGAGAAGTTTCAACTCAACTTCTATAGCTTCTTACTTCTTTTATGTTGAAACAGAAATAAATGAGAAAGCCAAAGTTATGGCACAGTGGGTTAGTACAAGTATTTTCATGTAACTTCTGACCAAAAGTATGGTTTATATTGAACATGATAAAATACTGCTTTTCTAATTATATGGCTTTTAAAAAATTTTGTTATGGCATTCAGTGATACACTCTAAAAATCTATGTAGTTTAATATTTCTAGGAAATACTTCTACAATGTTTTTGTATTTTTAATTGTTTTAGTTTTTATTGGATGATGACTTGCAAATATGTAATAGATGAATTGTTTGGTATGATTTTATGATAATTTTCTTTGCTATAATAGTCTTATAATGGGATATTTTAGATTAGGCTTTTGCTAAAATTAGGATTTTGGTTTTTAAGTCTTAATGTACATTTTGTAAAAACATAAAAATGTAAATTGTTTACTATATTTTGAATTCAATTTTGAAGGGACATATGAATCATACTTTTGGTTTTGCAATCATATAATAACCAGATTAAACACAAAATGGACTTGGTAACAAAAACCAATCTGTCTTAGCAATAGAAAATACTTTAGTATATGGGGGCAAAAAGGAAATTAGCATATGGGGGAAAACTAAAATTTTAGGACTTCCTTAGCTACTACATGTAAGACACTGTTCTGTTATTAGCTCCACAGGGGAAAAGATGACAGGCTAAAAGGCCCAGCTAATCTACAGTGTATTTTATTCAATTGTTTGTTAGGAGCATGAACTCTGTAGCCATACTGCCAGAATGCCTAACTATCTCAGTCACTCACTAATTATGGGAATCTGAGCAAACTGCTTATCTTTTTGTGTCCCTCTTCCCAAATCTATGAAGTGGGGGACAATAAGAATAACTTCTTTTAGGGATAAAGTGAAGATTAGCTCACAAGGGCTAAGAATGATGTGGACACTTAATACACAGTCAAAAAATGGCTAGTGATTAGTATCCATATGCATCAGACAACCTTTTGGTTCCAGGCATTGAGACAATTTCATTCTAAGCCATAGTAATTCATGTATTTTTGCCACAAAATATATGAAATCAAGAACTGTAGCAATTAAAGTGGCTCCTAAGCACCTACTTTTAAACTAGTAATTTTCTAAATATTTATTCCTATCACAGGAATTACCCCAAAAGATGTAGGCATTTTGATAGTACAAATTTTTATAGGGAAAACAAATAGTGGTAGAAAAAACAGCTAATCCCTTCTACCAATACCAATTATCTAAAAGACCCCACATTTTACAAACTGGTATAAAGTATCCTTAAAACTCATTTCGACCAGCATTTCTCTTTAGAAAAGTCTACTTAATGGCCTACACATCACAATAATTAACAGAAAGTAGCCTTATAGATTCATGAAAATACCAGGTGATAATTTTGTTCTTCTTAAGCTCTGTGGCTACTGAATGGTTCAGCAGAAAAACAAGTAATTTCCAAATGACATTCACCTTTAAGGATATTGAAACAGCTAAAATTTATTAAATAATACTTAATAAACAATACACAAATATTTTTCTAAAACACACATGGGAAAACATAGGCATCACTTAAATTAAGAAAATATATGAGTACTGCTCTATTAGCTCACTGCCACATACTAATTAAGTTCCAATTAGTCTAGCTTTGCCCCTTCCTCATCACTCCACCAAAATAGCATATATTAAGATAGCAATGTTTCACAAAAGATGTTTGTTTTTACTGTACATCCTATAGAATCTTATTTAAAAAGTATAAACAGACTACACATACACATGGATACAAGGAAAAACCACCTAAGGGATTTTAACCCTCTGAGGAAACAACTCACGTATCTGTAGATCATTTTTTCTCACAATTAGCTACAAGAGAGAAGTGATTTGTATTCTATTGGCATTTAAGTAAGGAAATACTATTGAAATTCCTTCCTGAAAGAAACACATCTAAATTTTAGTTAACTCTGTTTAGTCCTTTATCTACCACCCATTCCTTTTCTTGGACCACTGGCTAAAACCAAAATAAAAAATAATTATTACATTAATAAACAAAACTACCCACCTTTGGACTAAAGTCACTATCTCAAATCATTCTGAGGCTACCAGAACCTGGAGGCAACCTACAGTTTCTAAAATTTAAAGCAGTAATGGGAAGAATCTAGGTTGTACCAATTCATACTCTGGTCATCAATTTCTTCCACCAAAAACCAACAAATAAATGCAACAGTTTACCTGTCCTGTACAAATTGTATTACAAGGTAAACAGACCTAAGCTGATGAAGGAAAACTCTTATAAAGATTTTCAACTAATTAATGTAGAGAAATATGTGAATTAGAGGGGAAAGGCAACATTTGGAACTCTCAAATGAAATAAATTAAGGCATGAATCATTGGTAGATACTCAAACCACTAGTAGAAAAATATAATGGAAGGATCAGAATGTCACCACGTGAACCACAATCCATCTTAAAGCATCACTAAACATGGGATAACCAGATGTTTTATGCTTCCAACTGAGATAAAATATGAAACACAAGAATACCTATAAAGTATTCTTGTTTGAAAAATATGAATAAATAACAGAACCTAAATCTAATGAAGTTTTTGGAGCTAAATTCTGGTTTACATAAAAAATACCAATGGATGGAGGAACAAATTAGGATGTTAAGATAACACTACAAAGAACAGCCACACCAATCAAGACTGTAGGACTTTTTCTCAAAATAACTAGGCTTCTTCATTAAGTCAGTGGAACGGAGGGTGAAGATGATGGGAGAGGACTACAATAGATTGAGAGTCTTAGGAGAAATATAAACCAAATGCTATCTATGGTCCTTGAGAGGATCTTATTCTGAACAAATCAACTCTTAAAATACATTTTTTGAGGCAACTGGGGAAATCTGAAGATGGACTGGGTATTCAATGACATTAAGAAATCACTGTCATATTAGATGGGTATGATAATCATATTATGGTTTGATAAGAAAATGTCATTATTTTAAAGATATTATGATGATGTTTGAGATGACATGACATGATGTCAAGGATTTGCTTCAAAATACAATAGAAGAAATGAACAGATAAAACAAGTGTAGAAACAACTAAATCAAGATGATAAGAATGTGAGATTCACTATATTGCTATATGACGACTGAACTCTGATAGTAAAAAGTTTTTTGCAATTACCATTTTGAATGGGTGAATAACCCATTCAAAACTAACAAGTTTCAGAAATCACTTATAAATTACCTTTCAAAAAATATTTTAAAGCTTACTTGATAATTTTATGTATCATAAACACACAGAAAATAAACAAATTCAATTTAATGGCTAAACAATCAGAATGATTATACCAAGATATATTTATTTGGTATGAATAAACAAAGTACAGAAATGCTGTTCAATAGCAATTAAGTTTTTTTGAGAACACCCTTAACTTTGCTAAAAAGTTAAAATTTAGCATCTAAAAATTACAAACTTTTCTCTATAGCAGTAATTATCAACTCCCATTACAGAGTAAAACCATCTTGAGATCTTAAAAAAACTACAAACTCCTAGGACTCACTACTCATGATTCTCAGTCTAGGGTAGGGCCTGGTGATTTCAGTGCGCAGAAAAACCTGAGACACTGTTCAATGGAACTACAGATTTACCTTTATTCTCAAGGATTTTTATCACCTTCAATGAAGTAGAATACGTGAATAACTAATAGTCTGCCAGGTTTGTGATTATGTATTTAGATGTCAGATTTCTAATTAACTACAAAGCCCTCAGTCTTCCTTCCTGAAAAAAAAAACTGTATTTTCTGAGACACTGTAATCCTTAGTTACTAAAAGAAAAAGAGAAACTAGGTATAAAAGCCAGTCTTAAAAAAATTACTGTGTAAAATAAACCAATTAAAATGTATTATTGTATTGATTCCAAATTCAGTCAGGTTCTCAGATATAAACATTACACAAGGTAAAGTGAATCCCCCTAAATATTTGCAGAAAAGAAAGATCACCTGAGTACCTGTGTTCTTACACAATCTTTGAAATAAAAGATCTATTATTTCATTTTGAACAAGTACCGTTTGAGGAAGACTCAGCAGGAAACAGATCCTGTCGATACTACCTACTGAGTTGTACGTTTAAGTCACCTGACTTACTAAATTTCACTGGAGGCAAATAAACATAGAGAAGATTTAGTTACCATTCCAGAAGACATGACCTCACTGAAGTAATACTAGATGTTACTGTAAAGGGTGTTTGAAAACTACTTTAAAAGGCAAAATATAGATGGTTCCTTATAAAGATCACAATATCCACAAAGTGTGGGGGGGAAGAAAGTTTACTTCATGTCCCATAAATGGATACTTTTGGATTGAGATAAATGATTTAAAAATATTTTTTCCGTAAACTGGCTAGTCTAAAATATTGTGATATCAAGTTGAAGACTTAGCTCATATGAAGTATGAATACCCTTAATACACATTTTACATGTACTGTACATTTCAATAGAACGAACAACCAATTCAGGGACTTGGAAATGTCTAGTAAGCATTTAAAAATTATAAGCTAGCTCATAAAATAATAAAAATTAAAATAATTTGACACATTCCTATTCCTAGCAAATCCAAAAAGTGGAATAGCCAGTCTCATCTACCATTCATATTAGTTTAATGAAAGAAATCTGCTGAAAGAAATTTGCAGTAAGAATCAGGAGTCTCTAACATTTTCTTTGACCCAAAATCTAGCTCTAGAAATCTAGTCTCAAGAAATAATCTGAAAGACAAAAACATTCTGTACAGGGTGTTTGCAACAATGCCATATATATATTAATAAAAAGTATGGAAGTAGATTAAATGTCCAATAAAGGCACTTTCAAAAGTACTACAAATCCACTAGCATGCTAGATAGCTATTAAAATTTTTTTAAAATTCTTACTAAAATAACAATTACAATAACAAGAACTGCATATACAGTGTGATTTTAATTTTGTATAAAAAATATATTTACACAGAAAATGAAAAAAATTGTTACCTCTTGTAAATGATCAAAACTACCAGAGTCCATACTATTATTTGATTTTTGAAACTTTTACCTCATCTAACATTCAAAAAATATCTGGGGATACTTAATACAAAAACCCAGTTATAACAAGATGCAAAACATTAAAACATGTAAATGATAAAGTCGTTTAGTAAAAAAAAAAAAAAGGTGAATTCACACATCTTCACCTTCATCTTTCTTACCAAGCAGAATGAAGAAATAAAGATATATTGAAATATCCAAAATAGAGCTAGAAAATGGCAAATTTATTAAGTAGTGAGCAATTTTACTCATATACTTTTAATGCAAAAAATGCAGAACACTTGAAAAATTAATAATAAAAAGAGAGGAAGATACAATTATGCCAGGGATTCATAATCTTTAATGAGAAAGACATTTCATTATTACTTAAAAGAAATCACACCAGGGCCATGAGGTTACAAGGAAAACAGTGATGAATTCTCTAGAAGAATTCAGGTGACTTCTAACCAGGACTCCACCCAGAATACAAACACACACAGACATATCTAACTATACCCAAATGGGCAAAATGCACAAAACTCCTTCGAGTCCAAGGAAGTGACTGTTATGGTCCTGTGCTTGATGCTAACTGGAATTTCTTGATATTTTACACTTAAGTTGTTTAATGAGCTGCATGTGAATATTTAAACTTCTCAGAAACTGTATGTAAAATCTTGATGTTATCTACTTTGTGTTAAGGATTAAACAATGTATCTGATCCAGTAGAACTACTGTGCCTAGCAGAATGCCAAAGACCTAGGAGTTATTCAATAAATGTCGATTTTTTTTTTTTCCTCTTCTATAAAATAATACATTTTCTATCAGTAAATAATTTAAGAACCTATACTAATAATTATAAGCAATGATCATATATCACTCATCATTTCACTCTGGACTTTACCTTTAGGAATGGTACACTATGAAACAGTCAACTTAACAAGCCGAGCTGAGGGAATAAAGGCTTAAACTAAGCCCACACAATGATAAGAGATTCTGTCAGAAAACAATGTTATTAACCTAAAGAATCTTTTAAAAATCATGATAAACAATTGTGGCTTGTGCTAGATATATCAGAAAATTAGATAAAGGGTGAATTTTGTCTATTGTTACCAGAATTTAATTCAAATATCAATTGCTTCTCCTGTGCATAAAGTCTCTGTTCATGGATATATCACTTAATTCACTACATATTTATAATAGACAATACAACTGTTACATACCTACAGTAAATATTTATCTACTTGCAGGAATTACTTCATTATAATATGCTTTTTCTTTTTCTGAGGGACATAAACTTAACTGTAAGAGCTAGTTTATAACTCATTAATCTTGGGTCCCATATGGACAGAAATGCTGATTTAAAGATAATCTTACATATATATAAGAAATCAAGAATTTCCCAAACAGCAAATAGAACTGTAAAATTTCATCTTAAGTTATAAATCACTTCATTCATTTTATTTGCAAAATAACTTTTTCCCTTATTTTTTCATCTTGACTCCATCTACTAGGAGTTGCCAATTTTTGCTTTGTTTTTGTGTGAGGTGAGTCAAACCCACTGCAGAATGAGGTGAAACAGAAATGATCAAGACAAAATGTAAATACCAAAATAAATTTTATAGAAAATTCTTCCGAGTTTAAATTGTTTTTTTAAGAGACAATTTATATGTTGAAAAAAATCCGTATGACTACTTCCATTACATGTTTTGCCTGTTCACTTTTCACTGTTTCTATGCAGTGCTAAATTGTAACATCAGATTAGCCCTGAAGAATATGCGCAAGGACTCTAAACCTGGGCTTAGACCTGTGTGACATCAAATTTAACATGAAATAACAACTCAACAGTATCTCTTCATTAGAGCTTTTCTTCTCTTATTTTGGGAGAGAAAATGAGAAGGGTGAAAGGAATATAGCTGATAGAATTTTCATAACACTTTAGGTTTTTCTCCCAACAGCATTCAAATGCCCCTTATCTAAAAAAAAAAAGTAAAACCTAACACAATTTTTTAAATTCCAAAAAGGGGGATTCATTATACTTACTGGAGTTTAACAGGCACCTTCCCACTTGGCAAAATGGGAGAAAAGTGGTATAGACAATAAAAATCATACCTAAGAGGGATGTCTCCTTGGCAAATGCTGCAGCAATAGCTGGGTCCAATGCAGGTTGTCCATCCCCAGATGGAAGATCAGGTCGAGTATAATCCCTACTTTTATCATTGTTGTATTTTACATTCAAATTCACAAGTTTGGAAAAATCAATCCTTAGGGTACAGCAAGCATTATAAATATTCTGACCATCTAGGGCCTGTAAAAGTGAATAAAGTATATCAGCAGTCTTAAGGAATGAAAATAAGTTAGAAATAGGACTTCGACAACAAAACCCAACAATGAAGACCTGCACATAAAAGACACCAGGAAAGGGATCAAATATCATACATCATTCTTTGTTATCCCAGCTATATATGTATTCATCTCCACAAATACTTTTTTATATAGAAAGTGCTATTTACATCTAAAATACAACCAGTTAAATACATATGCTAATGCTTTTGATTAAAAAAAAAATCTGCAAATAATTTAAAAAAATAAATAAAGATTACAAATAGAGTCAGTCCTTCAAAGTCGTACCATAATAGCCTGCATAATACTTTAATTTTATTATACATACACTTTTTTTTCTTTAAAGATTTTATTTATTTATTTGACAGAGAGAGAGAGATGACAAGTATGCAGAGAGGCAGGCAGAGAGAAAGAGGGGGAAGAAGGCTCTCTGGGGCTCGATCCCAGGACCCTGAGATCATGACCCAAGCGAAAGGCAGAGGCTTTAACCCACTAAGCCACCCAGGTGCCCCTATACATACACATTTTTGGCTGGATGGCAGTACTTCGACGACTTGGTGTAATTTTATAAGGTAACTTTTGTCTGATGTCACATTATATGAAGTGCCTCAAGCCAAATAAGTATCACTATAATGCGTAACAGCAATTCCCATGAACTGGGCAAACACTATTATTTTCTTAACTTGAGGTTTTCAACCTGAATCCCAATAGATTGTTGAATTAGCAAATGCAACATCATCCCAGGAGCTCAGGAACAGAAGAGTGCAAGCCCTAGAGCTGAAAGCCTACACTCAAATTAGGTCATCCTGAACAAGTTACTTAACCTCTCTGAGGCTCAGGACCTTTTTAATCTGGAAAACAGAGATGATGATGGCTGCCAGGATCCTCACAAGGTTACCTTGAGTATTAAATAAAAGATCACATATGTGAAAGTACAATGTGAGTTATAATTGCTGCTGTTATGATTATTATAGGTTTTTTTCTCCTGGTCCTATATAATCACCATTTCTACTCCAGCTGGATATAAGCCTAGAACAAACTAAAGAACAAGGAAATACACTGTTAATTTTTTATTAGAAAAACACACATTTACTGTATAAAATAACAGTTCAGAAATAAAAAATGTTTACCTCTATACATCACTGTGAAAAAGACAGTTCTGGTAATACATGGTTAAGCCTGATGTTTATACAGACCAAGATCGATTAGGTATGTAAGGCTAGAAGTATACAATTTTAATAGTAGACCAACATGTTTTTGCATGACCTTTTTAGAAACTGGACTGAAATATATATGAACCTTAGGACAAATTCAAGAGATTGTTGAATTTTTCCCTCCAATCCTCACTAATACCTCCATTGTTAATCTTTTTCCAAGCTGTTATTCCCTTATAAAGCACAATGATAAGGGGCAAAATCTTCCAATAAGCTGAAAGTAACTGCCAAACATTTTAATTAATATATAACAAGAATTTCATTGGCTCTAACACTCAAGCTGCCTTTACATAGCAGTGGTACCCAGAGCTTTCAAAAACAAAAACAAAAAAAACAGAGTTCGAGCTACCACTCACAAAGATTATGATTTCTTATGTTTGTTTGTTTATGTTTAAACAAGCAATCTATATGACAAGAACCTAGATGGGCTCTGGACCATATTCTGAAGAACACTATAAAGTCTCTTCAGTAAAACCTAAAGGTACACTTTCCCAGCCAACTGAATTCCCAATGCTTAAGATGTATTTTTCATCTCCCACTCATATGGAACATTACGTCATTAGGAGAGGAGAAGGTAGGCTTAAGATTCTCTTTCTAAACTTGTATTTTTGGTTATAATTTTATATAACCTCCATTGTTTTTAACAAGCATAAAAACGTAGAAACTGAACTACAAAGTTTAGAACCAACTCATTCTATAACATACTGAGATAATAAGGATGACTGCAAGATGGGAAGAGATCTATAACACAACAGATGCTGGGAGAGTTGTGACATGGGATGAAAGTTCTAATACCAACAATGTGCCATATACTGTACTATGTTCTAGGAGTACAGCAGAGAACAAAGACAAGGTACCCACTTTTATGTGACTTACAGTAAAACTAAAAATAAAGACATCTAACAAATAATTATACATTTGATCTGTGGTAGTGAGAACTAAGAAAGGAAGGGATATAACATAGGTGGAAGTTTATGGAAGACTTCTCGGAGACTTGCAAACCTGAAAGAAGACAGGAAGAGTTGGACATAAAAAGACGAAGAGAAAGGAGTAGAAGCAAATAGAACATCAAGCTGTAAGCCTGAGAAATTAGAGAAAAATACAGCATATGCAAGCTATTTTTAAAAATCTAATATAGTAAAAGGCGAGACAACCTGAGGACTGATTAAAGAGTTTTGTAAGCAATGTTAAGGACAGCACTTTATACTAAGCTCAAAAGTCAGTCACTGAAGGGCACTGAGAATGGAAGTTATAGGACTTTAAATTGAGATCATTCTTAGTACTCTATGGAAAAACAGGAGTGAAGGAAGAAGTCAAAGTTATGAGCTGAGTCAGAAAGCCACTGAAGTAAAGGATTTAAGAGATGATGGCTTAGATCGATGCTTTACTTAAGCTTTGATTAATGGACTAGCAGCCCAAACCCATCTGCCTGAAGATAAGGAGTCTATGTCAGAATCTGTATGAATATCACACTAAACACATTATAGCTGGGAGTATGCTGACTCATATTTTGGCAAAAGCTCCTGGTAACATCAGAGACCAGCACTTTGAGTAACACCTGGCTTAGACTAGGGTGGTGGTGAGAGCTAGGAGACAAAAAGATAGATGCAACAGAAACTGAGGATGACAATAAGATTTGGTGATAGGCTGAAAGTAAAAGAAATAAAAACCATGTTTTCTGGCTTGTTACTGATGTCAAATTTGGTACCCTGAGATTTACCACCACAGTGAATACCACAGGTGAGGCAGGGGTTTTTTTTGGTGGGGGTGGGGGAACAAGTAGAGGGGTTTTTTTTGGTGGGGGAATAAGTACTTGTGGGGGAACAAGTAGAACAAGAAGGGTAAGTTATAGGAGTTGAGCTGAACACACGACATCGTAAGGTGCCTGATGGTCCACTAATTTCCTAGTCTGGGTCTCTTAGAAAGGATTTGATGCTAGAGAGCCCCATGTGGGCACTGTCAGAGTCACAAAGGTGTAATTCAGCTGTGGGAATAGATGGAAGTCCCCCATGCAGAAGGGGAGGGATATGATAAGACACAGTCAGAGAGGTAGAATATATCTAAGCAAGAAGTGTTAGAAGAGATGATTTTAAGAGAATGACTCACAGTGTCAAACGTTACCTAGAGGATGGGGACAATAAGGATTGAATAATGCTGTTGAGATTTAGCACTGTGGCGATCACTGGTGACACTGGGAAGAACAATTTGGGTAAAGGGGGGTTGAAACCAAATTGCAGGAGGTAGAGAAACAAAAAGGAGGTAAGAATAAATAGCAAACAAAAAGCTTATTTAGGAAATCTGGCTATAAATGACAAGGGAGAAGAATAGGTTAATAGATGGAGAGTTATGTGGAGTTCAGGGTAAATTCACATATAATGAGAGAGATTTAAGGATGTTTGAAACACTGGTGGAAAAAAAAAACAAACACTGGTGAGAAGTAGCCAACCGAGAAAAAAATATATGAGAAAGAGGGGATGACAGATAGTGCAAAGTCTCTTGGCGGGCAGAAAAGGATAGGATCTGGTTTTACCGGTCTCAGAAATATCTATGCTTTTTATTAGAAGAGAAAGATAGGTGTGGTATAAGTAGGTTTTGTGAGAAAAGCTGATGGGAGTTTCCACCAATAGTTTCTATTTTTCCCGAGAAGCAGGAGGCAAGGTCATAAAGGGGAGTAAGGAGGGACTTGGTGGAATAAGAATTTTCTGATATAGTCATTGTGAAAAATGAGACAGAATGGTGACTGGAGAGAAAGGGTAAGAGTTTTCAAGTAGAGGGCTCAGTCTAATTGTAGATGATGATGAATTTCAACCGGCAACAATTGCTAGATTATATGATATTCTCTAGGTGTATGTATACTCAACAGTCCAGATACAGGCATGAAGAAAGATTATTACAGTCATCAAAACTGTATGTTTTAACAAGGTGTCAGGGTCACAAGATAATGGGGCAAGCAAGTTAAGGAAATAAACTTTTTTCCTTCTCTAGTAATAGTGAAATGAAGTTGAGTTCAGATACCAGAATAATTAGTACTAAATAATTACCTGCTCTCTTGGAATTACAATTGTACATCTTTGTAGAAAAGACCTGAGTGTATATAATATTCGCAAATACCTGATGCTTATTATCTGTACACAGAAGACTGGTTAAATGAAAACTTCAAATATCTGATAACATGGAAGCATAATCTTTTGTCATGATTATTATAATTATTTCAGACGAAACACACATAAACTACCTTCCCCACTGAATTATAGCCCAAATGCAGTGTAATTCCAAATCAAATTTCATTTCATTGGTCTTTTACCAAATACTCTTCCCTCTGCATCAGAAGAGATGATAAAAAATATTCCACATAAAGAAGAACATGCACTATATTTAAATATGTTGCAAAGGTGCAAAAAGCCATGAAGATCATAAAGCCATTAAAGATCATGGCTTCTAGATTTTCTGTGCTACTAATCAAACCTCATACCACATGGATTTTGGCTACTCTTTAAATATAAAATATCTCCAAAGTTGGAGGGCTGAGGCATGTAAAGAGAAAACATTATTTTTGGAAAAAAGAATTCCAAGTATTAATGTATGCCTGAAAAGGAAAATATACTAAGATTAGGTAATGTAACTTAAGAACCAGTAAGTAGCAACATACCGTAGAAAAACAGGCTGAAAATATGCCTACCTCAAGTAATTTAGTCACCTCTTTAAATATTAGCCTCCCCTTGTAACACAGGAAAAGTTCCTGTTCTGTTTACAACATAAAATATCAGAAAAAAAATCGGAGAACAGCACTTGCTAAACCATTTCAATTATGTCAATATTAACAGTACAGACTTTGTGCTACTTGAAGCTATTTTTGCTCCCCAAATGAGATTCTGAGGATGGAAACACAATGAAACAATCAAAAATGGTCTAGGGTCCACATAATCTATCTTAATCTAGAGAAAGCACTGAAGTATTACACACCATAATTAGTTTGAAAGTAGGAGTAAAAGGGAGAAAAAGGGCCAAGACGAAAAGTAAAGGAAGATAAGTAAAGACAGTTAATATAATGGTTTCATAATGAATATGTAATGGTTTAACAACAGAATAATAATCACAATGAGATAATATGACCCAAGACGTTAAAGAACTAGAGCAAAGGTAGATTTAAATATGATAGACAAACATAAGATCAAGGCATTTAGAAGCAAAGATATGGTATGCAGTTTTCAAGGGTGGCCATGATGTGGGAATACATTTTACTTCTTTTAATAGTTTCTTACTCTCCATATATAACAATAAAAAATAAAAAGAATGTAAATAAGAAGTAGACTAGGAACCTATTAAAAACCTTTTTAAAAAAAATCTTTAAAAAGAATATTAAATATACTATAGTCTTAAATAAACTGAGAGTCTATCATAACATCTGAGCCACATGTGTGATGATATACTTTAGCCAAACTCTCTTGATAGCTAAATTACTCTGAAACTCCCACTGAAAACATTTAAAATCTTTATTGGTGTGCATGAACAATTTAATCCTGCTATATCCTCAAGAGCTTAAAACTTTGGACCTAAGTCAAATATGTATAGATAACTACACACATAATTATCCTTAAAAAGAAATACTTCTTTATCACAAATTTAAACTTTCCTAATAGTATCTAAATGACACCTATTTGTGCCATCTATAATGCTATAAGGTATTGCCAAGTTATGTCAATATTAATAACATAAGCTATATATACGTGTGTGTGTGGTGTGTGTGTATGTCTATCTGCCACTGAAAAACATCGCTATATCCAAAGGGGGGAGGGTGGGGGTTAATGCTCCAGACTTACTAGTTTTGCTTGTTGAGCATTTACTGGATCACCATACTGGAGAAGAGCTTGAAACTGGTTATTTTTTGTAAATGTGATTATCTTCAATACAGCACCAAACTTAGAAAATATCTGTTAAAACATTAAAATCAAAGTATTATTTATCTACTATATCATTTTTCCAGTTTATAGGTAAATATGAAAATTAAGTTAAACTTACTTGGTGAAGAACATCAAGTGTTACAGGGTAGTACATATTGTCAATAATTATTCTAAGCACTGGACTCTGGGCTGGAGTCACTGCACTCTCACTAACTGTGGTGCCACTAAGAGGAGTATTTGCTGTCTGGACAGCTGTCACAGCTTGAAGAACTGCTTGAGCACGCTGAAAATTGAAAGATAAACACGTTAGAAACACACTATTTTCACTTATACTTTGTTGCATGTTACAGTACTAGCTCATTTCTTTTCTAGAACACATACAGATTAAACAAAATTTAACAGTAACTCAAGAAATACTTCTGAGCACCTGCCATGAGGCAGGTATTACCTGTTTATAATTCAAGTATTCTACTAGTATTTACTTCAAAGCAATTATCTAGGGTTTGGGATCTATACTGAACAAAGACAGGCAATGTAATTTATTTTCAGAAGAACAGAATATAGTTTGGCAGATTCTCATAATCAGAAAATGTTCCAAACAGAAATTTTTAGAGAATAAAACTTCAACCTAACATTATTCACTCCATAAAAAAGGCACATGGTAAACCTCAGCAAGATTACTAGATTACCCAAAAAAACTCCCATAAAAGCTTATTATTTTTAATACGGTCTTAAAGGAGGAATACATACTACCATAACTTCTAGGACACTATTAAATTAAACCAGGAGAGAGTCACTACTATTGAGATACATCTTAATTCCTGAGATTTTTTTAATTTCTGGGATTTTAAAATATGAAAAAAAAATACAGAATAGAATATTACTACTGTGACAGATTCCATTGATAAGGAAATAATTTTTCTACCTGTCGGGAGTCAAAAAACCTACATAAGGGCAAATAATTGTTAAGTAACAATGACAAATACCATTATATCCCTTTAGAGTTTGAAAAAGCTTTATTAGCCGATGAATAGGAATATCAACTGAACACCACGGTAAATGAAAAGGAAGGAGAACACAAAAGAATTAGGCCAACATTTATGAAAATAAAAATAGTCAATGCTCCCTCTTGCAGCACATTTGCTATGACAGTAATCATTCTGCAATTTATAAGTGTATCAAATCAACACATTATATACCTTAAATTATACAATATATTGATTATATCTCAATAAAGCTGGACACAAAAAGAAATAGTTCACCGAAATGTCACATAACCAGGAGATCACAGAGTTTGGAATTTGAAGAGACTCATGCCCATCTGGTTAAACCTCATTATTTAAATGCTAATAAAATAATATGACTTATAAATTTATGTACTGACTAACCTAAGTAATGTACTGCAATATTACTTCTTTCATTAGTAAAGCATGTCCTTGGATATATTTATATTATTACAAGCAAAGAAATATCACAACTTAGGAAAATATTAACATCTCCTCTTTCAAATAATGGAATGTCTTTTTAAAATAGGAATCACATCATCATGATATACTATCCAAATGGTACAATGGTTAAGTTTCCCCTGCAACCCTATCACCCTATCTGCTTTCCCCAACCCATTCCTCACCAATATTATCGTGGGTATCCTTCCAGAGATACCACTTACACATATGAGCATATATGTATCTAGTCTATATAAAGCACATAGGTGTATGTCTACTCCATACTTTCTTCCCCAATACTATTCACTTTTCTCTATCTTCTCTTTATATTAGGTTCTCCATTAACAAATAACTTTATTTTTTTTGATTGATGAAACAGAGCCTGCTTGCCAACCTAAGTTTTAATTAAACTTAGTGAACCATTACATACACATATAAAAGGACACAAATCAGGTCTATAAACTCAATAAAACATCACAAATTGGACAGCTCTATGAAATGACTAGATAAAAAATAGAACATTATCAAAACTCCAAAAGCCACATTCATGTTTTCTCTCAGTTATATAAATTGTATCATATAGTATGTGTTCTACTTAGGTTTTGGCATTTTTTGTTTTTGCTTTTTTTTTGGTTTGGCTTCTTTCAGTAAATATTACTTTTATGATGTGCATCCATGTTTTACAGGTACCAGCAGCTTGGTCATTTTTTTGTATTCTAATAAATTCCAATGATTGAATATGCCACAACATATTCTGCTGCTGAACATATGGATCATTTCTAGCTTTGGACTATTACGCATTCGTGTTCCGTGAACTTTCTCATACATATCTTTTGATGTATATACAATGTTTTCTCTCAGGTATATAACTAGGAGTTGATTTACTAAGCCAAAGAATATGTATATGCTCAGTTTCACTACATATTTCAAGTTTTTAAACATGATTCTATGAATTTACATTCCCATACGTATATATGAAAGTTCTAGTTTCTCTACCTTGTTCCCAACACTTGTCATCACTCGTCTCATCAATCTGATGGCACATGGTAGTATCTCACGGATTTTAATTTGTGTTGAGGTTTCTTAATGCGAACCTAAACCCCTCTTTGTGGATCAAAAGATAGCCTTCTGGAGGAAACTAAGGTGAGATGTGAAGATGTGTGTAGCAAACTGGCCATGTGAAGTGTGTGCTGGAAAAGTATTACAAAAGCAGGCAGGCCTAATATTCCAGGCAAAAATAACATCACAGAAACACAGTGGCCCCAAAAGATTGGAAGTAAGAAAGCACGGGAAATTTATAATTACTTTTGGGTAGAAGCATAGGGAAATATGTAGCCAATAAAACAGAAATAATAGCCACCTCCTCAGAGAGCCACCTCTGAGGCCCTTTATCATGAACATGAAAAGGATCTGCTGCAGGGGAGTAACCTGAGTCAGATTTGTTTGACAGGGAGAGGGAAAGGGCGGGAGAGAAGGAAGAGAAGGGAGAGGTACTAGGGAGAAAGAATTCAAGAGGGGAAAGTAAAAAGTAGATCAGTAAGAGAGCTATTATAACAATATAGCCAAGAGGTGACTGTGTGTGAGCTATTCAAGTAACAAGAAAGATAATGAAAACTAGGCAGATATTTAAGAAGAATAAATTGAAAAGACTCAGTAATCTGATGAATGCTCATAGAATAATTCATGGTTGACTCATATTCATGCCCATAAAAATGCCTATAAATGAGGTGATGGGAATGAAAGAGTATACTTATCATGATGAGTAATGTATAAAATTGTTGAACCACTATACTGTACACCTAAAACTAGTATAATGCCATATATTAACTATACTGGAATTAAAATAAAAATGTAATAAAAAATGCCTAAAAATCAATAAAAAATGGAATAAACCCAAATACTGAATTGAGAGAATGTCATCATTAGCTGAGAACACTTTCATCAAATTCCTGGAATACACAAAATGAATAGAAACAAATCAAACAGAAGACATAGTGAACACACAGCAAACAGGATTTACACTGACAGTCACATGAATCAGAGAAACTGGGCGAGTTACAGAGGGCAGAGGGGGAAAATAAAAGGTTTAACAGAAAGTCCGCCTAATGAACAGTTAAACTTCTCTTCCTCCCCTCCCCCATCATCTCTCGCCTTTAACCATTCAAATACAAAAATAACAAAATGCTCTCTTAAAGGAAATAAGAATTCTAAAGGAAGTTTTACTGGCCCAGACTTTTTTGGGGGATCCCAGCTTAGTGTCCAAACTCATTACTTAATCTGAAGGAAAGGGTACCAGTCTAACCAGTAAAACCTAATTCTGAAATATGAATAGACTACTGGAGGAGGAAGGGCAGACAGATGGATACAAGATAAACACAACAGCTAACACTGAAGGAAATGCAATAATTTACACATAGTGAAGCATTTTTTTTTAATACTATTAGGGGCACTGGGTTGCTCATTTGGTTAAGCATCTGCCTTCCGCTCAGGTCATAATCTCAGGAGTTCTGGGATCAAGCCCCGCATCAGGCTCCTTGCTCAGAGAGGAGTCTGAGTCTCCCTCTGCCCGTCCCTGCCATACTTTCTCCCTCTCAAATAAATAAATAAAAATCCTTAAAAAAAAAAAAAAAAAAAAAAGGTTTTAAAAATAAAGTACTATTAATTAGAATCCTTAAAGAACTGTGAAATCATAAAACATGACCAACTGTAACATAAAAAAAAAATGATCAGAGAAGATTAAAGGACTTCTGAAAACTAAAAATATGGCTGCAAAGCCATGTTTTTTTCAACAGAAACAACTTCACATTGATTTGTTCCCTATATCTGGAATAACCCAGACTAGAATAAGTACATTTATTTCCTAACCACTTTAAAGTTTGTAACTCAAATGTCACTTCTTCATGGGGCTTTCACTGTTTATCCTATTTAAGATTATAAATAAAGATGTCCTATCTTTATCCTTTTCACGTTCCTTGCATTGGAAGCTTTTAAAATGAGAATGCCTTCATGAATTACTTTACTAAAAATACTAATATATAAAATAAAATTGATATATGAATACCATTTTAAATTCTAAGTAAAATGAATACAGAATATTTTTCTTTTGCAATATTTCCAATGTAAATTTTTAGAAATATAATTTCTGGTTCAAAAGTAATGAAATACCAAATTAAAACAAACAAAACAAAACAGCAGAAAATTTAGCCCTATCTTCAGGAAGTTTTAAATGCTTATTTATTTATAAACTATCAAAATGATCTTGAAAGGTCACTTTTTATGATGGTTAAAATCTATGAGGAATTATTAGTCCATTACATTTTCCAAAAGACTAAAGAGTCAGACATAGTTTAGATTTTACTGAAACAGAAAAGATATAATTAGCTAAAAACTATATTAAAAGAGCTAAAGTTTTCAGACATTTCCTGTGATGCTATGTATTTAGGTATAAACCCAATCTTATTTTTTTTAAAAATATATTAATTTTAAATAATTAGTATCTTCTACATCACATTTTTAAAAAATAAATCAATATATTCATATATTATTCTCAATTCTTACATTCCCTCTCCAAGGAAAACCATTAACAAATCTTCAATAAAAATATTTCCATGAGAAACCTAAGACCTATAAAAAGTCAAAAAGCTAGACATCAAACATACCTTAAAAGTCTAAGCAGCAGAGTTCTACAGTTTATGTGAATATTGAACCCACACTCATAAACAGTTTCTATACAGAAATCTGAACTTGCAACATGAAAATGAACATTCTGACCTTTGGCTTTGAAAAAATATTTAACTAATACATCAAGTACCAATTTAAAACATGAAAATAATAGACTGCGCACACTTTTTGTAAATTAATATTTAATATTTAGGGACATACTGCAAGAGAATATCTTAAAAATAACAAGAAAATGTCCATAATTACATCTTTCTGTTAATAAGTTTGAGATTTTTAATATGTCCATTTTATTTATGTACCTACACATACTCACTTGGTTTAATGTATTATCTGTTTTTAGTTCTTTGTGATTGGAGTATTGGATATAAATTGGTTGGTTACGGAGATGAGGTGTCACAGCAGAATAGTAATTAACCATAGTAATAGCTGCTTCCTCTGTTGCTAGTTCCAAAAATGCCTGGAAAATAGCAAAAAGTGGAATACTATGAATTATATTCAAGTAAACCTCAATATCTGTGTAATCTATTCAGTTAATGAGAGAAAAATCAGTATCTAGAGTATAACCTTCCCAGTTACATTTAGACACTCAAATAAGTTATCCTTACTAATCCTTATTTTCCGTACACCACAAATGTAGTCCAACAAAAGCTAGAGAAAATAAAATCCAAATATTTTTCAGTACCAGAATTTTACCACTCTTATACTAGAGAACATAAGAGATTTCAAAGTCATTTTTAAAGCAGAACTCAGAAGAAAAAAGGAAAAAAATTCAAAAAATTAAATATCAGATTATTAGTAACAGTAATTGTATTTAAAAGAATGTCAGATTTCATAATTTCTTCTGAATGGTATTATTAATTTTTAAACCAACTCTTATTTTTAATGTACCTGCATCTTTCTGTCACAGGTACATTTATTCAATGAAGAATACCTAGAATTAGTGACTATTTCTTCTAATGCTATCAGATAAATTATCAGGTAAATATTTCCATCAGATAAGCTAACAAATAAGATCCTACTAGTGCTCCCACTTTTTTCTGATATTACAAAGTAGAGCCATAATCCTTCATTTGTATTTTTCACAATCCCATTATTAACAATCCAAAAGTGAATTCAAAAGGCAAAATTTGAAAACTACAGTGACTCATTTTGGCTCCCTAGCATTAGCTTCTCAAATAGCATTACCAGAAAAAGTCAAAATAAGACTTCTGTTATTTTCTTTTAGAAAAATTAAGGCCTATTATATTCTATCCTTTTTTTAAGAGTTAGCTAATTCCTGCATACTGGGTAGTTTGGGACTTAACATTTTATAGATCCTGAAAGAAACATACCTGATTTTTTCCTTTCAGCATAAGGATGTTGGTCACCTTACCAAAAGGTAAGCCTAAAGCAATAACTTCAGTTTCTGTCACTTCACCAGGTAATTTTCGAATATGAAGTACACGAGAAGGAGCACCATCCATTTTATCTTCTCCTTTAAATTTTTTGCTATCATTACCATTGGCTGAAAGACATTTAAAGAAGTATTAATTTTCCTCATTTCTGTGGGAAAAAAAACAAACCAATCACACACATAACAAAGTTTAAAAAAGAACGTAAGAACATAGCTGAGTAAACCTGAATAATTCCTTAATACTTAAAGATTCAAAAGCTGAGCTTTCAGAGGAATAGAGAAAATCATATTCACCAATTATTATTAAATAAAATTACATTATGAATTAAGATAACTATTAGGTAAGTGTTTCTGAACAGAACAGTTTCTGTTACTGTCGAAGAGTAACAAATGATTAAGTAAAAATATTAAAATTTTATTAAAAATAAAAAAATATTAAAATATTAAAATGCAACAATTATCTTACAATTTAAACATTTTATTACAGACTAACAGAAATGAGAAAAAAAAAAAAGTGAAACTTTTGACCTGGCAAAAATTAAGGAGACTGTAATTTTACCTGGGAAATTATAAATGGCCCAATTTGAAAATATATTCAAAAGTGGGAACAAAGAATGCAATGCTGTAGGAGTAATTATGCAGTCAATTCACATTATGGCTTACCTACAATGAGCCTCTTCTAATTTATTCATTCTACTACTTAATCTACCTATTTTGTCGCTATCAACATCTACATACTATAAAACACTCATGGACTTGATTAACTTACTATTACTCTAACATTTAAAGTAAACTCATACACTTTAATCACAAAATTAGTTATTTGCTTTGATTCCAAAGCCTCATCAAAAATAAAAGTCCTACTAAAGACACAATAAAATAGATAATGTTTTATGTAAAACTGTTTGAAGACCTTGCAGTCTATCCACTATTACATATCAATGGTTCCAAATGGTCTCTGGAGTAAAGGATGTTTCTGAAACTAAAATGAAGGATACTTAATAAGCTGAGAAATATACATGTACACTCCACTTGTACGTAACTTTAGGTACTTCATGGTACTTCCCAAATCAAAACTACCCATAAACATTATGTGTGGTGTGTGTGTATTCAACATCTATAAAATTCTAAGATCAATTTGATCTCTGTCTTTAAAGTTCATTCACACATTGATTCAAGGCTCAGTTAAGCGTCTGACTCTTGATTTCAGCTCAGGTCATGATCTCAGGATCATGAAATCCTGTCCCATATCAGGCTTTGCACTAGGTGTGGAACCTGCTTTAAGATCCTCTCTCTCCCTCTACTTCTACCCCTCCCCACTACTCCAGTGTACACACTCTAAAAATAAATAATAACAGAAGAGTTACTGAGTATCAAGAATGTGTTTGGCACTGTTTGAGGCCCTGGGGGTACAGCAGTGAACAAGATAATCAGTAAGATTCCCAATGTTCTCTTACAGTCTGTTGGGAGAGGTGGACTAACTAGTACAATACACTACAGGAGGATCTCAAAAATAAGTATCACATTCTATACAACTGCCAATAAAGATCTATACATTTCTCCCAAAGACTACGTAACATCAAGACCTACATTCTCTTTATATTTAGTTACTCCCTCAACTGTTGACTATTTTTAGAAGGGGTGGCTACTAAATATTCATATTTTAGTGCTAAATATTATGAAAATTTTCATTTCAGATGGGAATATAAAAGCATGAAATGAGGAGAGGGCTAGCAAGATGGTGGAGGAGTAGAGACCTAGATTTCACCTGGTCCTAGGAATTTAGCTAGATAGTTCTCAAACCACTCTAAACACCTATGAACTCTAACAGGAGATTAAAAAAAAAAAAAAAAAAAACAGCAGCAACTACAAACAGAAAAGTGACCACTTTCTGGAAGTCATTATTTTATCCCTTCAACTTAACCTTATTTTTTGTATACATATGTTCTTTAAAATTTTGGGATATAGTTTCTTCTAACAGACTAAAATATACCCTAAATCTAGGGTATGACTTTGTTCTACTCACCTGCCTGATCACATTTTTTTAATTAAATTTTTCCTTTTTTTTTCAACTTATTTTGAAAGATAAGTTTTTCCAACTTATCTTACCAATTCCTTTTTAAAAAATCTTTTAATTTAATTTTTAATTTTTTTAATCTTTTAATTTTCATTTTTACAGTCATATTCCAGCCCTTCATTGTATTTATCCTTATTTGTGTGTGTGTGTATGTTTTTCTTTCTTTAAAATTTTGGGAGGCAGTTTCTTCTAACAGACCAAAATACATCCCAAATCTCGAGTGTGACTCTGTTCTTTTTCACTAGCCTGATCATATTCTTTCTTTTTTTTCTTTCCTCTCCAGTACTGGTTCTCTTCTGATTTGTTTAGTGTATATTTTTCTGGGGTCATTGTTACCCTTTTAGCATTTTGTTCTCTCATTCATTTATTCTTCTTTAGACAAAATGACAATATGGAAAAACACCTCAAAATAAATAAAGAGGCAGTAACAACTGCCAGGGACCTAATCAATATAGACTTAGTAAGATGTTGGAACTAGAGTTCCAAATGATGATTATAAAGATACTAGCTGTGCTTGAAAAAAGCATAGAAGATACCTAGAGACTCCCTTTCTGGAGAAATAAAATCTAACCAAGTTGAAATCAAAAAGTCTATTAATAAGGTACAATAAAAAAAAAAATGAAGGCTCTAACTTCTAGGATAAATGAGGCAGAGGAGAGAATTAGTGATACAGAAGACCAAATGATGGAGAATAGAGCTGAGGAAAAGAGAGATGAATAACTACTAGAACATGAAGAATTTGAGAGAGAAGTGATATAAAGCAAAACAGTATTAGAATTGGAATCCCAGAAGAAGAAGAGAGGGAGGCAGAAGGTATACTGGAGCAAATTACAGCAAAGAACCTCCCTAATTTGGGAAGGAAACAGGCATCAAAATCCAGGAGGCACAGAGATCACCCTTCAAAATCAATAAAAATAGGTCAACACCCTGACATCTAATAGTAAAACTTAACAAATCTCAGAGACAAAGAGAAAATCCTGACAGCAGCTCGGGACAAGAAGTCTATAAGCTACAACTTAGAAACGTTAGACTGGCAGACCTATCCAGAGACCTAGTGGGCCAGAAGGGACTGGCATGATATATTCAGGGCACTAAACAAGAAAAATAGGCAGCCAAGAATACTATATCCAGCTAAGCTGTCACTGAAAATAAAAGGAGATATAAAAAGCTTCCAGAACAAATAGAAACTAAAGAATTTGCAATCATCAAACCAGCTCTACAAGAAATACTGAAAGTGATCCTATAAGCAAAAAGGGAGCTTAAAAGTACCATAGACCAGAAAGGAACAGAGACTAATATACAGTAACAGTCACCTTACAAGCAATATAATAGCACTAAATTCTTATCTTTCAATAGCTACCCTGTATGTAAATGGGCTAAATGCCCCAATCAAAAGGCATAGGGTATTACACTGGATAAAAAAAAAACCAAGAACCATCAATATGCTGTCTGCAAGAGACTCATTTTAGACCCAAAGACACCTCCAGATTTAAAGTGAGGGGGTGGAAAACCATTTACCATGATAATGGACATCAAAAAAAAGCTGGAGTGGCAATCCTATCAGACAAATTAGATTTTAAGCCAAAGACTATAATAAGAGATGAGAAAGGATACTATATCATACTTAAAAGGGACTATCCAGCAAGATCTAATAATTGTAAATTATGCCCAACATGGGAACAGCCAAATATATAAGCCAATCAATAACAAAATCAAAGAAACACATCAACAATAATACAATACTAGGAGACTTTAATACCCTCCTTACTGAAATGGACAGATCAGCTAAGCAAAAGATCAACAAGGAAATAAAGCCTTTAAATGATACACTGGACCAGACAGACTTCAAAGATACATTCAAAACATTCCATCGCAAAGCAACAGAATACACACTCTTCTCTAGTGCACATGGAACATTCTCCGGAATAGATCACATCCTGGGTCACAAATCAGGTCTTAACTGGTACCAAAAGACTAGGATCATTCCCTTCATATTATCAGACCACAATGTTATGAAACCTGAAATTGATCACAAGAGGAAAATTGGAAAGAATTCAAATACATGGAGGCTAACAAGTATCCTACTAAAGAATGACTGGGTCAAGCAGGAAATTAAAGAAGTTTAAAAATTCATGGAAACAGGGGCGCCTGGGTGGCTCAGTCGTTAAGCGTCTGCCTTCAGCCCAGGTCAGATCCCAGGGGCCTGGGATCGAGCCCCGCATCAGGCTCTCTGCTCTGCAGGAAGCCTGCTTCTCCCGCTACCAGTCCCTCTGCTTGTGTTCCCTCTCTCGCTGTGTTTCTCTCTGTCAGATAAATAAAATCTTTAAAAAAAAAAAAAAAATTCATGGAAACAAATGAAAATTAAAACACAACTGTTCAAAATCTTTGGAATCCAGCAAAGGCTGTCCTAAGAGGAAAGTATATAGCAATACAAGCCTTTCTCAAGAAACAAGAAAGGTCTCAAATACACAACCTAATCCTACACCTAAAGGAGCTGGAGAAAGAAGAGCAAATAAAGCCAAAACCCAGCAGGAGAAGAGAAATAATAAAGATGGAAGCAGAAATCAATGAGACAGAAACCAAAAGAACAGTAGAACAGATCAACAAAACTAAGAGCTGATTCTTTGAAAGAATTAGTAAAACTGATAAACGCCTAGTCAGACTTATCAAAAAGAAAAGAGAAAGGACCTAAATGAATAAAATCATGAATTAAAGAGGAGAGAACCAACCAACACCAAAGAAATACAATTATAAGAACTTATTTTGAGGAACTATACGCCAACAAATTAGAAATTAGCATAGACATTTTCACAATATTTGTTCTTCCAATCTATGAATTTGGAACGTTTTCCCATTTCTCTATATCTTCCTCAATTTCTTTCATGAGTATTCTATAGGTTTCTGAGCACAGATTCTTTGCCCCTTTGGTTAGATTTATCCTTAGATATCTTATGATTTTGGGTGCAGTTGTAAATAGGTTCAACTCCTTAATTTCTTTCTTCTGTCTTATTATTGGTTTATATAAATATATTTCATTTCTTTCTGGAAGAAATGAACACAATCCTAGAGACTATAAACTACCAAAACTGAACCAGGCAGAAACAGAAAACCTGAACAGACCCATAACCAGCAAGGAAATTGAAGCTATAATCAAAAATCTCCCAAAAAACAAGAGCCCAAGGCCAGACAGCTTCCCAGGGAAATTCTACCAAACATTTAAAGAAGAATTAATACTTATTCTTCTGAAATTGTTCCAAAAAAATAGAAATGGAAGAAAACCTTCCAAACTTATTTTATGAGGCCAGGTTTACCTTGATCCCAAAACCAGACAAAGATTCCATCAAAAAGGAAATTACAGACCAATATCCGTGATGAGCATGGATGCAAAAATTCTCACCAAAATACTAACCAATAGGATCCAACAGTACATTAAAAGGATTATTCACCATGACCAAGTGGGATTTATTCCTGGGCTTCAAGGTTGATTCAACATCGGCAAATCAATGTGATACAATACATTAATAAAAGAAAAAGAAACATAGGACACTCTCAAATGATGCACAAAAAGTATTTGACAAAGTACAGCTTCCTTTCTTGATTAAAACTTCACAGTGTAGGGATAGAGGGCATATACCTCAATATCATAAAAAGCCATCTAAGAAAAACCCACAGCGAATATCATTCTCAATGGAGAAAAATCTAGAGCTTTTCAAATCTAAGGTCATGAACACAGCAGGGATGTCCTCTATCACCACTACTCAACACAGTACTGTAAGTCCTAGCCTTAACAATCAGACATCAAAAAGAAATGAAAGGCACCCAAATTAGCAAAGAAGTTATCAGACTTACTCTTTGCAGATGATATCACATTTTATGTGGAAAACCCAAGACTCCACCCCAAAACTGCTGGAACTCATAATAAGAATTCAGTAAAGTGGCAGGATATAAAATCAATGCACAGAAATCAGTTGCATTTCTATAAACCAACAATAAGACAGAAGAAAGAAATTAAGGAGTTGAACCTACTTACAACTGCAACCAAAGTCATAAGACATCAAAGGATAAATCTAACCAAAGGAGCAAAGAATCTGTGCTCAGAAACCTATAGAATGCTCATGAAAGAAACTGAGGAAGATATAGAGAAATGGAAAAATGTTCCATATTCATAGATTGGAAGAATAAATATTGTGAAAATGTCTATGCTACCAGGAGCAATCTACAAATTTATTGCAATCCCTATCGAAATACCATCAACTTTTTATAAAATGGAACAAATAATCCTAAAATTTGGTATGGAACCTAAAATAATCCTAAAATCTGGTATTGAACCAGAAAAGCCCCTGAATAGCCAGGGAAAGATTGAAAAAAGAAAACCAAAGCTGGGGGCATCATAATGCCTGACTTCAAGCTCTATTACAAAGCTGTAATCATCAGACAGCATGGTACTGGCATAAAAAGACACATAGATCAATGGAACAGAATAGAGAGCCCAGAAATGGCCCCTCAACTCTATGGTCAACTAATCTTTGACAAAGCAGGAAAGAATGTCCAATGGAAAAAAGACAATCTTTTCAACAAATGGTATTGGGAAAATTGGACAACCACATGCAGCAGAAGAATGAAAATGGACCATTTCCTTACACCACACACAAAAACAGACTCAAAAATGGGTAAAAGACCTAAATGTGAGACAGGAATCCATCAAAATCCTTGAGGAGAACACAGGCAGCAACGTTTCAACCTCAGCCGCAGCAATTTCTTCCTAGATACATCACCAAAGGCAAAGGAAGCAAGGACAAAATTGAACTACTGGGACTTCATCAAGATAAAAAGCTTTTGCACAGCAAAGGAAACAGTCAACAAAACCAAAAGACAGCCAACAGAATGGGAGATGACATATCAGATAAAGGGCTAGTATCTAAAATCTAAAAAGAACTTACCAAACTCAACACCCAAAGAACAAATAATGCAAGCAGGAAATGGGCAGAAGAATGAAGAGGCATTTCTCCCAAGGAGATATCCAAATGGCCAACAGACACATGAAAAAGTGCTTAACATCACTTGGCATCAGGGAAATACAAATCAAAAGCACAATGAGCTCCACCTCACAGCAGTCAGAATGGCTAAAACTAATACATCAGGAAACGACAGATGTTGGCAAGGATGCAGAGAAAGAGGAACCCTCCTACACTGTTGGTGGGAACGCAAGCTGATACAGCCACTCTGAAAAACAGTATGGAGATTCCTCAAAAAGTTGAAAATAGGGATGCCTGGGTGGCTCAGTGGGTTAAGCCTCTGCCTTCAGCTCAGGTCCTGATCTCAGGGTCCTGGAATCGAGCCCCGCACTGAGCTCTCTGCTCAGCAGGGAGCCTGATTCCCCGTCTCCCTCTGCCTGCCTCTGCCTGCTTCTGATCTCTTTCTGTCAAATAAATAAACAGAATCTTAAAAAAAAAAAAAAAAAAAAAGTTGAAAATAGAACTACCCTCCAACCCAGCAATTGCACTGTATTTACCCCCAAAGAAATGAATGTAGTGATCCGAAAGGGCACATGCACCCCAATGTTTATAGCAGCAATGTCCACAATAACCAAACTATGGAAAGAGCCTAGATGTCCATCAACAGATGAATGGATAAAGAAGATATGGTATATATAAAGGAATATTAGCAGCCATCAAAAAATGAAATTTTGCCATTTGTAATGACATGGATGGAACTAGAGGATATTATGCTAAATGAAAATAAGTCAATCAGAGAAAGGCGATTATCATATGATCTCACTGACATCAATGTGGAATTTGAGAAACAAGGCAGAGGATCACAGAAGAAGAAAGGAAAAATGAAACAGGACAAAACCAGAGAGGGAGACAAACCGTAAAGAGACTCAATCTCAGGAAACAAACAGGGTTGCTGGAGTGGAGATTGGTGAGAGAGATGGGGAGGCTGGGTATGGACACCGGGGTGGGTATGTGCTATGGTGAGCGCTGTGAATTGTGTAAGACTGATGAGTCACAGACCTGTACCCCTGAAACAATACATTACATGTTAATAAAAAAAATAAAAACAAAACAAATAAAAAAGAACATGAATCGAGGAAATATGGACTTTTTAATCTTTTGACTAAGCATACTTCCATATATAAAAACATTCCATTCCTGGAAAAGAAAAAAGACACAAGAAAATATACAGCCTTTATTAGCTCATGAAACATATAGGTCATTTATTAGCCTATCAGAGAAGTAAGGAAGTCATGGTCTCTCTGGGTTTTAGATCTGTGATCCCTCAGATGACAAAGTACAATGATTTGGACTTCTTTCCATGACCTTCTCCCTTCCACTCCCCAGGTAAACCCACAAACTTTTGGTTTGTGAAAGTAAACCCAATAATAATTAAAACGATTTTGAAGAACTAAGGCAACAACAATGTAATGCTTTTATTTATGCATATAAGTGGTATATAAATTAAAGAAATCCTTGATCACATCATTTTCCATGTGTTATTCAGCCTCCTTAAAGCCTTTTGCTTAATGTGTTCTTCCTAAATTCGAAACAAAAAATATGTAAAATATATATACATGTAAAAATTATTTCTATTTGAATACTTCTCTTCCAAATTTAAAAGTGGTTTCTACCTCAATTCTATAGTATCTTCATCTCTGATCAGTCTCTTCTTTCCTTGACTGACCTTTGCTCTTCACTGGTATTTACCTGCAGTTTTCACATAAACTCACTAATTTGTCATTTGTTAAATCCATCCATGGTCAAAATACTGTGAGCCCTCTCGTACGTACCAATCTCTGTGTACTCCCAACACCCTTAACAATTCATTTCTAGTTTTCTTACTTCCCTGATTCATTTTACAGCTGCTTCAAACCCTACTTATATACTCATTCCCAACTAATAGCTGGGAGTTCCTCAAGCTGTTTTGGCCCCAAAGTCCTATCTTTACTTGCTCTTGTGAACATTCTAGCACTTGGGTCTCAAAAACCACCTTCTCATTTAATTTGTAAATCTATTATTTTAGTCCCACTCATTCACCAATATTCTAATTCTATATTTCCAACTGTGTATCAACCTGAAGTGCAACATTTTGAAACTTTACACTTCTACTTATTTATATAGTGGAAACTAACAAAATATAAGTACATTCTCTATCTCTTAAGTCTTTCACTCTCAAGCATTTATAAAAAGCACTGGTAGCATCCTTTATCAAATCTGAAACTGAGAAGAAAAGCAGTTTCAATTCCAAGCAGTTTTAAGTTAGACCATGGCAAAGCATAATGTTATAGATGCTGTTGGCTTTAGAAAAATAAAAAGAATATGAGTTATGAAAAATGAATGTCTGTACACTTTACTTTCCTATCTGGAAAACAAATTCCAAAAAAGGGTTAACCAGAAATGCAGGTATATTCAGAAAGATACTTCTGTTATTCTGCTAGCTGTTTAGTCAAGACTAATAGCCACCACACAAAAAATCTTAGGTTTACTGTAAAAACTGGCTGTAACTGCATTTTTAAGAAACTGCACAGCCTACTTGCCAAAAGTACCTTACGCACGAGCTGGAAAAAATAGAAGGCTAGACTAAACTAGTAGTCTCATGTGCTGAAATACTCTCAAAGCATTATAACAAAATGAAATGACATTACATAAAAATGTCTTCACATAAAAGTTAAAATGAAAATCTCAAAAGAGTTCTGAGTAACATAGATCAGAATCTATGGAATGATTTCAGTTTTCACATAAAGCAAAATGTCACACTTTCAGCAATAATAAATCCTGCTATTATAGAATAACAATTAGCAGCACTGTCAGAAAGATATTATTCCTAACTTAAAGGAAATTCCAGTTCCACAGCTATAAAGAAATGACTAAAAAATTTTACAGTTGTCAAGGCTCCTTCCCACTAACAAATAGTCACAAACTCTTTTCAATAAAACCCAATCTCAATACTAGTTGGAGCTACTTGTTTGCTTTTTTAATGTTTCACTTTTATTTCTGAAGGAACCATTGTATTACAATTTAATCTTTTTTTTTTTTTTTTTTAAGATTTTATTTATTTATTTGACAGAGAGGAGAGAGATCACTAGTAGGCAGAGAGGCAGGCAGAGAGAGAAGGGGAAGCAGGTACCCTACTCAGCAGAGAGCCCGATGCGGGGCTCAATCCCAGGATGCTGAGATAGTGACCTGAGCCAAAGGCAGAGGCTATAACCCACTGAGTCACCCAGGCACCCCTACAATTTAATCTTAATGCACTAAATTAGTAGATACTTACTTGAGACTAAGGTTCTAATGACATTAACTTTCCTTATTTCTAAAAATATTTTTTTGACATAAAAACCAGGTATATATTTAGAAAGAAAGTCTAGACAGATAATGAAAAAGCTGTTAAGATAGATTCTTTTCGAAATCAAATTCTATAGTAAGGTGAATTTGAGGAAACATTTTGGATAAATCTGGATTATAACAATAAAATGCTGTTCTGTATCTGATAACCATGAACGTTTCTTTATAATATGGTCTGTAAAAGTACCTTTTTTGAGACACCTGGATGACAATGGCCTATTTTTCCAGACAAGTATAATCACTAGTTCTTAAAGGTCTTTTTTGCCATTTGCTCTTATATGCAACAATATTCAAGTTGGACTCTGAGAACATAAAAAGACTCTCACCTTTTTATGTTATGGGGAAAAAAATCTTAAAAGTCAGTGTTTATACTGTGAATAAAGGTAAAATAAATTGAATGGATATAAATTTCTTATGTTAAAACAAGGCTTTAAGGAATTTTATTCCATCACCTCTAAGACTCAATTCATTCTTTGGTCATAAAGTACATTAAGTATCATTCCTAAATAGGCTTTAACAGATAATTCTTTCCACCAAAAACAAATTCCCTTTTCCACTATCCTCCCTTTGTTAATGGGACTATCATCCAACCATCCAGTCAAAGCCCAGTCTAATACTTCTCTCAAACTAGTCTATTTCCAAATAACTCAGAAGTTCTAATTTGATACATCATTTCCTCCATATTCCAGGAAACTAAAATTGAGGACACTTAGTATCTCTGGAGCAGATTACTGTAAAAGTGTTTAACTGCTCTATGTGCAGAAGTGACTCCCCACAAAATACAAATGGAAGAAAGCCTTTTTAAAACGTAAATCTGGTAAAGTTTAAACTCCTCAACAAATCAAATCCTATATCCAAACCCTTACCTATCAGGACTCAACTTTAGTCATTCCCCCCTCTCATATTTCACATTCCAGCAAAATAAAACTAAGGGCAGTTCATGATTCCCAGAGGTAGCCTACTGTTTCAAACAAATTTTAGACTGTACAACTTAGTGAACTGATATGGAACATGTCCAATACTGCAGAGAAGTGTACTTCCTGTTAATCCCAACACCCACGGGCGACCATTATTTATACTTAAAATTATCCGTTCTTTAACTTTATAAAAATGGAATCACAGATTCATTTCAGTGATTTCTGCTTTCTGTCTGGCTCCTTTTGCTACATATACTGTCTTAATAGTCACTCATGTTTTTGTATTTGTTAATGGTCATTCTTTTGTTACCAATTAGTAATCTACTGTATGATTATAGCACAATTCATTGACCCATTTTCCTACTCTATGTCATAGACATTTGGTAATTTCAAGTTGGAAACCATCATGAGCAGTTTTTTATATACATATTTATATTTGTACAAGTGTCTTCCATTGGGTAAAAACCTAGATGTAGAAGTACTGGGTGATAAGCCATGTTTATGTTTAACTTTATAAGATACTGCCAAACTGTTTTCCAAACTATTTTACACTTTTACCAGCCACGGTGAATTGTTCCATTTGCTCTATATCCTCATGAACGTTTATGTTGCCAATCTATTTTACTTCAGCCAAGATTCTAGTTGGTGTGACAGGATACCTCATAGCAGTTATAACTTGTGTTTTCTTGATGACGAATATGTATTTTCATGTGCTCATCAGCCATTGATAAACCTTCTTTTATCTATTTCAAAAAATTAGGCTGTTTGTATTTATAGATGTGAAAGAAGTCTTCCAAAAAAATTCTTTATATATTCTGCATACAAGTCTTTTGTCAAAAATATGTATTAATATGTGAATATTAGTATCTTTTCCCAATCTGTGACTTGTCTTTTCATTATCTTAACAACATCTTCTGATGAGAAGGTTTTCATTTAGGTAAGATGTCGAGTTTATAAACTATTGCTTTATGGGCAGTGGTTTTCATGTCTCCTCAAAAAAAAAAATCTTTACCTCAAGTTTGTAAATATATTCTATAATTATTTTTAAAAAGCTTTTATATTTAATTTTTTAGGTTTAGGTATATACTCATCTATTATTTCTGTACTGTATTAAGTAGTCTGAGTTTCTTTTTTTCACATGTGTTTCCAACTGTTTTCTGGCACCATTTCTTCAACTGAATGACCAAGACACCTTTGTAGGTAATCAGTGGACCTTAAATGTATGTAGGTATTTATTTCTGTACACTATTCTGTAAATACTAATCTTGCTAATATTAAACCGATTACTACAAGTTTACAGTGAAACTCGAAATTAGATCATGTCGACTTTTTTCTCTTGGAAAATGGTTTTAGTTCATCTAGATTCTTTTTTATTTCCACATAAATTATAGAATCCACTTGCCAATTTCAATTTAAAAGCCTGTTCAGCTTGACTGACTTAAAGATTCAATTCCATTCAATTTAGGGGAAAATGATATTTTACCTTATTGAGGTTTCTGATTCATGAACATAGTTTCTTTCTCATTTAGGTCTCTAATCTCTCTTTGCCATGTCTTGTATAGTTACTGGTGCTCATGTCTCCCACATTATTTGTCAAATTTATTCCTTGATATTTTGTCTTTCTCTTATTTTTGTAAATGCATTTTTAAAATTTCATTTTCCAATAATTTGCTAATAATATCAGGAAACTATTTTTATATACTAAGCTTGTATTAGGTAACCCTTCTAAATTCAATGATCAGTTCTACAAAACATTTTGTTGATTCCTTTGGGGTTTTTATTTTTAAAATCATGAGGGCAAAAAAAATAAAATTAAATTAAAATAAATAAAATAAAATAAAATAAAATCATGAGGGCACAACATGGATGGACTAGAGTGTATTATGCTAAGCAAAATAAGTCAGAGAAAGACAAATATATGATTTCACTCACATGTGGAATTTAAGAAATGAAACAGATGAACAAGGGGAGGGGAAGGAAAAAATAAGATAAAAACAGGAAGGCAAACCGTAAGAGCCTGTATAGTTAAGAGAGCAAACTGAGGGTTGCTGGAAGGGCAGAGTAGAAGGATGAGATAAATGGGTGATGGGTATTAAAGAGGACACTTGTTAGGTATAATACTCAGTGTTCACCCTAAGTGATGAATCACTAAATTCTGAAACCAATACTACACTGTATGTTAACTTAAATGAGTTGAATTTAGGGTGCCCGGGTGGCTCAGTGGGTTAAAGCCTCTGCCTTCAGCTCAGGTCATGATCTCAGGGTCCTGGGATCAAGCCCCGCATCGGGCTCTCTGCTCAGCAAGGAGCCTGCTTCCCCTGGCCCCCGCCTGCCTGCCTCTCTGCCTACTTGTGATCTCTCTCTGTCAAATAAATTAATTAAAAAAACAAAAGCTGAATTTAAATTTTAGAAAAATTACATAGCAAATAGAGTTGAATAGCAAGTTTATACGAAGTCAGATATTTAAAAATAGTAACCAAATATCATATGCAGTATTGTGAATTGCCAGAAACAGCTACACTTCTCCGTAATTAATAAATTAAATAAATGTAATAAATATAAGTAATGAACTCAATTTCAAAATAAAAATAAAAATGTTGACTATGAATAAGATAGTTTTGCTTCTTCCTCTTTAGGCTTTATGTTTTTTATTCTACTTGCCCTAATGTAAGCAAAAAGCTGGAAAAACTGTGAAAACAGACATCCTTACTTCATTCTTATTTATTTAAAGAGAAAACATTCAATATTTCACCATTAACGAATGGAATTTGTTTTAGGCTCTTATTAGATGCCCTTATTCACCTTGTGGAAGTTCCCTGATCTTGCTAGTTTTCTGAGAGATTTTTATTATGAATGAATGTTGTATTTATCAAATGCTTTTTCTCCTTCTGTTGACATGATATTTTTTTCTCTTTCATTCTATTATTGTGATAAATTATACTGAGTTCACTTGCAAATGTTAAACCTTACAATCCTCTGGTAAGCCTTAATTAATAATCATGGATTATTACTTACATATTGCTGGATGTGATCTGCTAACATTTTGTTAAGAATGTCGCATTTATGTTAATGAAAAATATTAGTTTGAAATCTTGATTTCTTTTATCTTCTTTGTTAGGTTTTGGCATCAATTATAGCAGCATCATAAAGCAGAATTTGCAGTATTCCCTGCTTCTCTATTTTCTAAAAAAGTATACTGAAGATGGCTATTATTTCTTTGAAGCTTCCTACCTGATTGAAATCACTATGCCTGGAATAATCTTGGGAAAATTGTTAAGTTCAATTTTTATAACAAAGAGCTAATCTATATATTATATCACTTTTGATAAATTGGGTTTCTGAAGGATTTTGTTTATTTCACCTAAGTTGCTGAATTTATTGGCATTATTGCTGTTTGTAATATTGCCTTATTTTCCTATTAACATTCTGTAGGATCTGTACTGGTACCTCTATTTTCATTCCTGATATTGATATTATAGTTTTGATAGGATTATTATAGTTTTTGTCTAATACAAGCATTTTCTAATATAAGTATACAAATGTAAACATATTTTCCCCTACGTACTTTCTTGTGTTACAGCCAACAAATTTTGATATATTTTCACTTTTACTCAGAAAGATATCCTTATAACTTTCTTCATGTATTGTTCAGAATTATGTAGTTCAATTTCTAAATATCTGGTAATTTCTTAGATTTCTTACTGGTTTTGATTTCAATTTAAATTTCACTATAATCAGATACTACATGAGCTTTCAGCCATTTGAAATCTATTGAGTTATTTTATGTTCTAATATATTTTATGATCTAATATACAGTCTGAAGTTAGGGTACAGTTTCATGAATATGATTTAAGTACAGGTGAAGGACAGTATTGTTCAAATCCTCTATGTATTTATTTTAAAGATCTAATTGTCCTATCAGTTACTATTAAATCAAATAATTTTAAAATATCCACAGTGATTATAGATTTCTGTCTCTCTCTTTAGCTTTATATATTTAATGAACGCTGAAGCTCTGTTATACAGAACTTTGGCATACAAACGTTTTCCAACACATTAACCCTTTAAACACAGGAGAGATGCTTTTTTTTGTATCTGGTAATACTCTTTGTCTTGAATTCTATCTGAAGTTAAAATAATCAACTTTCTTGTGCTTGTAGTTTGCACAGAATATTATTTTCTACCCTTTTTGCTTTCAGTCTGTGTCCTTCTACCTTAGTCTGACTCTAGCAATAGGTACTACAGTTAGACCTTGCTTTTTAATCCAGTCTGACAATCTCTGCCTTTAATTGGACTTCTTAGATCAGTAATGTCCAAAAGAAATGTTCAGCAAATCGAATAATTTTAAATATTCTATTAACCACATCAAAAAGTAAAAAGGAGTGAAATTAATTTTAATATATTTCAGTTCAATATATCTGAAATGCTACCATATCAACATACACTCAGTATTTTAAAAAAGGAAGTATTTCGTAGTCTTACTACTTTTGATACTACATCTTTGAAACACAAATGCACCACATATACATTTCAATTAGGAATACCACATTTCAAGTGCTCATAGCTTCACATAGTGATTACTGTAATAGAATAAGGTTTTGGGGGTTTTTTAGCCAGTTTACTTTTACACATTAGTTTTGTGTTTAGAGGTTAGTTTAACATCTATTTTCTAACTACCCAGTGTTTTTGGTGTTCTTCTCTTGCACTGTGCTATTATTTGATAGTATTCCATTTTAATCCATCTATGGGCTTTTTCTTTCTTTTTTTTGGGGGGGGGGGTTCTTTTTAAACAGCCCTTTTGAGGTTTATTCAGATATAATAAGCTGCATATATTTAAGGCATACAATTTGACAAGTTTTGATATATGCATATATCCATGAAATTTTCTCTAAGAAATACTTTAAGTTTACATATCCATCATCCCCAAATTTCCTTTTACTCTTTGCAACCATGTCCCACTTGTACTTTCCCACCCCCAAATCCAAACTGCTTTAGTTTGCATTTCCTTGTGTTTTATATAAATGGAATCATACAAAATGTACTCCTTTTTCCCCCACTTCTTTCACATGGCATAATTCTTTGGAGATTTATCCCTGCTACTACGTGTATCAGTGGCTTACTCTTGGAGAGTCTGGCTGGCTCAGTTGGTAGGGGATGAGACTCTTGATCCTGGGGTCATGAGTTCAAGCCCCACCTTGGGCAGAAAATAGATTATTTTCTAGGACTGAGTGCTAGTTCACTGTATGCAATGGTTTACAATGCCAAAACTGTAATCTTTTTATCCATTCAGCTCCTGAAGGACATGTAGATTGTTTTGGGCTTTGGGTATTATAAAAAAAGCTACTGTAAACATTCATCTTAAGTTTTTTAGCTTTTTTTTTTTTTTAATGAACATACACCTTCATTTTTCATGCATAAATGCTTAAGAGACAAACAGCTACATCATTTCGTAGATGTTTAAATTTTTAAGAAACTGCCAGATTATTTGCCCGAGTAGTTCTACAAGTTTACATTCCCACCAACAGTATATGAGTCATGGTTCATCCACATCATTTCCAATACTTAGTATGGTCAATCTTTTAATTTTAGCTATTATAATAGGGGATGATGTCACCTCACTTTAGTTTTAATCTACATTTCTCAAATGATTAATACCTTGAGCATCTTTTTCATGTGCTTAATTTGCCACATGTTTTTGCTGAACTATCAAGCAGAGTTCTAGAGCTTATACAGTCCAAATTTATATATATTCTGGATCAAAGTTCTTTATCAGCTATATGCCTTAGAAAGATGTTCAGATATTCTATGGTTTGTTTTTTCATTCTACTATCAATGTCTTTCGATTAAGTTTTAAAAACTGATGAAATCCCATTTGTCCTTTTATAAATTATGCTTTTAGGGTCCTAACCCAAGGTCATAAAGATTTTCTACTATGTCTTCTGGAAGTTTTATAATTTTAGGTTTTATTTACATCATGTATGGCCGAGTTAAAGCTAATTCTTACTATGGTATGAGATACAGATCCAACCTTGGTTGTTTTGTTTTTTGTTTTTTGGTTTTTTTTTAAGGATTTTATTTATGGGTCCCTGGGTGGCTCAGTTGGTTAAGCAACTGCCTTTGGCTCAGGTCATGATCCTGGTATCCCGGGATCGAGTCCCACATGGGGCTCCCTGCTCAGCAGGGAGTCTGCTTCTCTCTCATCTCCCCTTTCTCATGCTTTCTCTCTCTCAAATAAATACATAAAATTAAAAAAATATATATTTTATTTATTTATTTGACAGAGAGGAGAGATCACAAGTAGGCAGAGAGGCAGGCAGAGAGAGAGGGGGAAGCAGGCTCCCTGCTGAGCAGTGAGCCTGATGCGGAGCTCGATCCCAAGACCCTGGGATCATGACCTGAGCTGAAGGTAGAGGCTTTAACCCACTGAGCCACCCAGGCGCCCCGGTTGTTTTTTGTGTTTTTTTGTTTTTTGTTTTTTTTACACATAGGTACCTTAGTCAAAAACCAGCTGTCAATAATTACATAGGTTTATTTCTGGATTTTATTCTGTTCTATATTTATCTTTCTTTATGCCAGTATGACATTGTTTTGATTACTCAGCTTTATAATAACGTTTGAAAACAGGGAATCAGTCCTCCAACTTTCTCTCTATTCACATTTAACTATACTTCCTTGTATCTTTTTTGGTGGAAATTTCAATATACAACCTTAATAAAATCTATATTAGAGTTAATATTCTATCATTTCATAAATAAAAACCCTATAACTGTAAAATTCTATTTTGACTGGGTGCTGTTGTCATAAGAACATCTATATATAAAAATAAGCTACATAATACAAAGGGTTTTTTTTTAATGTACATAAACAGTCTTTTAAAGAGATTTAAAGGATTAAAAGAGAGCCTTTTTAATTTACACACATATTTACCATTCCTGGTACTTACAAGTAACCAAGTAAATCCATGTTTTAATGTGGTGTCATTCTTTTTTTTTTTTTTAAATGTGGTGTCATTCTATTATTCAATCTAAAGTTAGTTTCCCCCCCCCCCTGCCCTTACCTCACAGGTCATCTGTGAGATGGCTTTTTCCTGGTTGTAAGATTTGCTCTTTATCATTAGTTTTCAATGTTTTGACTATTATGTGCCTAACCATGTTTCTTTTTATCCAACTTGATATTTTTCTTAAAATTTTAGAAATTTTCAGCCATTACTGCTTCAATAACATTGCACTTGGCCCCATTCTCTTTACTTCCTCTCTGGAACTCCCAATTATACGTGTATTAGACAGCTTAACTGTTCCTCTGATACATTTTCTTCTCTCTGGGAAACTTAATTTCTCTCCATGTGTATTCAAGTTTATTAACTTTTCTTCAGTTGTCTCCAACCTGTTAGCCCCAGTGAGTTTTTCAGCTCAAATATATTTCAGAGATTTCTATATGCTACCTCTCTTTCCTCTCTTAACACATGCCTCTATGTATTCACTCACTATATATTTTCCTTTATAGTTTTAAAAATATTTATAGTCCTTGTCTGTTAATTCCATTATCTGTATCATTTTGGTGTCTGTTCCTATTTAATGCTTCTCTATTTTATGGAATGTTCATGCTTTCCTTAATTTGTAATTTTTAATGGTATGGTGGATACTGTGAATGACAGTCACAAAATGAAGATTGAATCACGTCTTCCTTTGGGGGCATCGTTTTGTTTAGGCAAGCAATTAAATTACTGGTGACCCTTAATGTGTTGTCAGGCTAAACTATCTCAGTTTCTTAACTTAGTCTTAAGGTTGGCACTTAATATAGTATGTGATCCGTTCTCTACAAGACTGGGCTTTCTGTAGTCTAAATTAAATGCCTGAGGTTCTCTCCAAGATGTCTGCATTCTGACTTTCCAGAACTCTAAGGTCTCAGAACACTTTTGGAACCACCATTCTAGCTCTCAGCCCCAAAGCTCTCAGTTCTGATAGACCGTGCAAAGTTCTCAACCTGCATACAAGCAGCCCAGCTATTATTCAAAAATGCTGAATCAAATGAATCTCCACACTGAATTCTGACCCCTTCCCTATGCTCAAACCTTCCTTTTCCAGGACGCTTGCTCAAAATCCCAGATGTCTGAATAGCTTTGAATTCCAATCTTTCTGGCTTAGTGAGACTTCCATACTCTGCTTAGATTCCCCTTTCCTGTGCTATATAACCCAAGGCAGAAAGCCAAAGTGAATATGGGATTCACCTCATGTGATAATGATCCTATTCCCTTCTTGCAGGGATCATTATCTAGTACTGTCTGTTCATTAATTCCAGATAACAGTTTTCCAATATACTTCATACAGTTTCATAGTTTTTGATTTTGAAGGGCATTTGGGGGAGAAGGGAAGGCTGTTATTAGTAATTCTGTCATAGTCCTACATACTGATTTTTAAAATGTTTCGACTATTCATCACTACATATATTGTTTTTAAAAATGAAACTAGCAAAGTAGCATTACAGACATCTGAACCTGTTTAATTATTTGTATACCATACTTTGACACTCAAAATCATGGCCTAGTAACTTTGTTTTGCAATCATGGAAAAGTCAATAACGATGTTTGGGCAAATTCATTTTCACTTCATTATGACTATATTTGCTAAGTACTTCATTAATTTTTATTTAACTAAACTGCCAGGCATGTGTATGTGTGTGCCAAAGTGTACATATACATAAGCAATAGCTAACTAAAGTAAATCAAAATGCTTCTAGTCTTTTACAACCCTTTTACTATCCAATACAATTAATTCCTCAATCAAGTAATTCAGGAAAGAAACTCTGGTTTTAGGTAAGCAATGTAAAATGCAGGGTTATAAGGTAAACTAATTTAGTTGTCGTCACTGTGGTCATCATCATCATCATATTATCACCATCATCAGATTCATATTTTGGTCCATGAAACTAAATTAGGGTCCAAAATTAGTTTATATTTGTTCATCATTATCATCATCTTATAATCATCATCACGATTCATATTTTGGTCCATAAAACTAAACTAGAGTCCAAATTTAGTTTATATTGGTTTAGACGGACATTACAAACAACCAACAATGTTATTTCAGACATATACAAGAAACATACCCTAAGCATGAAGATAACAGAGAGAGAACATTAAGGAACTCAATTCAAAGAATTAAAATACTGTTACAGCAAAGAAAAAAGGGTGAAAGCACACAAAAAAGACAACTATGCAGCTGAATCTTACACAGTAATTCCCTTTATCTGTAGCTTTGCTTTCCATGGTTTCAGTTACCGGTTGTCAACCACAACCCAGAAGCAGACCTTCTGAGATACTGTAGCTTAAGACTGTATCACAATGCCTATATCATTCACCCAGCTTCATCTTATCACACAACCATTTTATCATCTCACATCATCTTAGGAAGACAAAGGGTAGGTACATCCTTTCATTATACTATATTATCATTGTTTCATTTTTAGTCGTTGCTAATCTCTTAATATGCCCAATTTATAAATTAAGCTTTATCATAGGTATGTATGTAGGGGAAAAAGTATAGTATAGAGTTTCATACCACCTGCAGTCTTGGAATATATGCCTTAGGGAGGCGGGGGACTATATAAAAAATATTCTAAGACACACAAACACAAAAACTAAAAACAAAAGTAAAAAAGGGGCAAGGAATGAGGGGATTTATCACATGAAAGAAAAAGGGTTATATTTTTGTGATAAAAAAAGGCAATCAGACTTAGTTAATTGCCCACAGAAGTCAGCAAGTTTAGGTTTTTTACTTCAATACATTTTTTACACACTTTCCACAAATTTTTACACACTTTACACTTTTTTAAAATATATACACTCTATTAAAATTTCCTCTGTAGCGTTTCAACAGAAACATTTAAAACACTTAACATAAATTAGAATAGGCTATTCTCATAAAAGACTAAATTTAACATTCTGCCCCATAAAAATGGCAAATAATTAAGCAACACTGTTAAGAAAGAAACACTTACCGGTAACCACCATGCTGCTCATATTAGAGTTTGGACTACTGAGAACACTGCCTGAGAGTAGTTCGTCAGATCCTCTCTATAAAAAACAAAAACACATTAGCATAAGACATCTTTAACTTTAAAAATATGAACCTGTTACTTATCTATATTTTTTAAATATTCACTGAAAAACAAATGTCAGGTGTTACACTATCGGGAACAGTTTAATATTTTAACCCCTAAAAAAAACTCTACTTTCTTTTCAATCTCTGTCCCTCTTCCACAAAGCCAAAAGTTCTTCCTTCTTTCCTTCCTTTCACCTAAGTATTGGTTCACTATCAACAATAAAAATGTTTTCTTTTTTTTGCTTTTGTTTTTTAAGAGCAGTTTTAGGTTTACAATACAAATGAAAAGGCAGCAACAGAGATTTCTATATACTCCCTGCCCCCACACATACATTGTGTCCCTCATTATCAAAACCTCCCAGCACAGTGGTACAGTTATTACCAAGGATCAACAGGCAGTGACACACAATAATCACTAAAAATTCAGTTTACCTGAGGGTTCACTGTTGATCTGTACATTCAATGGGTTTGAACAAATATATAATGACATATTTCTATTATTATAATGTTGTATACAGTATTTTCACTGCCCTAAAAAATTCTCTATGCTCTGCTTTATTCATCCTTCCCCAATCCCATCCCTGGTGAGGGGAAGATACTTTAGAAAATAGTTTGGAAGTTTTATAAAACAAATATACTCTTACCACATAATACAACAATTGTGTACCTTGGTATTTACCCAAAAGAGTTGAAAATTTAATGTACACACAAAACATGGCACAGAGATATTTATAGCAACCTTATTCATAGTTGTCAAAACTTGGGAGCAACCAAAAGTCTTTCAGTAGATTGAATAACTAAAGTGTGGTATGTAGAGACAATGGGATATTTTTCAGAAGTAAAACAAAGGGCTAGCAAACCATGAAAAGATAAGGAGAAACCTTAAATCCATGGAATTAAGTTTTCTTTAGAGTGTTAACTGTGTCTCAATTCACTCTTTTATAAGTGGATGTCCAATTATTCCAGCAGCAGCATTTGTTAATGAGACTGTACTTGCTCCATGATACTCCATTTGAGCCTTTGTCAAAGATAAGCCAACTGTATTTATATAGGGGGCTCTACAGTGGGCTCTCTATTCTGTTCCACTGACTTATTTGTCCATTCTTTCACCAGAAAAAAACTGTCTCGATTACTGTAGCTTCACAGTAAGTGCTGAAGTTGGGTAATGTCAGTCTTACAGTCTTGTTTTTCTTCAATAATGTGTTGGCTATTCCAGATCTTCTGTGCCCACCCCCTGCCCAGAAACTTCAGAATCCACTTGCTGATACCACAAAATAACTTGCTCTAATTTTGAATGGGATTGCATTAAATCTATAGATCAAGTTGGAAAGAACTGACATCTTGACACTACTGAGCTTTCTTATTCACAAACATGGAATATCTCTCATTTATTTTTTGTTTCATTCATCAGAGTTTTGTAGTTTTCCTCACAAAGATCTATATTTTGTGTTAGCTTTATACCTATTTCATTTTCTGGGATAATGTCAAGAATATTGTGTTTTGGGCAACTCTGTTGGGACCCCTCTCACTCTCGACAGCTTTCTCTGTATCTTCACTTAATATACTTTAAAAAAAAAAAGAATATTGTGTTTTTCACTTCAAACTGTTTTTGTTCACCACTGATATACAGAAAAGCAAATGACTTGTATATTAACCTTGTATCTTGCAACAGTGCATTAGATCCAGAGTTTTTGTCATTTCTTTAAGATTTTCTACACAGGCTATCACATCATCTGCGAATAATTTTATGTTTTGCTTCTTGATCTGTATACCTTTTGTTTCCTTTCCCTGCCCTACCATATTAGCAAAAACTTCCAATAGAATGCTGAAAGGAACTGATGAGAGGTAATGTCCTTGCCTCCTACCTAATCTTAGAAAGTGCGGAGTTTCTGAACATTAAGTACGATGTTTGCTGTAGTTTCTTTGTAGTTTTTTTAAAGATTTTTATTTATTTGTCAGAGAGAGAGAGAGAGAGACCATTTGCACACAAGCACGGGAAGTGGCAGGCAGAGCAGGCAGAAGGAAAAACAGGCTCCCTGCCAAGCAGAGAGCCCAATGCAGGGCACCAACCCAGGGCCCTGGGATCATGACCTGAGCAGAAGGCAGACAGTTAATCGACTGAACCACGCAGGCACCCCTGTAGATGTTTTTCATCAAGTTGAGGAAGTTCTCCTAAAACTAGAAACTATTTCTAGTTTTTATAAGTGGATGTTGGATTCCATCAAATGCCTTTTCTGCATCTATTGTTATTATCATGTGATTTTTCTTTTTTTTGGTCTGTTGATGTGAGATATCCTAATTTTCATTGTTTTTATGGCAAGTATGCAATATGGCATTAAGAAAAGGTTCTCTGTAGTTTAGCTTCCACCTACCAGCTATGTAACTAGTAAATTACTTAACTATTCTAAGCTTTAACTTCCTCATTCGTAACATGGAGAGAATATCTGCATCAAAATCCTTGGGATTAAATGTTCTAATACACGAACACTGATTACCAGACAGCTTGCCTGGCCCACATCAACAGTATTCACCATAATTTTCCCAAAGGCCAACCAAGCACAGGGTATACATATAATTGTTGACTAAATAACTAAATGAATGATTATTAACAATTGCCCTAGTTCTCAAAAAAAGACTCTCATACTTTGCAAAAATATACCTGGCTTCTTTTCAAATATGTCTCATCAGTTTGCTTTTTAGATGTTTTTGAGTCAAAATCCTTCCACTCCAGTGGATTCATAAGTAATTCTGGAGATGAGGAGTGAGGAATCTTAGATCTACTGAAGTATAAAAGAAAGCCTGTAATTCTGATGTGATGCATGCAGGACACTCTCTCCTTCCTACAATATATGTTCAAGAATGGCAAAGTCTTGTTAATTTCTTAAAAAAAAAAAAAAAAAAAAGAATGCTTTATTTGTGGGCTTTTTTTCCTTCCTCAAATGGTTTCACACATGCTACTACTACAAGAGTAGGTTTAACAGACTTCATAACTGAGTCAGCAGAATTTCAAGTTATTTGAAATTCTAGATATTTTTACCAAAATTATTGAAAATGTTTATAAACATTTTTTAATTATGTTGGTCTTTCCACTGAGTATAAAGCTTACCAGTTCTATGCCCAAAATAAGTGATTCTACAGTACTGAAAATATTAATGTTTCCATATCAACTGATAGCCCAATTTTATTTGCTATCATCTTGGCATAGATGTTTAAGCTGGAAGAGATATAAAAATCAAATGACTCAACAAAATAGTGATTGATAGCTGTTCCACAGTAGTGAGTATTGAAACAAACTGAATTAGAACTTAAATTTGGATTAACAATCTCTACTAAAAATATATATTCTTAAAATTCACCTAAGATGGATGTCAAATGATGGTAGATTCAATTAAAAAAGGAGATTAAGTGTTAAGAAAGGCACTGGTGTCCCTCTTTAAATCTGACCACAGAAACTTTTTCTCCTATGTAACAAAAATGACCATTTCATGAGAAGTGAACATCCCACAAATCAGGAAAATGTTAATATGCCAAGATATGATCTGTATGTAAAAGAAAAAAAAACTGGTGTAAAAAACAGTGTAAGTAGAAAAAGGGTGTGAGTAGAAAAATTAAAAGACATTTTATATTCATTCCAATACTTGAAAGGTTTCCAAGTACCATCTATCACTCCCAGGTAAGAAGACCTGCTGAAGTTACCCAGAAGGCAAGCAAGAACTGAAGACTGAGGTTGACAAGAGTCCCTGGGCTCTCTTAGGTTTCAGAACTGAAAACTGCCCAAAGACTTTCTTCTCTGGAGAAGGAACCATGACCCAAAGTCATGGGGGCAAGGATGGCAACCAACATAAAGTTCCTGAGAAAAGCTAAAATCTCAGAAAAGGTGGTACTCACTCATGTGAGTATTTCTTTAAACAGAGGTGCTGCCAAGGAGACATGCACTAGGTGCTAGCTACCTACTAGAAGCTGTGGAAGCACTAACTCATATAACCAATAAAAATACAGAATACAGATGGCAATGATACACTGAGAGGATCAATAAAAAACAAAAGTTGAGTTTTAAACAAAACAACAGAACACACCTCAGTGTGAGAATAACCAAAGGAAAAAGCAAACAAAACAGCACAATTATATATCATCAGACCATGCAGACAAGAACAAAAGCTTAGAAAATAATGAAGCAACAAGATGAAAGAAAGTTGGCCCAGTGAACAATCTCATCAAGCAGACTGACACCATTATCTTAAACCAGCAGGACTTTGGCTTATGAGAAATAAACCTGTCTATTAATACCACTATGTTCTGCATTTAATACAATAACTTAGCCTTCACCCTAACACATATTTACCTAAAATGTGAAGAAATGGCACCGTAATTTTAACCGGCTATCTCTATAAGGGCAAAGAAAAAAAGTTGGATCCCTAATACGATACACAAAAAATAATTTTCTGATGAATTAGAGACCACTGTAAAAGGCATAACTTTAAAGATTTTTGTAATGTATGAAAATATCTTCAGGACCTGAATATGCAAGGACTTTTTAAATTAAAACACAAGAAAATGAACCATGAAAAATACTGATAAATTCTCCTACAAAGTGGCCACAAAATCTCTATGAAAGAAACTCTATCCCAACAAAACTTAAAAACCATTATTAGAGACTGCTTTAAAGATTTCCAACAATCAACAGCTAAGATTCCCATAAGAACAAAGGAAATGTTTAAATGGGTGGAAAAAGAACACATAAACAATTTTAATTATGATGGCACAGAGAACTTGTGGCCGTACTAAAATTCTATCCATTAAAATTAGCAGCTTCTGTTCATCAAAACACAATATTAAGAAGTGCCAAGGAAAACTACCAACTAAGAGAGAATATTAGCAATACAAATAACCAATAGAAAGTCAGTAACAATAATACATTAAAAACCCACAAAACTGGTTAAAATCAAATTTTTATTAGGCTAAGATACAAATAGGTATTTCACAAAATTTCACAAAAACACTAAGGCCATAAACATGTCGAGGGGAAAGAAAGACGTAACACCTTATTTATAATTAGGAAAATATAGGGGCACCTGGGTGGCTCAGGGAGTTAAAGCCTCTGCATTTGGCTCAGGTTGTGGTCTCTGGCCCTTGGATCAAGTCCCCTGCTTCCCCTCTGTCTGCCTGCCTCTCTGCCTACTTGTGATCTCTCTCTCTGTCAAATAAATAAATAAAATCTTAAAAAAAAAAATAAATAACTAGGAAAATAAAAAAGACCAAAGAAAATATTACACCCTAAAATGTCAAAAATTAAGGAATTTAATACTTAACCAAGGGCTGATGAGAATGTGAAATAGCAAGAATTCTTACATACTTCTGTTAACATAAACTGGAGCAATACTTTGAAAAATAATCTAGTACTACCTTGAAACACTCAACATACTCTACATCATAGCAATATTTACTTTTAGATATATACCCACAAAAACTTATGCAGATATGCACCAAAGTAATATAAAAATATTCAGAGCAGCATTGTTCTTAAGTCAGAAATGGTAAATGAGCCAGGTGAATTCCAACAAGAAAAGAGATAAATCAGGGTATTTTCAGAGATTAATGCTATACTGCAATGAGAATTACATAACTACAAAAGCATGGCTAGTAATCAAAAACATTGTTAAAGTAAAACACAAGTCACAGAAAACATAAAATGGGCATACCTTCATAAGACTCAAGAAAATACAAAATATTTTTGCCAGTACATGACAAAATCATAGATAAGAAGGATAAAGTAATTCCTGGCAGTCACTAATCATGGCAAGGTAGAAGGGAGATTAAAAAGAACACAAACCATATGCAATATTATTGATAATATTCAATATTAATTCCAAATACTTAGAAAATTCAAGTCCAAAAAAAGAGAAAATGTGAAGTTGTCCCCAGCTCAAAATTTATCATTAAATTTATTATAACTCCTTTCCAAAAACTTATATTTATGTTTCTAATATTCATATAAAAGAATCACACCATAAATGCTACTTCAAACCACCTTCCTTTCCTTTAATAAAAGTTTAGAGATTCTTAAAAAACTCAACACGATTAATGTGCTTCATTTTATCAACATTTTCATAGCATTCTAGTATATTGGTGTACCATGGTTTTTTAAGTTCTCAAGCTGTTATGTTTCAGTTATGTACAATTCATCCTTGTATTTAAATACCCATGAAAGTCACAAAAACAGATCATAATCTACGTAACCAGTAACTCAATAAATTCCATAAAGAAATTGTACAAACCATATTTGCTCAAACACAATAAGACATTTTGATGAGGAAAAAGAAAAATAGAAAAAATTCAATTGTTTTAATCAGATGAAATTTTGGAATGGTTTCCAAGTAATTTGGATTAAAACAAGCATATAAACTTAAAATACAGACTACTGTGAAAATTTAGAAAGACATTACCCCATTAAAAAAAAATAGGTGAAAGATTAAACTGAAAAGCCATTTCATCTTGCTCACAGTAAAAACCAATTCAAATTAATACATTTAAGTGCCATCTCATATATCAGACAAGCAAAACCCCAATCACTGAACAATATACTCCACTGGGCAGGCCACTGGGAATAGACACACTCATATACTTTCTATGCAGTAGTACCAGAAAAAAAAAAAAGACAAAAATTTCCATGTATAGCCATGGAGTGATTTCTAGGATACACTTATCATTAAAAAGGAAGTTATAGCTGTTATAGTCTGCAAACATTGTCACTTTCTTTCTAGGGTGTTGGGAGGGAGAATATGTAGGAAGCGGTTCATGTTTGTTTATATTGGATAAGAGTATACACCAAATTTAATGAAAATGATACCTATAATGGGATATAAAAAGCAAATTAGAGTAGACAAGAATTTAAGGATCATTATAAATGTAGTTTTACTTTTCACTTAAGAAAATTAAGCCACAGATGGGGGGATCCCTAAAAATCAAAACCAAAATGAAACCATTAAACCTAACTATCAGCTTGGTAGTAGAAAGTAGAACCACACACAGAGTTCTCTGAATAAACTTCAGAATTCTGTAATTATACTATAAGGACAGAAATAACTGCAAAGAAACCTCAAATTATATTCAGCAATTACAGTTATCAGTGTAGTATTGATGTTCCTTTAAAAAAACCAGTATACAAATGTAATATTTTGTTAATATTAGCAAGCAAAAATATTCAACACACAAGAGGTACAAACATAAAATCAGAAAAGTAAAAATTGTAAAGGTAGGGGCGCCTGGGTGGCTCAGTTGTTAAGCGTCTGCCTTCGGCCCAGGTCATGATCCCAGGGTCCTGGGATCCAGCCCCGCATCGGGCTCCCTGCTCGGCAGGAAGCCTGCTTCTCCCGCTACCATTCCCTCTGTTTGTGTTCCCTCTCTGGCTGTGTTTCTCTCTACCAAATAAATAAAATCTTAAAAAAAAAAATTGTAAAGGTAAATATGAATTGAAAATAACAAATGAGCTCACAGTATTTGTCTTCAAAACACTGCTAGCTCTGTCCACTAAAAGAGCTTTGAAGTAATAAAAACCTAACAGCAATGAGCACCTTTGCACACACATTACTGCGGTCTCTAAAGACCACTACCAATCTAAAAGAACCAGAATTTTCTTAAAAAAAAAAAAAAAAAAAAAAAAAAATGGCTAATTAGAGGTCTGGAACAAGAAATGGTACTTCAAGCAAGTAAGTATCAAAGCTATCCCTGTTATGAGTTCTTACTGGCTCAAGGTGAAACAAAGACTCTTTAAAGAATGATCATTGCAGTAAGACTGGAAAATAACTGTAAAAGTCCTTGCCACCACAATGATTCTAACAAAAAAACCCTCACATTGGCTGAACTGGAGATTATTACTACAATACCAACTCATCAGGAAATGTTTTTAAAGTCAAAATCTATCCTGTTTTCTTGTTAAAAAAAAAAAAAAAAAAAGGATATTCCAGTATGACAAATATTTGATGTAAAAACATAAAGGAATCTAAAATATGCAGGGGTAAAAAGACTATCACCATTTTTGCAATGCCCAATGAAACTGCAATCATTAACTAATAAAACCAAGGTGAAAGAATGATGGAGCACTCTATACTGGATGCATCACACTGACAAAATCCGAACCTACTGGTAAATGTTAACATCACAGAAATAATTAGACATATTCCTCCTGTTGTGATACAATAGGAATTACAAAGAGCACATCTACAAAATATCCCTGATAAAAAAGTAAGCTGGAACCTGATCAAGCTTCATCTCAAGAAATGGGATATGAGGAACATATAAAATGACATGGAGGTATAATCACCAAAATCAACAAAGTGGAAAATCACACAGAATAGAAGACCCAGTTTCTCTAATAATCAATAAAAAAAAAAGCAATAAAGGAATAGGGAAAGGTAAACTGATTTATAAACAGACTTAAAAGGCATTAACTAAATCAACATATTGACTTTCCTTGATTCCTGATATGAAAGAGGGAAAAAAACATATTTGAGGCAACTGAGAAATTTGGACTACTATTGGAAATTAGATAATATTAAGAAACTATTTTAAGTTTTATTTTGGTATAATAATGGTATCAGTATCATCCTTAGGAGATTATATCTGTTAGAGACACAATAAAATATTTAGAGATGGTATGAAATTATCTAATTTCCTTTAATATTATCCAAAAGGAAGAATTTGTGTATTACTGTACCATTCATACCACTTTTGTGTTATCTTGGAAGTTTAATAATGAAGCTTAAAAATTAAAATGAAAAAGAGTGAGTGGCTCAGTGGGTTAAAGCCTCTGCCTTAGACTCAGGTCATGATCTCAGGGTGCTGGGATCAAGCCCCACATCGGGCTCTCTGTTCAGTGGGGAGTCTGCTTCCCCCTCTCTCTCTGCCTGCCTTTCTACCTACCTGTGATCTGTCAAATAAATAAATAATAAAATCTTTTTAAAAATGAAAAAAATTGACAAAAATATATGGAAAGACATTTGTGCTCATGGATTAGAAAAACCAATATTGTTAAAATCTTTATACTACCCAGAGCAATCTACAGATTCAAAGCAATCCCAATCAAAATTCCAATGGCATTTTTCACAGACATAGAACACACAATCCTACTATTTGTATGGAACTGCAAAGGACCCAAACAGCCAAAGCAATTTTGAGAAACAACAACAAAGCCGGAGGCATCACACTTTCTGATTTCAAACCAGTAATCAAAATAGGATGATACTGGCATAAAAACCAGATACACAGATCAATGGAACAGAAATATACCTACAAACTTAGGGTCAATTAATTTATGACAAAGAAACCAAAAACATAAAATGGGGAAACAAAGTCTATTCAATAAATGATACTAAGAAAAAGCCACATGCAAAAGAATGAAACTAGATTACTACCTCACACCATAACAAAAATTAACTCAGAAGAAATTAAATACTTGAATATAAGACCTGAAACCATAAAACTCCTAGAAAATAACATAGATAAGCTCCTTAACACAGTCTAGGTAATGATTTTTTGGATTTGACACAAAAGAACAAAAAACAAAAACAAAAAACCTGAGGACCTCCAGCATGTGAGAAAATATTTGCAAGTCATACACAGTTGTCCTTTCTTATCTATAATTTCGGCTACCCATGATCAACCACAGTCTGAAAGCAGATGATCCCTCTTCTGAAGTGTTGTGAGAAGGTCAACACCATCCTAATCCTACATCACAATGCCTACATCATTCACTCACTTCATCTCACGTCGCCATTTTATCGAATCACAAGAAAGTTAAGTATAATATAGTAAGATAATCTGAGAAAGAGAGATCACATTCACCTAACTATAAATGGTAATATTTTATTAGTTATTGTTGTTAATCTCTTACTGTACCTCATTTTTAAGTTAAAGTTTACCACAAGTATGCACATACAGCAAAAAACACAATATATATAGAATTAGGTACTATTTAGTTTTAGGCATTGACTGGATGGAAATGTACCCCCTGAGAATAAGGGGATACTATTATACTTGATAATATACAAAAATATAAAGAATTCACATGACTCAGAAAAAAATAAAATAAAAATGGGCAGATGATCTGAAGAGACATCTTTCCAAAGAAGACAGACATATGGCCAATAGGTATGTAAGGAAGTACTCAACATCACAGAGCATCAGAGTAATGCAAATCAAAACCACAATGAGGTACCACCTCACACCTGTTAGAATGGCTATTATCAAAAAAACAAGAAATAAAAAGTTTTGGTGAGAATGTGGAAAAAAGAGATTCCTTGGGTACTATTAGTAGGAATGTAAATTAGTGCAGCCACTATGGAAAACAGTAAAGGTTCTCCCCCCAAATTTTTAAAAGTATCATTACACAATCCAGCAACCCACTCCTGGGAATTTATCTGAAGGAAAGGAAATCGCTATCTCAAAAAGATACCTGTATCCCCATGTTCACTGCAGAATTTACAACCAAGACATGGAAACTAACCTAAATGTCCATCGATGAATGAATGAATGAAGTCAACATGGTGTGAAATATTATTCAGGCATTAAAAAGAAAAAGGAAATCCTACTATTTACAACAACATGGAAGGACCTTGAGGGTATTATGCTAAGTCAGTGAAAGACAAATACTGTATGTACGATTTTTATATTTTTATATATTTTTATATGTAAAATCTAATTTAAAAAAAAAGCAATTAAAAACTGAACTCACAGATACAAAAAAACAGATGGGTGGCTACCAGAGGTGAGAATGGACAAAATGTATGAAAGCAGTCAAAACATACAAACTTGCAGTTATAAGATAAATGAATCCTGGGGATGCAATGAACAGCGCTGTTACTATAATTAACAACACTATACTGTATGCTTCAAAGAGCTAACAGAGTAAAATCTTAAAAATTCTCATTATAAGGAAAAAAGTTTTTAACTATATGTGGTGATGCATGTTAACTAAACCTATCCAGGTAATTGTTTCATAACATACACATATATCAAATCATTATGCTGTACATGTGAAACTAACAGTGTTACATGTCAATTATTTCTCACCTTAAAAGAGACCTCTAAAAGCAAAAACTTATTGCCAAAAGTATCACCTAATCTTCCTTAATCCTGAATGTATTTTTTAAACAAGAAAGTCAATGAGTTCAGGATCTAAAGTGGACTAAATAACAAATCTACCATGAGGCAGAAAAATAAGGTTAAAAACAGAGATTAATGAATTATGGAAACAAAAGATATATAAAAGCTGGTTCTTTGTACAGACTAGCAAAATAAGGTCTCTGACAAGAGAAATAAATAGAATATAAATGTTTAATATTAGCAATACAAAGGTGAGGATTTAAAAATGCTATACAATTCTGAGAAATCAGAAGGCCAGTAAAACAATTTTCTAGGAAATTTTCTAGTAAAGTACTGAATAAACCAGTATCTTTGAAAGAAACTGAACTATTTGCCAAAGAAGTATCCCTCTTTCCCCACCCTTTATGTATAAGCTGCTTAAAATCCTTATATTATGTAGGGGAAATGATGGAAGTACTGTATAGTGCTGATTAACTTGGGTAAAATCACTGGTTTAATTTTCCTTTTTGCCTAAAGCATTAAGCACGACCTCTGTAATTAGAGAAAATGTTATACAGGAAAAAAAGGTAAATTTTCTCAGAGATGTTAGAATTCTCTCCCTTTGAGTTCAAGTATTGCCATCTTATTTTATTGATAATGTAAATACTTCCCCAATTATCTTATAGACTTAGTACAATATATTCGAAACCCAAAAAGTCTTCATAGAACTCAGCCAAATGATCTTAAAATATACATGGTAAAGAAAATGTTCTTCAAAACAATTCTGAAGAACAAAGTTGTGAAATTCACTCCACAAGATTCCAAGATGCTTCAGTATATTAAGATACTGTGGTACAAACAAATAGAATAGATAGTCCCGAAATAGTTCCATGTATGTATGGAAACCTGACAGCTGACACTGCGGATCATTGGGGGAAAAAACATGAACTATTCAATTAAGCTGGTACTAAATTTGTTATCCATAAGGGAAAAAAATCATTAAACCTTGATCATACACTATACAGAAATAAAATTCCAGGTAGACTGAGGCCTTAAATGTGAAAACCAAAATTTCAAAAAACTTTCAAAATAAAATCCACTGTATGTAAGACCTTGAGTTAAAGAAAAAATTCTTAAAACTAAAACATGTGATGTTAAAATTTCCAACTTCTATTCATTAAAAAAAAAAAAAAAAAAGCCATAGACACCAGTTAATTTTAATATATGTGAGCAACCTGGCTTTAGTATCCACAATATACAAAGACTCCTAGGAAAAAGACTAAAAATTACATTGAAAAGAAAATGGACCAGACAATACGAACAGGTATTTAACAGAGTAGAAACATTAGTGACCTATAAACTAAGAAAATGCATCATTCACACTCAGGGAATTCAAACTAAAATAAGATATCATTCAGATGTTCCTTAGACTAACAATTAAAAAGTCCAACAATGCCAATTATCAGAAAAGATGTGCAGAAACAATTTCTCATTCACTGCTAGTAGAGTATCAGTTAGTACAACCACTTAGAAATGCAACCACTTAGAAATGCAAATATCTAATCAAACTGAAAATAGACACAAACTATAATCCAGTATTCCACTTCCAGAGAAACCTAAATAGTAACATTTATTGATATTTGCACAAGGATACTCACAATTTATAACACAAAAAATTTAGAAACAACCTCAGTATTTGTCAATAGGGTAATGGTACACTCATATAATCATATACCATATGGCAATGAAAGCGAATAAATTAGAGCCACATGTAAGCTCAGGTTAAAAAAACAAAAATAATACTGAACAGAAAGGACAAGTTACAGAATACACACAGTATGTGGAACATACACAAAAGTTAAACATGTAAAACAAAACCATATATTGCTTAACATACAAAAAGATAAATAACACATACGGGGAAAGTACACACAGGAATGGAAAACACCAAATTCAAGATAATGGTTACCTAAGGTAAAAAGAGAGAAAAAGTATATACAGGATGCAATGAACTGAATGTTAACAACACCTAAAATTCACATGTTAAAGTTATAACTCCCAATGTCAGGGTATTTGGAAATGGAGACTTTGGGAGATAACTAGGGTTAAATGAGATCCAGCTCCATGCCTTTCAAAATTCTACATTTTCAAAGGAATCCTCCACAGAACCTTTAACACCATTAAAATGAATTCACTTTGCATCCTATTATTTTACCTTTATTCCCCTGACTTCTTTTGGATGTCTTTAATTTTCGTCACCTCCATCCTCCAACTATTTTAGAAGTTATATACCCTTACCCCTATTTTTACTATACTGACCCTTACAATTTTAAAATGTAAACTTATGTGATTCACTTTGGACTTGGAATTTCCATCCTCCAGACTAGTAATGTCCAAAAGAAATATAAGATGAGCAACACATAAGATCTTATAAATGTTCTAATAACCATATTTTAGAAAGTAAAAAGGATACAAATGATATTTTATTTAATTCAAAATACTGTCAACATGTAATAGGTATAATAAAAATCACATTCTTTTGTTATCACACTAAGTCTTGGAAATTTACGTGCACTTTACAACTGGAGATTAGTTTAGGCTAGTCACACATCAAGTAACCAATAACCATATATGACTGGTTGCTACTTAACAGACAACACAATTCAAAACAATACTACAATCATCAGAACTTAAATATCAGCTATATTCGATACTCTTACATGTTATTATGATTTAATATTTTTAGTTCTATTTTTTTAAACCCCAAATCAATCACTGCCATTACTTTCTTATACTGTCAGTAATTAAATTTACCCACAGTCTTACCAATTTCTTGGTTAACCTTACTTCTCCTACCTCAAACCTCCTTTCTGGAGTCATCGACCTTCTTTCTAAAGTACAACCTCTAGAAATTCTTCGGTAGGTCTGTTGATCAATTTCCTCAATTGCTTTTCTCCTGGAGAGGAAGGGGTTGAAGTGTTTCTGACAATGTTACTATTTTGTTTTTCTAAGTGATAATTTAGCTGATTATAGAATAATAGGTAGTTATTTTCATTCAACACTTTGAAGATACTATTTCACTATCTTCTGTACCCCTATGTCGAAGCAGCATATTTGTGTCTTTCCAGTTCTTATTCTTTCTTAAGAAATTTGATTTTTCTATGGCTGCTTTAAAGAGCTCTGTGTTGGGTGGTCTCCTCTTTAACTGTGATGTGTCTAAGTTTTCTTATGTTTCCTAAACCTAAAAATTCATAAAGTTCATCAATTTTGGAAAATTATGACTTTTATTTTAAACTTTCTGCTTCTCTGCAATCTATACTTTCTCTTTCTGGTACTCTAATTAGATACGTATTAGAATTCCTCTTCCTTTCCTCTGTATCTTTTAACCCCTCTACTATTTTCATCTCTTTGTTGCTCTGTAATAAACTGGGTAATTTTTTCTTTTAGTTAACCAATTCTCTCTTTAGTGTTATCTGACTGGCTGTTTTTAACGTGGACTCCAGGCTCTTAAAAATTAATGTACACTTGAGAGGGCGCCTAGCTGGCACAGTGAGAAGAGCATGTGACTCTTGATTTTGGAGTCATGTGTTTCAGCCCCACACTAGGCACAGAGATTACTAAAAAAAATAATAATAAACTATTTTTTAAAAATTATGTCCACTTGAAACTAATACTGTAGGTTAACTACACTTCAATTAAAAAAATTTTTTAACTTTTAAAGAAAAAATTCTGTCTCTAACAGCCATGTAAAAAATTTATACTATTTGGCATGCAGAGGTTGTCCTTCCAAATCAGGTGTATAAAGAACCAGAACAACAACCATGATCATCATTTGAGCACTTATGTGCCATTCTGTGCTAAATTTTACGTGTTATTTTATCTCATCTTCAAAATAACTTTTGAGGTAGGTCCTATTAAATTAAAACCATTTAAAAATTTGTTAAACTAGGGGTGCCTGGGTGGCTCAGTGGGTTAAAGCCTCTGCCTTCAGCTCAGGTCATGATCTCAGGGTCCTGGGATCAAGCCCCACATAGGGCTCTCTGCTTGGTGGGGAGCCTCCTGCCCCCTCTCTGCCTGCCTATCTGCCTACTTGTGATCTCGGTGTCAAATAAATAAAATCTTTAAAAAAAAAAAAAGTAAAAAAATAATAATAAAAATCTGTTAAACTAAAGCTTAGAGATTACCTTCAATGTTATAGAGGCCAAAACCTAGCCTGCTAGCACATTCTAGATCACATGGACTTAACTTGACAAGACCTCCATTGAAAAAACATTCTTGTCCACCATCAATAATTTCAACTTACATTAAATTTTATTTTTTTTTAATTTTTTTTTTTTTTTTAAGATTTTATTTATTTATTTGAGAGTGAGAGAAACACGAGAAGGGGGAGAGTCAGAGAGAGAAGCAGACTCCTCGTTGAGCCGGGAGCCAGACGTGGGACTCGATCCTGGGACTCCAAGATCATGACCCGAGCTGAAGGCAGTCGCTTAACCAACTGAGCCACCCAGGCACCCTACATTAAATTTTAATATTGCATTTCTATTATACAAATTTTAAGTGAAATTTAAGATACACTTCTTTTACATGTTCTTTGAGAACACTGATGAACAGATGTTTATTGCGCACAGAGTATGCTCACCACAAACAAGAAGAAAGAAGTTATTATAAAATATTATTGGGAATAACATTATACACACACACATGCACACACACATCAGGCAACATGTTTTCTAATGGAAAAACATACCACAGCTTATAAAATATCACCAAAAAACAAGCAAAAAGAGAATATGATAGTCTCTAGATCCAACACCAATGATACATGAACAATTTTTTTTAATTTTTTTAAAGATTTTATTTATTTGACAGAGAAACACAGCGAGAGAGGGAACACAAGCAGAGGGAATGGTAGCAGGAGAGGCAGGCTCCCTGCTGAGCAGAGAGCCTGATGCCTGGCTCGATCCCAGGACCCTGGGACCATGACCTGAGCTGAAGGCAGACACCCAACGACTGAACCACCCAGGTGCCCCAATACATGAACACTTTAAATTACAACATCAGAACACAATCAGTAGATGCAAACTGGGGCAACTCTGTGGAACCAACAAGTTTTCTTCAAAATTAAATGCAGGGGCACCTGGGTGGCTCAGTCGTTAACCGTCTGCCTTGGGCTCAGGTCATGATCCCAGAGTCCTGGGATTGAGTCCCACACAGGGCGCTCTGCTCAGCAGGAAGCCTGCTTCTCCAGCTACCATTCACTCTGCTTGTGTTCCCTCTCTCACTGTGTTTCTCTGTCAAATAAATAAAATCTTTAAAAAAAAAAAAAAAAATGCAATGAAAAACAAAAGAAAACAAAAAAAAAACCCCACAGGGGTGACAGGAGAACTTGCAGATTAAAAGAAACAAAACAGGCAGGCATATCAATATACTGAATGTGTTCATCTTATTTGATCCTGATCTCCCCCTCCCACTAAAAAAAAAAAAAAAAAAAAAATACTGTAAAAATACTGACTTATGAGACAAGTAAAATTTTAACACAAATTTGGCACTTGATATTATTAAGGAATTGTTCACTTTTTTGGATGTCCTAACATTATTGTGGTTATATTAAAAAAAGAGAGAGAGAGAAGGAAGGGAGAGTTGGAGGGGAGGGGAGAGGAGGGAAGGGGGGGGCATTATCTTTTAGAGACACACCAAAACATTTACAAATAAAATAACAAAGAGGGGCCTGGGTGGCTCAGTCAGACTCTTGATTTCAGCTCAGGTTATGACCTCAGGATCGTGAATCAAGTCCCACGTCAGGCTCCATGCTCAGTGCTTAAGATTCTCTCTCTCCTCGGGGGCGCCTGGATGGCTCAGTGGGTTAAAGCCTCTGCCTTCGACTCAGGTCAGGATCTAAGGGTCTTGGGCTTGAGCCCCTCATAGGCCTCTCTGCTCAGAAGGGAGCCTGCTTCCCCCCTCCCTCTCTGCCTGCCTCTCTGCCTACTTGTGATCTCTCTGTGTCAAATAAATAAATAAAATCTTTAAAAAAAAATTCTCTCTCTCTCCTCTCCCTCGCTCTCTGCCCCTCCCCATCTGCTAGTGTACTCTCTCTCTCTCTAAAAAAAAATAATAATAATGAAAACACATTATTTGCAACTTATCTCAAAAAAATACAGGAGGAGAAAAGTAGAGTGGATATCACAAATTTTACCAATAGTTTATTAATCATTATTGGGACAAGTGACAGGTAAATAATGGTTCATGATAACTATTGTCTTTTTCTATGTTCAAAATTCACAATATATAAAAAGAATCATTCTTCAAAAACACTCATCTGTCCTAAGTTTCTGTGACACTTTATTACTTCTAAAGTAAAAATATTACTTAGCCACATTAGCCCCTAACACAGTACCTTTAAAACTAAGAAAGCTATTACAGTTTAGCAACACAAACAGACCAAATAAGAGATTAAAATATTAACATTTACAAGACTCATTATTCTAATTCATAGCACTCCATGTAATACCAAAGTCAATCTTTTCAGAGCTCATTCTGAGCTCCAAATTCCAAAAAACAGCCTAGTTGTGAGCTACTTTTATGTATGAAAACTTAAAGGTATACAGAGTAGGGCCTACCAGATGAGGTACAAATTTCATAACCTGCACTTGAGGTTTTCTACAACATATCACCATCTTCTCTTTCTCTCATATCCATATACAAACCCATACACAAACCTATTGCTACAAAGCTGTTCAGTGGTTGTGAATTTGTGCCAGCCCATCAACACAACTTTGGCCATGTCATTCCCTCAACATATATTACTTACCTCCTATCCCAAATTATTTACAATGCACATATCACAACTCCTACTTTTGCAAAGTCTAAGCAGATCCTACCAAACCAATCTCTCCTATGATCGCCATATGGCACATGCTTAAATGTTGTGTACTTATCTCTTCAACTACATGAGGTCCTAAAAGACACAGCTCTTTCGTATCTACAGCAAAAAGAAAGAATGTTGTAAAATGAAATTGGTGTTTATCTTTTTATTGATAAGTGGCTTATAAGGTTGTAAGAGTACTGAAGCCAGAGACCCTTTAGGAGTCATTAAATATTTACTGAGTATGTACTACTTAACATGTACTATTGATGATGGAGGAGCAATAAAACAACTTATTATTGTTCAATAATACCCACCTATACCCTCAAGGAGCATATATTCTTTCAGTCTTTGAGTTACAAGTTAAGAATGTTGTCCTTTAGTAGACACACTAAAAAGGTCTGCAACTGGAAATTCTAATGTAAACACTTAAGCAATGAATATCTATACAGCATTTTAAGAAATATCAGAATCTAAAAACCTGAACAAAACAGTTTTCAATAACATACCTATTATAAACAATCAGTTATGTTCAACTGTTAACAAAAAGTAGCAGTTGGCATTATTTCATTGCAATTATCTAAACAGCCAATGTTGGTAAATTCAATAACTGTATCAAAACTTATACAGTAAGTTCAGCACTTTACAACCAGTGCTTTCATATTAGTGAAACCCAACTTGGAAAATGTTAACAACTTATTTTAACAACTATATTCTTTATTAGTTGTCCAGTCTTAAAGGCTTTCTTTAGTTCATTTAGTAAGAGAACTACGACAAATTTCACTATTTAAAATATCCATCCAAAAAGTTAACATTTTACCATACTGAGTATCATCTGGAATTTCTATGCAATCATTTCATGCATTTTTGTTTTCCTAAGTAACAGGCCAATTATTTTGCAAAGATTTCATAGCGGCAAATGGTTAAGGGTATAGAAATGAAACCCTGAAATTACAAATTACAAAGAACATAAAAAACTATTTTAAAGAAATGCAACAAACCTCTTATTAAAAATTCACAAACTTCCTTTTATACTCTCACTAGGCTAACCAAAAAGAAGTCTAAAATCAACTAACTACAGCAAATTTATAAAGATAATGAAAAATGAAATTTCAAAATATCCTAAAGCCATAAAATGTGAATATTCTATATGTAGTGTAAATTAGTTAACATTAACTGAAAACCTAGTTGTGAAAAATGCATTTTCTACATAATCATTTAATCTTCAAAACTATTTAAAAAATAGAAGCAGAAGCTAAAAACGTTTAAGATCACATAAACTAAAAAAAGAATAAATTATACTACTTAATAATATAAATAAATCTATATGCCCAAAACTACCTGAGGAAACTCAAAGGAAAAAAAATTAAATTAGCAATAATCGCGCCTCAGATAAACCTCACTGGCTACGATACTGTCATTGCTCAAAGCTAGGGGAAAAAATTCAAATAAACCAAAAGAAAATGTACCTACAAAGAATATGATATCAATCAATTTTTACAAAGAAATCTAACAAAGATGATCATTTAAAATAGGTCAGGTACACAGAGGCAGTTCACAGGACAAGAAATATAAGGTTCAAATTCATAAAATCTCACCCATTTCAAAAATGTAAATTATAAAAAGCACTCTTTTAGCCTAAAATTAGCTAACATTCTAAATTTTTCTAAAACCCAGAATTGGGTAAGGGTGTGGAGAAATAGGTACTCCTACATAGTTGTGGAAAACCATTTAGTGAAGAATCCTTTCAGGAATGTGGTTTTCAAACACTTTTTTAAACTGTAAATTTAACCTGATACAATATTTTTACTTCCATTATAAATATTCCCACACAGTCTTTAACTGCAAACTGGTATCAAACCATAATGCCATCAAGTTAATAACTACATTTTAGTGTGTCCATGTAACAAAGAATGAGGGAGACTGAGAACTGCAGGCCATATTATGTAATTTTTTTTAAAAAAGAAAAAATAGGTGAATTTCTAGTTTCAGGCAAGATGGTGTAACATGTACCAGTTTACCCTGTTGAAACAACTTTTTAAAAAAATCACATGATGTATAGAACAATGGCTTTCAAGACCACTGAGGTTCAGATAATTATGGACAATGATCCCTGAAATTCAAAAAACAAACGAGGTGAGTCCAAGACTGGCCCCAGTTTACTCTCTTGAGAGAAAGACAAATGGTTAATGGCATAGCTCAAGGAGAGAAAATGACCAAACTTCAAAAACTCCCTGAATTAAGAGTACATGACCCAAGGAGACCAAAGTAAGGAGAGTTTGTATACAGAGTACCAAAGAGAGTCGCAAAGAGACAACTCCGAGAATCTGCAGAGCATCCCCCTGAATGTTCAATGCATATTGAATATAACTATGTTATGGGTAATACAGATGTTTTTCTTAAGTCATGTTTAAAAGATAATTACTTGTTTCAATAATTACTGTCTCAAACAGTATAGAATTTATAATACCTATAAAAGTAAAATGTATAACAATAACACAAAGGCCAAGAAAGGAGAAATATTCTAATACATAATTTATATGAAGTGGCATATATACTTCTTGAGGGAAGATGTGCTAAGTTTGAGATCTATATTACAACTCCTAAAAACAGCAACCAATTTAACAAAACAAAGAGATACAAGCTAATCAAGTAACAAGAACCATAATGGAACTAAAAAAAAGTACTCATCCAAAAGAAAGCAGAAAAAGGGAAGAACAAAAGGCACAAATAAAAAACCAGAGAAGTAGTAGTTTTAAAACTAACCATATTAGGGGCACCCGGGTAGCTCAGTGGGTTAAGCCTCTGCCTTGGGCTCAGGTCATGATCCCAGGGTCCTGGGATCAAGCCTCACATCGGGCTCTCTGCTCAGCAAGAAGTCTGCTTCCCCCCTCTGCCTACTTCCCCCCCCTCTCTGTCAAATAAATAAATAAAATCTTAAAAAAATAAAAGTAACCATATTAGTCAAAAGAAGAGGGTTTAAGTTGGATGCAAAAATCAAATTCCAACTTTATGCTATATACAAAAAACACATTTTAAATCTAAGGACACAAATAGGTTGAAAGTGAAAGAAGGGAAAAAGATGTATCATGTGAACTCTATTCAAGAGAAAGACAAGATGGCTACATGCCATAAAAAGTAGATTTTAAAGTAAAGAATATTACCAAGGATAAAAGTGATCACTATATACAAATAAAAAAAAAAGGGAGTCAATGCATATACAGGACACAGTAATCCTAAAACATTTATGTACTAATCATAAACGTCAAAAAATTAATAAAAAAAAAAACTGATAGGGGCGCCTGGTGGCTCAGTGGGTTAAAGCCTCTGCCTTTGGCTCAGGTCATGATCTCAGGGTCCTGGGATTGAGCCCCACATCAGGCTCTCTGCTCAGCAGGGAGCCTGCCTCCCCTCTCTCTCTGCCTGCCTCTCTGCCTACTTGTGATCTCTATCAAATAAATAAATAAAATCTTTAAAAAAACAAAACAAAAAACTGACAGAAGTGCAAGAAGAAAAGACACATGGACAAGTAAAAGAGATTTCAATATCTTTCCCTAAACAGAAAATCAGGAAGGACAGAAATCACCTCAATGTTATCAATAAACTTATTCTAATTGATATTTATAGAACACTACCCAGTAGCAGAATACACATCCCTATAAAGTACATGTAAAACTTGGGGCACCTGGGTGGCTCAGTGGGTTAAAGCCTCTGCTTTCGGCTCAGGTCATGATCTCAGGGTCCTGGGATCGAACCTCGCATGGGCTCCCTGCTCAGCGGGGAGCCTGCTTCCACCCTCTCCTCTCTGCCTACTTGTGATCTCTCTCTCTCTGTTCAATAAATAAATAAATCTTAAAAAAAAAAAAAAAGTACATGTAAAACTTAAGATACATATTTGGGTCATAAAACAAGTCTCAACAAACTTACAAAAGATTCTAGTCTTACAATACATTCTCTAACTAAAATGAGATTAGAGTAACAGGAACATCTATGGAAAATTCCAAATATTTGGCAATTAAATAAATAACATACTTCTGAATAACACTTGGTCAAAAAAGTGTATCAGAATGTATTTCAACTGAATAAAAAGAAGTGTGCATGTCAAAATTTGAGAGATGCCACGAAAGCTGTACTGAAAAGGGAAATACAAAGCACTAAGCCTCTGTATTTAAAAAGGTATCATGTTAATGATACCAGCATCAACATAACTAAGTTGAAAAAGAAGAACTAAATGGCAAGCAGAAGGATACTAAAACAGCAGATCAATAGAAAAGGAAACAGAAAACTCAGTGAAACCAAAAGCTGATTTTTGGAGACTATTAATAAATTAATCACTAGCTATAAAGTGACAAGGGGGAAAAAAAAACAAATTATCAGTATTAGGGATGAGAGAAGTGACATCACTACAGATTCTACAGACATCAACAGTATAAAAAGGTAGTATCAAAAATGACTATGCAAATAAATTCAGTAACTTGGGTAAAATGGACTAATTCAACAGAAGGTACAAATTATCAAAGCTCACTTAAGAAGAAATAGATAACCCGAATAGTCCTATATCTAATTAAATAAATGTATCATTTAAAACTTCCACAAAGAAAACAATCAAGCCCACACAACTTCACTGGTGAATTGCCCCCAAATATTTAAGAAATAATAGCATATAGGGGTTCACCCTGACAAAAGGAACCAGGTAAAGATGCCTGCTCTCATCACTTCTATTCAGCACTGTACAAGATGCCACAGGCAGGAAAATAAAAATGACATCCAGATAGGAAATGAGTAAGATAAGTGTGTGTAGAAAATCTGATATCTACAGAAAAGCTATTAGATCTAACAAGAGTAGATCTAACAAGAGTAAAGAATACAAGAACATGCAAAAATATTTGTATTTATTTACACTAGTAACAACTGAGGAATTTCCTAGGAACACTAGGAAACTGAGAATTTTAAATCATCACCATTTACAACAGCACCAAAAAAAAAACATGAAATAGGGATAAATCTGACAAAAATGTACAAAAACTATACATTGAAAACACTTCTGGAAGAAATTAAAAGACCTATGGAAAATAGAAAGATGAGTTGTATACATGAGTAGGAAAATTCAAGACTGTGAGGATGTCAATTTACCTCAAAGTGCTTTACACATTCAAGTTAATTCCAATAAAATCCCAGCAAGCTTTTTTGTAAAAACTGACTCATATAAAAAAGGACATGGGAAGAGCCAAAACAACTTTGAGAAAGAACAAAGAAGACCATGACTTCTTGATTTCAGGACTATTTAATATAAAATCATAGTAATTAAGACAGCAAGTTTTTGGCATCTGGAAGGACAAAAATGGGTCAATGGAAAAGGATACAGTACAGAAATAGATACAAAGATAGTTGTTTTTTGACAAAAGTGCAAAGCCAATTCAATGAACAAAGGACGGCCTTTTTAGCAAATGGTGCTGGAAAAAGTTTAAGTCCATACCCCAAAACAAAACCTCCGGTCATGAAGAAGAAACAAAATTTGAGGAACAAAGTGGCGGTGAAGTACAAATGAGTTTTGTCCAGGAAGAATCTGAAGCCACAAAATGTGACCTGGAGATGAAATTATTAAGTGAAACAGTCTTATCAGACAATGAGGTTGATTTGTACCAATTCACAACCCTCGGTGGAGTGTACCATTTGGATATTTTGGAGCTTCCCCCACAGTGTAAACCAATGAAAGACTGGATGATTGTGGAAATACTCAAAGGATTACAGAAGTATATATATCCTCCAGAAACTACAGAAGACGTTGAAACAGAAAATGCTTTTCCACCCATAGAGGTCACACTTGAGGTTCAGGAGAACGTAATCTTTTTTGAGGATCCTATGGTTGCAAGGTGGGATGCTGAAGGTACAGCAATGCCTTAATCAGCTTTGATAATTATATAATGAAAAGAGCTATAACACGAATCCTTAAAACAGAAAATACAGTGTGTAAACTCTCCATTTCTATGGCAACTCTACTGTTTGTTTTGTTTGCTCTTGATGGAAATGAATAGGGACTGAACTTTATATATTGAATGTTATAACCATTAGTTCCTGAAGTCTGATATCTGCCATAATCTCTGAACAATTAAGTCATTATGTTTTAAAAAATAATATGTCAACAAAAATATCAAAATAGTAAGACACATGACTATAAATAAATGAAAAACCTACTCTCCAAAAAAAAAAAAGTTGACTTATATTTTGCACCATATTAAAAAAAAATAACTCAAAAAAACTTAAATGCAAAACCAAAAGCTGTAAAACTTCAATTACAAATCAAAGGAGAACATCTTGTGACCTTGGGTTAGGCAAAGATGGCTTAGATAATGACAACAAAAGCACGAGACATACAAGATACAATTGGTAAACTTCAGTTCATTAGAATTAAAAACTACTGTTCTTTAAAAGGCACTATTGAGAAAGTGAAAACACAAATAGTAGAAAATATTAACCATGTATCTGATTAAGGATTTATAACCAGAATGAAGACCTCTTAAAACTCAACACTAACCCAATTTAAAAAGTGGACAAGAGATACAGAAACATCACCCAAGACGATATACAGCTGGCAAAAAGCACATGAAAAGATAATCAACACCACAGATTATTACAGAAATGCAAATTAAAACCACAAGGAGATTACCACTTGACACCTGCCAGAATGTCTACAATAAAAGGCAGTGGAGAGAATATGGAAGGACTGGCTATCTCATACTCTACTGGTGACAATGTAAAATAGTACAACCACTTTGGAAAATGGTCTACAGTTTCTTAAAACTTCAAAAAGTTAAAAAAGCATATGCCTACCATATGATCCAGCCATTCCAATCAAAGGTATTTCCCCAAGAGATATGGAAGTTCCCACAGACTTTTACAAGTATATTCACAGTAGCTTTATTAACAATAGTCAAAAACTGGAAACAATCCAAATGTTCGAGTTGAATGGATAAACTACTGTATATCCATAAAAGGTAATATTACTAAGCAAGAAAAAGGAATGGACTATGGATAGACAACATGGGTAAATCTCAAAATAATTACACTGAGTGAAGACCAAAAAAAAAGAGAAGGAGGTACATTTTGATTTATTTAAAATTCTAAAAAATGCAAACCAATCTGTAGTAACAAAAAGCAGATCAGTGGTTGCTTGAGGAAAGGCAGGCAGAAGGAAGGGATTACAAAAGGGCAAACAATACTTTCGGGGGTGATGGATGCTCATTATCTTTGTTGTGGTAATGGTCTCATAGATGTATTCATATGTCAAACTGTACACTTTTGATATGTGCGATTTATTTTATGTCAAATTTTATAAATAAAGCTATTTTTTTAAAAAGGCAAGATGTGGGCCAGTACATGTGGTATGAATGCATTTGTATCAATAAACAAGGATGCTAATGTTTGGTAATATACAAATTAATGACACTTGAGGAAAAAATACACCAGAAAAAACTTAACATAATTAACTACACCTGAGAAACAGGACTAGGACTCAGGGAAAAATACTTAACACTACGAATTTTAACCATGCGCATTAAAAAATATATATATTAAAACTTAATTACTCGTACACAGGCATGACTCCCAAGCAAAAATTCTTAACCACTATCTCAGAAAAGTTCCTAAAACTTGTTATTCAAATTTTTATATTAAACAGTGGATTAAAAAAAGGTTGGCAATTATGTTTTACATCATTTTCCAATTTTTTCTCCTCGAACTATTATAAAACCAATAAACCATACCTGGACATCCAATTCTTTTTCTCATTTCTCTTGCCTCTTGTCTGAGTTCCTTCTCTCCTCATCCACACTAACAGTGGACAACTCAGACTTCTATCATTCACTCTTTTACAAAATTCCAGAGGATATAAATGTGGATGGCAACTATACATTCTGTATCTTGCACTCTTGGCCTATTTAGGATTTCAAATCCTTCAATTACCTCAACTTAGAAAGTATCATTGCCAAATAAGAATACTTACCCCAGAAAAAAGCTATTTCTCCCCCAATCTATATAATATGAACTCAAAAAATAAGGCAGCGAACAGATTAAATAAGAAAAAACAAAATCTCTTATTCTAAAGAATATCACATTGTTGTGGAGGAAATTTTAAGAATTCCAAAAGATATTGTAAAGTCACCATCTAAGGACACAGCCTCTCAAGACTACTCACACTTGAAAGAGGGAAATGTCATTCCATCAACAAGTATTTGTGTATGAGGCCTGTAAGAATATGCCAGGTTTGAAACATTTAAAAAAAGACAAGGACCATGTCCCAACAAGGTAGACAGGTTTACAAACAAAAATTTTAACATATTACTCTGCTAAAATATGCAAGGATTAAAGGAAATTAAAAGGCCTAAGCATTAGAACTAAGGTCTTAAGGAGCAGATTTCCTGGCCAAAAACTGAGGAGAAATTCCAAATGATCTGTACCATACCACCAATTTTCCTTTAATGGAAAGACAAACCAGCTCTTAACTTCTGAATCTAATTTAAAGCTAATTGCCTAAGCAAGTTTAAGTATCAAGATAACTGATTTCTAATGTGGCTCATTGCTGACATATTTACTTTAGTATTCTTAGTCAAAAGTAAAAAAAAAAAAAATTAGATTAATAAACTTACATGATTTAGGTCAAATCACATATCTGCCCATTTAAAACCATAATTTCCCCTCAGAAAATTGGGATATCATTTATATATTCACAAAAAGCCATGTCTGATAGCTTTTTTCAACCCTGAACAGCATTCATAACTACTTTAAAATGTTCTCACAGATGGCCTTTCTAGAAAAACTTAGTTTTGTCTATTTAGATTATAAACAATATAACTCAACTTTTTTAAAATTCAACGGAACACTACACTTTTGTTAACTTTCAAAAGCTAATTGAAAATTTCCATTAATGAAACAGCAGATTCAGCAATTCAGTTTTCATTAGATTCAAATAATTTTTTCCTACCTTCACGCCAACTGCAACCTCAGTGACAATTCTGTAAAAAAAAAAAAAAAAAAAAAAAAAATAGTTTCAACCTCATTATTTTTCTAATGATCACCGTTGGACTCTAAAACTTTTTGGGGTAGTTCCTCATTCATAAACGCTCCACTCAACCATGCAAATGGAAAACAAATACACAGATTGTCAGTGACACTTCTTCATACTACTTTCAACTCGGTTTTCTAGAAATTGCTTTCAAACTTGAGATGAAATTCACTAAACTTTCTGTATTTTTTAAACAACCCTTTAAATATCAAAAAGAAAATCCCAAATGCTATAATGCCATTTACGCAAAGCTTGTACACTTAATAATTTAAAACTTAAACCAACTCTTTAGTTATCTTGACAGAATCTGGAAACATTAATTCCACGGCCAAGTTCTGTCATCAATTTCCATGTTCATCTGGTCAAATAGTGAACTTATCTAGATTTACATTTCATGTGGAAAACAATCTCTAGACAACCTCTAGAATAATGTAAGTTTTGTTAACTGTTAACTTTTATATGGTCTTCCCTTACTATCTTTTAAAAACACTAAACTCCAAACAATCAAAATAAATTCATATTTGGTTCCTTATACGTTGGCACTGATTCTAATAAATATGCTTTTTAAATGCTACGGTTTTTACACCCCCCCCAGCAGGGCTGAATACAGCTGTATTTCCGCCCTCAAGGGTGCCTCTTTTCCAACAATTAGTTAAATCACTACGAGTCTTTTCAGATCTAGAGCATTAAGTACCAGGGAGACCCCGTCAGTGTCATTTCCCAAAGCCCTTCCCTCACCTCACTCAGCATTCTATCTCCACTCGGTCTCTCAAAGATGCAGCACGGTTCTTGCTTTTTGTAGTTGTTTGTTTTTCCAGAAACTGGTCAAAGTGGCTGAAGAAAATGGCCCTGTGTTGACTATCTGCTCTTGTTTCTGCCATGGCTGTTGGCCTTTGCCCATGTGACTGATGTCGACCACAAACACTTGGTTTTTTAAGATGATTTAATTTCTGGGCCCTTTTGCCAAGCCTTGAATGTTCTTAGGCCCCCACAAAAACGCATTTTTTCTGTCTCCCGCCCCCACTACCAGACTCAAGTGAAAACAAAGGAGTATGACATCTGCCTTCCCCCTTCCTCCCGCCGCCGCACGCCCTCCCCCCCCTTCCCCAGCGGCTCCCACTTAGCTTTCCCCCGAGCTCCCGCCACGGCATCTCCCCCTGCCAGGGCTGGCCGGGCGAGGCCGGGGAGGTTGGGGACGGCTGGGGTGCACACAGATGCCTCTCTTCTCTCCCCTAGCCATCCCCACACAGGCCTCTGTCTTTGGCACTACACTCGCTTCCACAGGCGCGGCTACCCAGGGTTCGGGTCCCAGGTTACGGATCGAAATGGCTCCTAAGAGGGGGCAGGGACGGGCCAGACGTTCTGGGGTTCCCACCCCATCCCCCGCCGCCAAGCCGGTGCCCGCTCCCCCTCCGAGGTCGTCGCCCCCGCCATCGCCCCAACGCCTCCCCTGTCTACAAGCCCGCTTTCTTCTCATTTTCTCGACCGGAGCCCGCCGGGGGAAGCGAAGGGAGGGGTGTGTGCGATGGGGCGGGGGTTGGGTAACGGCAGCCCAGCCCAGGGAGGGGCCGCCAGAGGGTTTCTGGACGACCCCGGACCGGGCCGAAGGACGGTCCAACTCCCCTCGCACACACCTCCTCGCCAGCCCCATTACGTACCCGTCCATTGCCGAACCGGACAAAGCTTCGCTCACAAGAACCGAGCCACGCAGCCAGCGAGACACACAAGCGGCGAGAAAATGGCGGCCAGGGCCCGACGGAAATTGCCGAAGGTGCCGGAGCGCACGGGGCAGCGCGCGGCAGCGGCGGCGGCGGAAAGAGCCGAGCGCGCCGGCGCCCGGCTGCGGGAGGCGAGCGGCGGGGCGCGGGGACGAGGGGGAGTGGGCGCCTCCGCCGTCGCTTCCTCCGCGCCGCCGCGCGCCTGGGGCCCTCCGCCCTCCGCCCTCCGCCCTCCCGGCCCGGGCCTGCTGCTGTGGAGCGTGGCGGCCCGGCTTCCTTTTGTACGCTCTTCTAGAGAAGTCCCTGATGTCTTTCCTGGGAGGCGTGGGAGGTACACCTCTCAGCCCTCCACACCCACGGCCCTGCACCTCGGGAGAGTGGTCCCTGTACCGCAGGACTATCCCCAGGCAGCCTCCACTGTTCACCCCAAACCAGGTCCCAACTTGGCTACCCTCGACCTACTCGGGCCAAGGAAAAACTACTTTGTAGCTTTCCGTTTACGCCATCTTTTATTTGCAGACCCTCTCCATCCTCTAAAACAAAAACAGATAGAAAAAACAAAGCACCTTTACCCCATTAAATGAGACCACTGTTTATTAGATATCAGACCGAAACCTAGGCTTTTGCTTCCAGGCACTTCCAGGCCAACTGGAGAAAAATGTGTTTCTCATCTTAGCTGATCATTAGTGGGCACCTGTAGGAAATACAATGCCCTGGATGAAAAAGATGACCGGTTGAGCCATGTGATAAAGAGTAGGTACGAAAAATGCTATAAGTTAGGATCTACCATTTGGGGGCTTCAAAGGGAAAGTGGGGATGGAGTGGTACCTCAGTCTTCACCATTGGCTAGAGATGAAAGGAACATTAAAATGGGCTACACAAATTGACTCCCTTTTCCTTGTATCTCACAGTGTCCATTTTAATTCTAATACCATATGGGACGTTTTCTTTTACATTCTTTCGGAGGTTCAACAAAGTTTGAACAAGCATCCAAGTTTGCTTGGATGGGTACTACTTTGCCAGAAATTTACCCTCTTCTCCACCCATCACCCTCAAACACAACACAACAGAAATGTACTTATAATCCTGAGAAATAAAAAATATTCCCTATATTACTCCGGTTACTCTCAGTGTCCAGTCTGGTTTTCCTATACATCCTTATGCAACCCTCTTACCCCATAATTAATTAGAATTTCACTGTACTAAATGCTACTTTCTGAAAAAAAAATAAATGCTACTTTCTGTATAATTCATAAAATTATATTATTTTTAAGGCGGACAAACCTCAAAGAGCATCTTGTCCAAATATTTTGCCATGAACTCTTAAAAGCACACAAATGTTAAAAATTCTTGACCTACCTCAAGGATTGCCCATCCTTAAAAAAATATTTATTTCCAACAATACCTTCCCTTTGCCTTCACCATTAACTTAAAGGGCCCATTATATGCCATTAATAATCACTTTTCACCTATTTGTGGTTTTGTACGTGTATTTTCCCTCAACAATTAATATGTAAGCTCCCAAAGGGCAGGAACTCTAGCATAATTTTCTGTATTCTCCACATTGACTCAATCAAAATTGATCTATTGGCAAAGACAAACTATCTCATGAGGGGAGGCCTGTCCTTAGGTGCCAAAAGAAATTACAGTATTCACAAAATACGTTTTTCTTTACTTTTTCTCCTAATAAAGTACAAGACTATGAACAAACAATAGTCATATGCTTATTTAAATCCATCACTATCTAGAAGAGGTTTAAGATTCTTTACGTGTCAAATCATATAAAATACTAGATAAAATAACAAAGTCAAATAAGAGGGACTAAGATAAAAGGACAAGAGTGTAATATATGGAGTCAGGAATGAGGCTAATGTAACAATGTATATCACAAAAGCATGCTGATTAAAAACTGGGCTCAAATTTGAGCTCTTTCATTTAGCAGCTGTGTGACATTAGGCATGTTCATTAACCTCTCCAGGAAAAAGTTTCCATTACTGAAAATAATGGGATTTACTTTACTAAAAATGAAAATGGGATTAAAAATAGGGCCTTCATCCTAGATGGTTGTGAAGTCTAAATACCTTAATGTATGTAAAGCACCTCTCTAGTTCAGTTATGGATTACAGTAAATATTCAATAAAGGGTGCTATCATCATACTTATTATTTTTGTTATAACTATTATTATTCACCTGACAAGAAACTGGTAACAAATTTAGCTCTTGGATTGTTAACAGCCAACAATATTGGTATAAATAAATCTATATAGAGATTTTCACAAAGGTTAAACATGTCACTAAAGTAATTAGATTGGCTGGTATCTAGTGGAATAAATCTGGGAAAATGTCATAGATAAATCTCTGAATTCTCATCCAAATCTAAATTTGTATGATTTTATGAGTTAACCATGGGGCAGATTATTAATCTCAACATTAGCAGATAGCCAACCTTTGTAATATATGACAAGATTATATTAGTGTTTATGGATTCCTAACAAAATAAGGCAATAAAAAGTGAAGTGCCTGTACAGTATTATTTTCATACCCATATCTTTTTTCAGTGTAATGATTTGTTCTTTCCCTTCTGAGTAGTAAATGTTTTGACCTTTTACAGAGATTTACACTTATGTGAACAATGATTAAATCTAAATTTCAGTGTATGCTAGGCCAAAATGAGATCTAATATGGATGCAATAAAAGTAGGAAATAGGATCTTGTTCATAATGTTCTGATTTTATTCCTATCTCCACCTCTCATCTGCTTATAGTCCCAAAGACTTCCTTTAACTTTTTCACAAAGCAGTTTCTTCTTATGAGAAGAAGGAATAATAATATGATCAATTAGATCAGGAGTTTTAGTATGTATTTTTGAATAGGTAATATAAATTCAAAATAGGGAAAGTTAATTCAAAAGATATAAAAGCATATACAAAATGCCCAGAAAGGGCAAATATACAGAGACAGAAATAGATTAGTGATTGCCCGGGACTGGGAGTGAAAATGGGGACTAACTATAAATGAACATAAGTTTCCTTATAGGCTGATGGAAATTTTCTAGAACTAGATTGGAGTGATAGTTGTACAATATACTATGTATACTAAAATTTATTAACTTACACAGTTAATATCAGTGAATTTTATAGTATATAAATTATATACCAATAGAGTGGTTACAAAAAGGAAAAACATATACCTCCACTCCTGCTCCTCAGTTACTGTATTCCAGAAGCAACCCATGTTACCAGTTTATTGCACAAAGTTCTAATGCATAAATTGATTACATATATAGTTTTAGTTTTTATTTTGAAGTAATAATTATAGTACACACTTTTCTGCAACTTATGTTTTAACTTTAAAAATATGTCTAGAGGGTGCCTGGGTGGCTCAGTTGGTTAAGGTTAACTGGGTGGCATCAGTTGATCCCAGCGTCCTGGGATCAAGTCCTGCATCAGACTCCCCCTGCTCTTGCGGAGATCCTGCTTCTCCCTCTCCCTCTACTGCTCCTCCTGCTTGTGCACTCTTTCTCTCTCTCTCTTAAAAAAAAAAATATATATATATATGTGTGTGTGTGTGTATATATATATATATATATATATATATGTCATAGAGATCTTTCCTTATCAGTACATTTAGAACTATCTCATTCTTTATATATGGCTGCATAATATTCCATCGAATGAATAAATCATAATTTATTTCACTGGAACTCATTGATGAACTTTTAGGTTGTCTCCAATCTTACTATTTACAAGCAATTCTGCAATCAATACTCTTGTTGCTAAGTCATTTTCCATATGCATGAATATATCTGCTGGAAAAATACCACAAACTAAATTCCTGGGTAGAATGCATTTTTAATTTTTAAAAATGCTATCAAATTATCTTCCAGGTCCTTGAGCCCTTGTGAGAAAATAATAGTAATTCCTATTGTAAAAAGGAGGACTGATTTCTTTAATATATAAGGAGTTCCTACAAATAAAAAAGTCAACAATCAAATAGAAAATTAAGTAAGCATACGAATAGAATATGGATAAATATTACAGAAAAGTAAAAACAAAAATGCTCAACCTCATTTATAATAAGAGAAATTCAAGATAAAACTGTACTAAGATACCCTTTTTCACCTGTTATTGCCCACCTGCCTCCCTCCCCAGCAGACATAGCACAAAGCTTTTTAAGTACCGAGAACAAGGATTCCTTTCCACACTATCAATTTGTATAAAAATAGAATAAACAAACTTCTAAATATACTATATTTGTGTGTCAATAAGTTTGTTCCCTAGGCATTCTTCTCAGAAATCTTCTGGATGATGTATTTCCCAATGAAAGAATACATCAGTAAAGAATGTATGGTATCCATGAAGCCAGAGATCCAACATATAAGAGAGGAAAAGGAAATTAGATATTGATCAAAGAAGACTAGGCCAAGAGCTATATACTATGGTACAGCAGTCCTTGGGTTCCAATACAATATGAGACCAAAGGGCCCCAGGAAAGATGTCTCCAAGGAAAAGTATGGAACTTATACAGACCAAAGATATCTGCCTATATTGAGCAGCATTTTTTTTTTTTAAAGATTTTTTTATTTATTTGACAGAGAGAAACACAGCGAGAGAGGGAACACAAGCAGAGGGAGTGGTAGCGGGAGAAGCTCCTGCCCAGCAGGGAGCCCGATGCCGGGCTCTCAATCCCAGGACCCTGGGATCATGACCTGAGCCGAAGGCAGCCGCTTAACGACTGAGCCACCCAGGCGCCCCTTGAGCAGCATTTTGTAGTGCTGTTGGCAAGCTTAGGGGAAAAAAGTTAACTCTGAGATAAATAAAAAGTTGTAAGTAAATAAATCACAATGCACTCTGTGGATCAATCGTAAAAATAGCTATATCTTCATAATAACATAAGCATTGAATATTAATAAAAATAAGGTTATGAAACAATTTCATAAGAGGATAGAAGAGAAGTATGGATGTGTCCATTGTGTGTGTGTGGTGGGAATATAAATTCTCACATTCCAAAGTAGGAAGTCAATAGAATATTTCTAGAATTGATAGGTGAGAAAATAGCAAGTGAACATACCATTCAGAAGCACAGAGGTAAATACCAGGAGAATCAGGGAAAAGAGTTCAAAGTGATTGTTTCTGGGGCATGGTACTTGGGATAAGAAAAGGGTGAGACAGAAGAGTATAGTTTTGGTTTTGTTTATTTCATGATAAATCTTCCAGAACTATTTACTTGTTAAGCTTTGTGCATGTGTTACTTTGATAAAAATACATTTTACATTAAAAAACGAAAGGATTAGATGGCAGTGAGCAAAGGACTGTCTTAGCACAAACATTGCCTCTTTTGTATTCAGCAAAAGTGACTGCTTATCTACATGCTCACTGAAAAAAGCTCAGCATAGCTGGCTGTCCTTCCTATACTGTGCATATAATAGAGATTATTCTTGGAAGAGAACACAATTGTTTGAGTGGATCAGCAGTTTTTAGAATGATCATGCATAAAGGACTAAACTAGAGGAAAGAATGAGAAAAGTAAAGAAAAATACACCGAAAAGTAAAAGATGAAAAAAATCCTACATACAAAGGAAACAACATTATTTTGCTTTAAAATAGTTTAAGTAATGAAATGTTATAAATGTGTTATAAAACCTATGTTATAAGTTATGTGGCTTTATGATATAAATGATAACTGACAAGCGATTTGTGAATAAAAAATACAGGTTTTACACTCATTCCTAGAATGAGTAACCCTTCCTAGATGAATTCTTCTTTGATAACTTCACAAAGAAAGAGAAACCAAGAAACAAATGGAAACCATCAGCCTTTTCAAAATCTTTCAATATTACAAAAGTTTTAAAAGTAGTATGGATACATTTGCTCCTTAACACTGGCAATGAAAAACTGAAAACTGAGAGCTGTAAAAAGTTCAGGTTTGGTTAAATCTCTTAATTATTTTGCAATAGATGTCTTTCTTGGAGCATTGTCACCTCTGTCTATGATTCTCGGACCCCCCTACACCCATATTCTATTAGAGAAAGTATCTTCTTAAGAAGAATATGATTTTGTCCCACATGTCCTATGTAACATTTACAATGAAGTATGTTTACCAAATTTGCAAATCACAGATAATCTATATTAGGAAGATAGAATCACATTCAAGATGATATTGAAAGGAATGCAAGAGGAATATAGTTGTAAAGTCTCCTATTTAGGTTAAAAGAAAGAGCTGCAAAAGACTCTACCCATTAGAGGATACATGGTTTGATGTATATAAAGAAATCATAAAGTATTGAACCAAAACAATTATAATATTAGGATTTGTTAATGAAATAAAAGTATTATACTCAAACTTTGCCCACAGATTATGTTTAGTTAGAATAAATGTTAAGAAAATGTTAGACCGGAATAATTATAGAGGGTGTTATTGTTGGCAGCTCAACGTTCATTCAGTTTTCCACTGTAGAGCAGCTGAACCTTCATTCCTAGCTTCATGGATAAGCCAATCAAAGGAATCATTCCCCTTCTATAGTGATAGTTTCAGATAATTCAGAGGTGAGACCAATCAGAATATGGTGTTCCTTTGAGCCCAGGGATTGGTTCAGGAGTGGGTCAGTCAGCATGAAATTTGCCATCATTTGATGGTGATAATAATCATCACATCCCGCTTGATGGACACAACTGGGGAAGCATATAGCTCTGATCCTTGCAAGCAACTACACTATAATCACAAAAGAAGCTAGTTACCTAAATGTGAAGACTACAGAAAAACAGAAAGAAACTCTTACCTCCCAAAATCTATTTTGAATAGGAGCCAGGGAGATTCTTTTAAAATGTAAGTAAGATCATGTCACTACTGTGCTAAGAACCCTGAAATGGAAACTGATTTCATTCTGAGTAAAAGGTAAGGGCCTTACAAAAGCTTATAATCCTATGTGATCTGGTCCCCTGTCCTCTGTCTTCAACCCTGATGACTCTCCTTCACTCATTCATTGCCCGGTACTGGCTTTTTTTTGCTGGTCCTAGATCACACTACTAAATACAGCCACCTGCCACCCTGCGCCAATCATCTCAATCCCCCTTTCCTTGCTCTATCTACTCTTTTTATTAAAGGCACTCGCCACATTCTAATGTACTATATAATTAATTATTTTAAATTTATTGCTTACCACATGTCTCCCTCTGTTGGAATATAAGCTCTAGAACCAACAGTTTGTTTTGGCCTTGATGTATCTCAAGTGCCTACTACAAATGCCTAGCACAAAGTAGATGTTCCCCAGGCATTTGCTGAAGGACGAATGAGTAACTGAGCTGCTGGATCACCTATGTTCCGAAGATTGACTCTAGTACGCTTGCCAGTGATGTGAGTCAGGGAGTTCCTTTACTGCTTTATACATTTGGAGTATGAATGTCTTTTCTAGACAATCAAAAGCAAATTAGCCATTAAAATAGGGAAGGGTGAGGGATTCATATCAGAGAAAGAATGTTTGAAGGAGATGGAGATGTTTACCCTGGGGAAAACCAGTGAAGAACATGTTAGTCATCCTTAAATAAGTAAAGAGCTGTCCTGTAAAAAGAGGAATTAAGCATATTATTTATTGTTCCACAAATAGAATGGATTAAAGTTATAGAAAGGCAAATTTCAGCTCAGTGCAAGAATGAACCTTCTAACAATAAAAGTGCCTCACATTGGAATGAATGGTCTCATGCTTTAGTCAGCTCTCTGTTATTATATGTTCAAGCAGATGCTGAATGCATCCATCAGAGACAGGATGGAAGAGATCACTGCACAGGGCAGTGGATTGAACTAGGTGATTTCTTTGAGTCCCTTTCTACTCTTGAATTTGCTATGAAGTATTTTCATGTCAGCCCTTACAGTATGTTTGCTTAGCCCATAAATACATGTTCTTTCTCCGTGAATCTCTTTCTCAATTCCTGGACTCTCTTCACATAATGGGCTTTCGGCAGCCATATTTGTAATGTGAGAGCCCAGTTCGTTGGGCCGTAGCTGATTAGACCAAGCATGAGCAGCTTAGCAAAGTGTGTCAATCAAATTCTTCCACCTAGAAACTTAAATATAGGAGGAAAAACTCTCAGTCGGTGTTCTTAAGTGATTAGAAAGGTAACATCTTAACTCAGAAGTAATGGACAACTATATTCTACCACGTGAGCTAAGGAGTGGAGGTTAACTGGCCTGCAAAAGGAATAAAGGATTGAAGCTGAAACAAAGAGAGAGCAAACACTAAGTAACAGACTATACTTGTACAGCCTGGCTATCAGGCTTTCTACTTCCTAGTTCCAGTACTTCTAAGGTCCACTAGTATTCTAACTCTTTCCCTTTCTCTCTTTCTTTTCTGTAAGTCAGTCAAGTTGTTTCTATTACTTGCAACCAAAGAGTTACAATCAAGAACACTTTATTTTGCTTTTAACTATTGTTTATGTGTATAGGATCCCAGTTAATAAACTAAATCCTCTATCATTCATATAAAATGAGTAAAAAATAAGATTCTGGGGGCCCCTGGGTGGCTCAGTCATTAAGCGGCTGCCTTCGGCCCAGGTCAGATCCCAGGGTCTTGGGATCAAGCCCCGCATCGGGCTCTCTGCTCTGCAGGAAGCCTGCTTCTCCCGCTACCATTCCCTCTGCTTGTGTTCCCTCTCTCGCTGTGTTTCTCTCTGTCAAATAAAAAAAAAAAAAAAATAAGATTCTGTCTACACATTAACTGGAACTGCATACACTGTCAATTAATTGAAAAAAAAATATGCTGTATGACTTTTTTTGCAATGTATTAGTTGCCTTCCCATCATTTCCATCATATTAATACTTGAAACAAAGTCTTAAAAAATTGTGATAACAGTTCTAGAATGCTGAGTATTTTGGGGTTTCACAAATGCATTGTATATTTTTATTTAGGTACCTTAACTCTGTTACGTCCTGCTTGCTTTTGGCGGGAGCAAGAGGTGGTAGTATTTTCTGTTCTGTTCTTCACTTTCCAGTTTAGTTGGTGGTGGTTCTGTGAACATGATAAAACAGGTGTTAGGGACTAAACACTTTTAAAAATTGAAAGTGGCACAGAAGTGCAAAGGGAAGGGAAGAATGGCTCTTTCATCGAAGCCGTTTACCAATTACTCAGAGCAGCAGACTACTAAGTTTACTCCCTGACCTCAAACATTGGGGTCCAGGAAGGGATACATAAAGAAACAACCAGAACCTTTTGGCTAGGTCTCCACCAAGAGAACTGGTCTCAGAGAAGTCTGATCTGGCCCCTGAGGAAGCTTTCACCTCTACCACTCTCCCCTCTCTCAGTATTTAGCAACAGAGTCAGTGATATGCTAATAAATGTTTAACAACCCGCTCTCTTGGAGAAAAACTCTGATGTGTTGTGTTTGTTGATTTGCATGACAGAAATACTTCCACCATGGTCGACTTCAAGCTACAAACATGACTAAACAGGGATTAGCATAATCTATCCAAGCACAGTTGGCTCTTAAGGGCATATGCACTGATAAAGGCTACCTTGTGTCTAGAATCCGAGGCCAAAGAAAGTCAGCCTCAGGCAGTGCTTTCTGTCACGAATGCTCTTCTCCACATCTTTACAGGGTTTTCTCCTTTACTTCATTCAAGTCTTGCTCAGAAGTGACCCTCTCAGATGGGCCTCCTTGGAGAGTTTTATTTAAAATAGCAACTCTATCCCACAACTCTATTTCCTTCCTTACTTTATTTCTCTTCTTTAGAATTAACAGCCTAACATTATATCATGTATCTATATGTTTAGTTGATTATTATTTTTCTCTCCTCCCAAAATGCAACCTACATGGAACAGTGAATTTGCATTTTTTGTTCTTTGCTGCCTCCCAACATCTAGAACAATGCCTGACACAAAGTACATAGTCAATAAATAATTATGGAATGAATTAATGAATAGACTTTGTTAAATAAAGTGGTAATCATCTCTACATCCTAAGTGCTTAGCACAGTCCCTGGACCAGATTTGGCACTCAATAAAAATGTTTGAATATATGAATAAGTAATTACATAGATATATAAGACAAATGAGCTAGAGTGGGAAGTTAGCAGAAAGTTCATTTAGGAACATTATATTTCTAGTGATATGCCTGCATACCAGATGGCAAATCTTTTCTCTCTTATCTTATTTCATAGCTTGAAAGCCTGAAATACAGAAAAACAAGATGACTTTACCTATATACATAAAATGTGCTGTCTTTTTATAAGGCTAGTAGGTCAACTTAGAAATGAAAGTCTGGATTTAAACCAGTCTGATATAATGGAAAGAACAATGGACTGGCAATAGGTTTACTCTTCCTCTACCTACCTAAACTGTATAGGATGAAACATTTAGGGTTTTTTGTTTTTGTTTTTTTTTTACATTAGGTGAAATATCTCATTCAAACAAAATAATTTTCTATTCCAAAGGTTTCCATTCATGTTGTGGTTTTTAGTGAGCTGAAGTTATTTAACCAATCCAAGTTTAAGTAATATAAAATAGTTGACCATATGGATAGAAGATATTCATTCATTCATTGAACAAATATGTATTATTCAATAAATATTTACTTATTCATAAATATTTATTTGACCAACCTATTTAATAGTGTACATTGCCCCCTTAGCACACCTGATCCTCTTCACTCTGTACTCATTTTCTCATAATATCTTCCAATATAGCAAATATTTTCCTTATATATTACGTTGATTATTTATTTATTTATTTTTCCTCCCTCACCACTGCCTCCCCCTGGCAACTCACAAGGGCAAGAGCTTACTTTGTTCATGAGTATACCTTGAGCACTTAGTACCTGGCACTCAATAAATATTTGTTAAACGAATGAAATTTATACTTTCTATGTTTCAGACACTATTTTAGGGACTAGAGATATAGCAGAGAACAAACAAAAACTCTGCTCTCAAGAAACTTACATTCCAGTGGGAGAGACAGAAAAAATATTTATGCATGTATGTATGTATGTCAGGAGATGATAACTGCTATATCGAAAAATAGCAAGGCAGTGTAGAAAGAGGATAATAGATGAGAATTGAGTGATAGGTTTCAATAGGGAGATTAGGAAAGGCCATCCCGATAACGTGACATTTAAGTAGAGACTTGAAAGAAGATAAAGAGAAGAGAATGAGACTGCAGGTACAATAATCCAGGCCATAAAGATATAGAAATATATTGACTGTGGTTTTTCAAAATTTTTGAAAATTAAGGTATCTAACATTTATTTATTGGAAAACTATCATATTTCAATCCCTGTGCAAGGTACTGAAAAAAAAACAAACAAAAAACCCAACTGTCCTCAACCTCAAGTAATTTGACTTCTGGTAGAGAGAAGAGATGAGAAAATCAATTATTAAAATTCAGTGCAAAAAAAAAAATCAGTGCAGCACCAGCATAACCAGGAAAAGCACAAAAGAGGTCTCCCACACAATGCTTTTTTGAATGTAAGCTGGAGAAGTTTGAAGGTACATGATCAGGTTTTCTGGGTAGTTGAAGCTTTAACGGCAGGTTGCCAGTAGGTGAGGCAGGAAACCAGAAGCTATACACAGAGAGATATTAATGGTGGTGAGGATTTTGGTATAAGGAATGGAAAATGAAGAGGAAACCTGATCCTGAAATGTCTGATGAGTTTGAACCTTATCCTAAAGGCAATGCAATAGGAAGTTGTTGGAAGGTTTTAAGCAAAGGAGAATGTGAGGTCCTTATAAGATATTTGGGTAAACGTTTAGGGTAGACATTGAAATTTCAACTTTTTTGAAGTAATAAGGCTATTTCATAAAATTGTTACCTATTTGACACATTTGCTATCTCAGAAGGGATAAAAGCCAATACAATGAATTTATAGTTTCTCTTTAACATTAAAATATATTAGGCTGGTGGGCCCAGGGATGCCGGGAGCAGACAGGATGGCCACCGAGTTTCACAAGATGGTGGCTCAGGACTTTCCACCATGGGGCTTCCTATCTCAGAGACTTTCCAGATCACCCCACAATGACAATGAACAATCTGACTGGTCGACTTTGCATTCCTTTTTCTGTATAATGAGTTGACAATTGATTGGTATATTTTGTATCCCTCATATACATAAACTGCAGCCAATCAGATACCCAGCAAACCCTCCACACCCTAAGGCCCCTAATTAAAAACCCCTCAGCCCTACCCTTCCGGGTGACTTCTTTGGCCCCGTCCTAACTGGGACCAAGGAACCTAGCCCGAGAGTACTTCCAATTAAAGCGTACTTAGACTTATTATCTGGCCTCCTGTCTCTGATTATTTTTTTACTGCCGACTGGAATAAATCTTACAAAATACATAAAGGATATTTAAGTAAGATATTTATGTTAGTTGTTCTTTCAGGACACAGAATAGCCTGGAAACTATCTGATTTAAAGCATCTACAATAGGCCAATAGGATATTTTTCCCACTGATATTATTGCTAATAATATGATAATATTACCTTGATTTTACCTTGGTAAATGGAATGGACTGATGGACTTTCTTTTGACATTAATGAGAAAAACAGTTTATTTGTATCTCATCAAAAGCTATCTCTTTCTCACATTTTCTACAAATACAGAGAGCTTTGTGAAGTTTGGGCAGGAATAAGCAAAATCTTGTCCTTGAAGCATAGAATTTGCCGCTCAAAATATGCCACTTTGGCAAAAGGATGATTTTGAGCTGAAGGCAGTTGAGAAGAAGCAAATATATAAAATGTAATCTGCTCCTATTTGTCTAAAAGCAGGATATAAATTTATGAAGATTCCTCCCCTCCTCTAGGAATAAAAAAAGTGAATCGCTGGAGACGACTTTAGACCCTTATCAGCCTGGAAACAGCAAGGGAAAAATCTATATAATAAACTTTACTAAATAGACTTTATCTACAGTTGGTTTCCCAGATATTTACCTTCCCATGATCTAAGCCCTAGAATCTCGAGGTAATTTCCCTTTGGCTTGCTACTTCTCTAAAAAAATATTATTCCTGTGTTATAAAGCTATATAGGCCCAAGATCTAGCCACCCCTTTGAGTTACTAATCCCCGAGTTTCTCTCATGTATAGGTGTAGTATGCATGTTAGTAAACTTCTATTTGTTTTTCTCTTATTAATCTTCTTTTGTCAGTCTAATTTACAGGGTTCCAGTTGGAGAACTTCAGGTAAGCAGACGAAGAGGTTTTTTTTCTTCCCCTGTATTCCATAGGGCACAAGGATATAGTTAAAAAGAAGATACCAATCTGGCCCCTCAGATGTTATACAGGCTAAAGGAATGCAATGTGACCAATTAGGGTATATTTTAAGATAAGGTTTTAATAATTTAAAAATATATCTCTGGACCTTTTTTACTCATGTCAAGTATGGATATATCTTCTGGAACTCCTTCCTGATATCACTAAAAAGAGAAAAAAAAAGAAAGAAAAAAAGAGAATTTAAAAGCTACAATAAAACCTTTTGACATACTTCATAAGATTCAGGTTTTGTGTAATTTAGAACGTCTGAGCTTGAGTTAAATTTTAATAATGTTCATCTTTGTGAAAATAATTCCTTGCTTATGAACAGTACAATTTAATTGTCTAAGAGTGAGAACAATGTTTAAAATAACATAGACTTATCAACAGTTTCTAAGCACCTTCAATACCCTCAAATGCCTCAGAAGTAGTTAATTTACATTCAGTTGATATGCTAATTATAATTAATATGTGAATAGTTCTTATCTAGTCATTAAATCAGTCCCCCAAGGATTTTTATTAGTCAACATATTGTTAGCTGTAAGCTTCAGTTGCTTAAGATTTGATAGCTGAATGAGTAAGGCAAAATTTGACATTTTCTGCCCCTTACCGTTGTCAAATGAACTTGGATGTTTTCTTTTTCCTCAGTGATTATCCAAATTTGTTTGGTACTTCTTTGTTTAGGATGCAATGCCATTGTGTCTGCTGAAAGTATCCACCTACAGTATAATTTTTGAAGACATGATTACTAACAAACCTAACAAAAGTGCAGTTTCCATCTTATGGGGTTCAGGACATGCTACCCCAAAATATGGGAACTTGGCATGTTGACTATCTTAAGCTTGAGAAAAAGGCAGAAGCAGGAAGATCACTTTGACCTCCCATCCTCCTCCTCACCCCTATTCCTTGAAAGAGATCATGAAACTCCCGTATGAAAGATACTCTCCCTGTGCAAGGAGGAAGGACGACATTCTTATCACCAAAGATGGAGAATTTGTGGTCGAGAAATCTGTACAGACAAACTTTGTTAAACTCATCCTTATCTTCCAGTGACTACTTCACCACTTGCTACCCCTAACTCAAACCCTTCTGTTTTATCAATTCTTATCAATACAAACAAATGTATTGTTTTTTTTCCTAAAAGGAACAACAATTTCCTACTCTGGTCACTTCTTCAGTTCTTCATTCTCTTGTGAAGGCTTCCATGTACATGTAAAAAGTCAATAAAGTGTGTATGCTCTTCTTCTGTTAATCTATCTTTACCAGTTTAATTTTCAGACCCAGCCAAAGGATTCTAAGAAGGTTGAGGAAAACATTTTCCTTTCCTAACACATCTCATCCACTCCTAATATGCTCTAAAAAACAAAACAAAAATGAAAAGTAAACCTTGCCCAACAAATTTTCCTCTACTATACTTGGAAGCCTTTCATTAAAATAAATAAATAAATAAATAAATAAATAAATAAATAAAGTCCCAGCTTTGCTGGCATCCTAAACCCAAACTTAACCTGATAATTGGTTAATCCAATGCTAACCCCTGTACTGACCAACCTGACAATTTTTTTCCAGACAATGACCTCGACCAGAGAGCTGAGAGCCAGCGTTCACCTTTAAGAACAGATATTGACGGCTTTTGGTCCCGAGTTGTTACAGGGGTGGCTTTCCTTGCACCCTAGCCACCGGATTTTATAATAGTTACCGAATGCACATATGTTTCTGGTTATACTGTCTCTCCTAGAAAATTTACATGTGCTATCACAGTATTCCAATGTTTGAAAATGTCATGCCCTTGTTATTTGAAAATGACAGTGCTGAGCTGTACTTTGAGTTGTTTATTTGAAGGAAGTGAAAGGTCAGAGAATCAGTTACTTTCTTCCCCTTCTGTTCCTCTTGTAAAAGGTAGCATTCATCCCTGAGAAGGATGACTCAGAATGGAGTTTATCTACTGAATGCTTCCTCTGTGTAAGGCATGTGCCAGGCAATCAGGAGTTAGAGGGGGATCAGTTTGAATCCTGTCTTTCAGAAGCTACTAGGGGTGCTTTCTTGACACTGTAGGTAACCTTGTCTTGGATAGCCAATGCCCATTCTTGGGAGCTTAAATTCTCATCTACTCTGCTTCTAGTATCTATGTTTGTGCTTCCTGCATTTGTACATTTTGCACTAACCTGTATGTGAAATTCAGTCCCTTGTCTGATTGACATGATAAATTAGTTTCTACTAAGTATTTGTTACCTTGTCCCTGAATATTTAGAGGTGACAATGAGGAGTTACATTGTGCAGGGTAGATATCTGTAGCCCCTCTCTCTTCTTTCTTCTTGGTTTTGTACTTTTTCCTCTCTCTGATGAAGCAAAGCAAAATTTCCTCCCTATCTCATGCATATCATTTTAGTGAGCGTCATTTATTGCTTCAATAAGCAATTGGAGGTCACTCCAAGAAATAATTCTTCCAAATAATACTATACTTTGTTCTTCCCAAGAGGACCCCTGATGAATACATTTTCTTCCCTCCTTATAGGAGATGAGAGAGAAGTTTTAAAAGTAGGTTTTGATTATCTAAAGAAAGCTTTTAATTGCTACTCAGAAAAACTCTGAACCCCTACTGTCTCAACTCAATGCAACAAAAACCGAATCAGAGCTTTAATCTATCATCTTCTCTTTCCTACAGCTGAGCAGTTGAGCGCCACTAGGTGAAAAATCTCCCAGTCCTATAACTGCTGCCACCTTAAAATCATAATTTCAAACTGCAGCTAGATCCTCAGCTTCTTCTACTAATCCCTTGAGCTGAATTTTGCTTCCTCTCCCTCAACTACTATTCCAAATCTGCACAAATCTCATCCAATTCTCCACTCACTTTCATTGACAAAATAAGGCCATAATACATAATCTCTCTGAATTTGCTGACCTTGTACCTATGAAATAATTTACATACACCATTCACATGTATTCCTTTCCTCTAGTTTTGAGGATGAAGGGTGCCTTTTCCAGTTCCTCGATGCTATGCGATCTGGGCCCTTGATTTGTCAATTACTCTCCCTCTTCTATCATTAATTTTTTTTTGGGGGGGGCAGACATCTTTTATCTCAATTACTATAATAATCATTTGACTTTTCTAACAACTATTCCTATTTGTATGAATGCTACACTCCATGACAACTGTGCAAAAATAAGTCTATATATGGAACTAACTTTCTTAAAATCCTCTAATGGCTCCTTTTCACTGTAGGTGAAGTCCAAATTTGTTAACATAGTATACAAACTCTTCATATGAAGAGCTTGGAGCTCCCCAACTCCACCACCACACATACTCTGTAGGTCCTTAAGGGTAGAAACTGTATTTCTTCACCATGACCCACCAATTCTTCTTACCATACTGAAGTGTGAAATATATTTAATCAAATTCATCACAATAATTAAAACTTTTCTGTGGATGGCTTTAGAGTTCATGATCCATTGGCAAGTAAGTTTGTATTTCTTGGTTTGTTTCTTTGCTTGCTTGTTGTTTTATGGTAGCACTGTGCCCACCAGAATGTGTTTTTCTCACAATGGTTAAAATACAAAATGTGAACTTCATAATTCCAACATTTTATCCTTACTGTAAGCAAAACTCTTAATTAGTATTGTGAAATATTTCATACATACTGCATGCAAATGTTCATAAACAGTTTAGAGAGTGTTAATGAAATTAACCATTAATACCATTTGGGTTAAAAAATAATGGCAAAAATCCTGAGTGAGTCCTTGGTAGCAACAAAGTTCACTGATCTGGGCTTACCTGTACTAGGGACAAGATCAACAGCAGAAATAATGGCCACAAGGAGTGGGCCACTGTTTTTTGTTTTTTTTGTTTTCTAAGTTTGCTATGTTCCATCTCAGAGCTGCTATCTCCAGCTCTGAGGAGTAAATCAAATCAAACATGTTTCTATATGATAAAATTAGGGTTCTCAAAAAATATAGAAGCATGTAGTAGGAAACAGAAACTTCCCTAACAAAGAGTCAAGACATTTCAACCACAGCTAAGAATCTGAACAAGGCTCATTATCATCCCTAGCCATTAAAGAGTAACTGGGACCTGACCTGCCCTCTTACCATTAAAATGAACACAAGAGGGTCACCGGGGTGGCTGAGTTGGTTAAGTGTCTGCCTTCACCTCAGGTCATGATCTCTAGGTCCTGGGATGGAGCCCTGAGCAAGGAGTCTAATTCCCCTTCTCCTTTTGCCCCTCTGCCCTGCTCATGCTCTCTTTCTGTATCTCAAATAAAAAAAAAATCTTTTAAAAAATACAAAAATAAAATAAAATGATCACTAGAAAACTTGAAAATATATAAAGAAACAACTATTTTCATACACTGGACAACAGGTAGGGCATAACTGAGAAAAAGAAAATAAATGAGGGAACTTTATGATCTCTTCAGTTTGTGCATGAAGATACTTCCTGGAATATGGTAAGAAGAGAGGTAAGCAAAGCAGAATATGACATTCTCAATAAGTTGAGGTGACAAATATGAGACTTAAGAGAGGATTAAACACCTGAAATTTGAACTGATGAGAACTGGAAAGGAACGAGAAGAGAGAAAGAGCTACAAAAATCTGCAAGTTATTATTGAGTCTACTGGTGAATACTGAGAGACACATGCATAGGGTAAAACTCCATCCAGCTGGTCAAAAATGATTGAGGAGCTGTAAGCTGAGCAATGTTCATTACTCACACAAGGCCAGGAGATACACAGGAGTGGGAGAGATTTGAGTTCTAATAAGCCATAGTACAGAGCCTTTTTTGAACTCCTTGGACATTCAATAGAAACCCCAGAAAGCTCACACTTACCAGTAGAACTAATAAGCACTAGTGTTAAGAATGCTCTTGACCATCCCTGACCAAGTTACAAAAAGAAAATCATGAAAGACTCACATTGATCCAAAAGTAACTTAAATGCCTACCAAACTGAATTCAACACTCTTTAAAGACAACAAAGCACAGACACACAGCAACATAAAATTTGCTGTCTAGAACTCAATACAAAATTACAAGACATGTAAACAAGCAGAAAAATGAAACTCCTATCAAGAGAGATATCAATCAATAGGAATATATCCAGAAACTGTAGAGATGAGGGGTTTTAGCACATACTTTAAATAGGTATTATAAATAAAGTCGAGTTCTTAAAGAAAAAACATAAATGTAATGACAGAAATAAAAATATAAAAATTACTATATATAAAATTATTATATAACAAAAATAACAAAATAAAAAGCCGCATGGAACTTTTATTACTAAAAAGATAATATTTAAAATGAAAAAACTGGTAGATGGGCTTAATGGAGGCTTAAAAAACTGCATAAGTAAAGATCAATGAACTTGAAGACATAGAAATCAATAGAAACTATACAAACTGATACACAAAAAGGAAGAAAAGATTTAAAATAATGAAGTTTCAGGGACCCATAGCATAATATTAAATAGTCTGAAGTATGTGCAATTGACATTTTGACTTGGAGGGAAAGATGGGAATTTTAACGACTAAAATTTTTTTCAAATTTAATAGAAACTATAAAACCACAAATCCAAGAACTCAATAAACACAAGCAAGATAAACACACAAAAACCCACATAAAGACACATCAAAAGCAAGTTGCTAAAAATTAATGATAAAGACAAAATCTTAAACGCAGTCAGAGAAAATAATGATTGCAGACTTCTCATTGGAAAAAAAAATTGCAATTCAAAAATGCAATTTCTGATTGCATCTTTCAAGTGTTGAAAAAAATTGCTATCAAACTAGAATTCAATATCCAGAGAAAATATCTTTCAAAAATTAAGGAAGAAGAAATTCTTTTTCAGACAAAGCTGAAAAAATTTCTCAGCCAATCCACACAAGAAGAATGTTTCTCAGATAAAAAGAAATTATACTACAGAGAAATTGAGTCTCAATGATGGAATAAAAAGTTTTGGAAAATGTAAATATGTGGGTATGTTTAAATTTTTCTATTTTTAGAATTTCTTCAAAAGATAATTGCTTAAACAGAAATTAGTAACAACTTATTGTGAGTTAAAAGAAAAGAAAGTCATTAATATTGGTTGAAATGTTATATAAAATGATAAAGTTTGGTCTTTTCATGTATTTCATCTCAGTTTATTTTATTTATTTCAATAATAAAATCATTTTCCAATGCTATAATAAAAATATCATATATAGAAGTAAATATATGACAATAAAAACATGTGGGATAGAGGGGGAAGAAAGGAAGAATAATGTGAGCTTTTTACATTATGCATGAAGTGGTATAATATTTAAAGGGAGATTGTGATAAAGATGAATATTGTAAAACCTACAGCCACTGCTATAAGGATATAACAAAGAATTATAGCTAAACAGTCAGTAGAAAAGATGAAATGGTGTCATGAAAATACTCAGTCCAAAAGAAGGTAAGAAAACTAAAAGGCAACCTATAGAAAGGAAGAAGATATTTGCAAATGACATATCACATAAAGATTTAGTATCCAAAATATACAAAGACCTTATAAAACTCAACACCTCCAAAAGAAATGATCCAATTAAAAAATGGGCAGAAGACACGAATAGACATTTTTCCAAATAAGACATACAGATGGCCAACAGATACGAAAAGATGCTCAACATCATTCATCATCAGGGAAATGCAAATCAAAACTACAATGAGATATTACCTTATACCTGTCAGAACGGCTAAATTCAACAACACAGGAAACAACAGGTGCTAGCAAGGATGTGGAGAAAGGAAACTCCCCTGCAGTGTGGTGGGAGCAAAGTGGTGCAGCCACTCTTGAAAATAGTATAGAGGTTCCTCAAAAAGTTAAAAATAGAACTAACCCGGAACACCTGGGTTAGTTTCTTAACTAGTTAGCTGCCTTTGGCCCATGTCATCATCCCCTGGGGTCCTGAGATCCAGCTCATTGTTCAGCAGGGAGTTTGCCTCTCCCTCTGTCTACCCTGCTCAAGCTCATACTCCCTCTCTTCTCTCTCTCAAATAAAAAAATAAAATCTTAAAAAAAAAAAAATAGAACTCCCTATGATCCAGCAAATAAACTACTAGGTGTTTACTCAAAGAATACTAAAATACTAATTCAAAGGGATACATGCACTCTGATATTTATACCAGCATTATCTACAATAGCCAAATTATGGAACTAGCCCAAGTGTCCATGGACTAATGAATGGGTAAAGAAGATGTGGTATATGTATAATGAAATATTACTCAATCATAGAGAAGAATGAAATCGTGCCATTTACAACTATGTGGATGAAGCTAGAGAATATTATGCTAAGTGAAATAAGTCAGTCAGAAAAAGACAAATATCTCACAATTTCACTCATATGTGGATCTTAAATAAAATGAATGAGCAAAGGGGAAAGAAAGAGAGAGGGAGGCAAACCAAGAAATAGACTCTTAATTATAGAGAACAAACTAATCCTTACCAGAGGGTAGGTGGGGGAAGATGGGTGAAATAGAGATGGGGATTAAGGAGCACACTTGTAATGAGCACCGGCTGTTAAATGGAAGTGTTGAGTCATTGTATGGTACCCCTGACACTAATATTACACTGTATATTAACTAACTGAAATTTAAATAAACACTTAAAAGGAAGCAAACAAAAAACAAAAAGGAGGCAAAAAAAGAAAAAGGAAATGAGGAAGCAGGGATAAAGAGGAAGCAAAACTAAGGTGGTAGATTGAAACCCAATTTTATCAATACTAATGTTAAATATTAATGGCCTAAATAGTTCAACTAAAACGTGGATATCAGTTCCTGGATAAAAAGCAGGACCAATTATACACTGTCTGCCAAAGATATAGTTAGGTTGAGATAGAAAAGAAAAGAAATTAGTTAATATAAGAGCGCCTGGTTGGCTCATTCATTAAGTGTCTGCCTTGGGCTCGTGCCATGATCCCAGGGTGCCGGCATGGAGCCCCACCTCAGGCTACCTGCTCAGTGGGAACCCTGCTTCTCCCTCTCCCACTCCTCCTGCTTGTGTTCCCTCTCTTACTGTCTCTTTATCAAATAGATAAATGAAATCTTAAAAAAAAAAAAAGGAAATGTTTAAAAAAAAGAAATTAGTTACTGTAGATTGAAATGCTACATAAAAATGATAGTACTTGAGGAGCGCCTGGGTGGCTCAGTTGGCTAAGCGGCTGCCTTTGGCTCAGGTCATGATTCCAGGGTCATGGGATCGAGCCCAGCATCAGGCTCTCTGCTCATCAGAGAGCCTGCTTCTCTTTCTCCCTCTGCCTGCACCTCTACTTATGTGTGCTCTATCTCTCTGTCAAATAAATGAATAAAATCTTAAAAAAAAATAACAGTACTTGAACTTTCTAAGGTCCATTTTATTTTCAAAGTAAAATTATTTCTAATATTGTAATGAAGAAGTCTAAAACACCATTATTATTGTCATAGTTAAACTATTTTGTAAGCAAATTATCATTCACATACATGAGAAATTTCCCCCCCTATTTTCCTAGAATTAAAGCAATAATAAGTATCTTCTTCACAAGAAACTGTTAGAATAATTCTAAGTAATGAAGAGGCAAATTGCACCCTGTGTTTGACTGGCTGTTAGAAGACCTGGATCTGGTTTTAGTCTGCAATATTTTATAGAGACTCTCTCCTGATATACTGATCTTTAATTCATTATTGTTCAATACCTTTGGAAGCTCTAGCCAGAGGAAACAATTATTTTTGAAGAATTGACTGAAAGCTATGTCATCTACTTCTTTCTTTATATACTATAAAATCCATCCCTGTAGTATGACAGAGCATCAGAAAACATACACATCTGGACACATTACATTAGCCCCATGTTATGTCATTAGCTCATAGTAAGGCACATTGTGAATTATCCACTGAGTGGCTATATAGCTTAGTTTGTCTGGGACAGTTTTGGATCCCATTGTCCCACTGTAATTGTCATTAGTGTCCTTTTCACTCTCAAAAGTGGCTGTGTTTGAGGGTGCCTGGGTGGCTCAGTCGTTAAGCGTCTGCCTTCGGCCCAGGTCATGATCCCAGAGTCATGGGATTGAGCCCTGCATCGGGCTCTCTGCTTGGCAGGAAGCCTGCTTCTCCCGCTACCATTTCCTCTGCTTGTGTTCCCTCTCTCACTGTGTTTCACTCTGTCAAATAAATAAAAATTTAAAAAAAAAAAAAAAGTGGCTGTGTTTGGACAATAAATTATATGCTTATCCAGTATAATCAACTTTTCTTTTCCTCTTTCCTTTATTGTCAATTTTCTCTAGCATTCATGTGCCACTCTTAATGCAGGAAAAAGAGTTATTAATATATTTTTAAAAAGAAAAAAATCTTTCCTACCATTTGTAGGTCCTCACAAAATATCAAACTTCCTACATAATTTTTCATTCTTCCGGCAAAAGTTACTAATTACTTAAAATCATAAAATATTAAAGTTAAGAGTTTGTTTAGAAAACATTTTGTCCAACCACTTCATCAAATGGGTAAGGGACCTACAACTAGAAGGTTTATATGACTGACCCATAGTCATTCAGCTAGCCTGGGGAATAGGTGAGGTTATCAGTATAGACCTGTGCCGCTAGGCTAATCATTAGCCACATGTGACTATTTAAACATAGAATTTAAAAAATTGTATACTATTAAAAGTCAGTTTGTTGTACAAATTAGCCACATTACAGTGCTCAATAGCCACATATAACTAGTGGCTACTATTAGACAGTCCTAATATGATATTTCCTCCACTACACCAGCCTAAAATAGTAAAATTTTCCAACACCTAATGAGAGTAACTTTGAGGGACACAAACGTATGTGACTCTCACCCTACAGGAGCCCAAAATATGGCTACAAAGGGGAAGTAATCATTGTATCAGTTAAGACTCTGATAGACACGAGAGAGAGGAAACTAGACAAATCAACTTGACCAAAAAGTGAATTTACTGCTTCATATATCTGACACATCTAAGAGTAAAACTCAACTTAGGCCCATATGGTAGATTTATTTAAAAACTGTCTCCAGTTCTTCATGCCTCCCTGTATCCACACCTGTTCCGATGGGACTTCTATCAAGACAGAGTCTGTTCCCTCCCACTTTCATCTGGGCTTACCTCGTGACTTGTTTTGGCCGGTAGCATTTGGCAGAAGAGATGGCTCTTATACAAGAGTAAACAGTCCTTGCACAGTCTGCTCCTTCTTTTGAAACACTGTCATTGCCATGTGAGCAAACATGGATTAGCCTGTCCGACAATGAAAGATGAGTTGTAGTTTTAGCTAGCCCTAGCCCACACACAACTCACCATCAGGTATGTAAATGAAGCCATCATAGACCAGTCAGTCCTCAGATGACCACATACATATAAGTAAGCCTAGTCAAAATGAACCAGCCTGACCAGAACAACATAAGTATTGTATTTGTCATGAGCAAATACAAATCCTTACTGTTTTAAGCCGCTGAGCTTTGCAGTTTGGTTTCGTTTTATACAGCAGCAGATAACTGATACGGAACACGTGAAAATTTCAAGCACAGGAATTTGAAACGATACCATGAAGATCTGCTTTTTCTTTAACTCTTAAGCCCTGTTTCTTCTGCATTGGTCCCATTCTTTTTTTTTTTTTTTAAAGATTTTATTATTTATTTGACAGAGAGAGATCACAAGCAGACAGAGAGGCAGGCAGGGAGAGAGGAGGAAGCAGGCTCCCTGCTGAGCAGAGAGCCCGATGCGGGCCCGATCTCAGGACCCTGAGATCATGACCTGAGCTGAAGGCAGAGGCTTTAACCCACTGAGCCACCCAGGTGCCCATGCATTGGTCCCATTCTTAGAGAGCACTTTCACTGGGGCACCCGGGTAGCTCAATCTGTCAAGCGTCTGCCTTCAGCTCAGGTCCTGATCCCAGGATCCTGGGAAGGAGCCCAGCCTCAGGCTCTTGCTCAGTGGGGAGTCTGCTTCTACTTCTCCTTCTGCCTCTCCTCACTCTTGTTTATCCTCTCTTTCTCTCTCTCAAATAAGTAAAATATTTAAAAAAATTTTTTTTTTAATTTTTTAAAAAATATCAAATATTTTTAAAAAGAGAAAGGACTTTCATCAAGTGCGTGAAGATGATTCTGGCCTGTATTCTTTCAACTTTATGTCCAATGGGCAAAAGTAAGCCTGTTCTCCTGTAACTCCTACGAAAGTTTTGAGATTCACTCTCGATGGCTTGGGTTGTATGTCTATCCCTGAACTAATCATTATGGTTATTGTAATTTGATGTGAGAATTAAACGAAGAGGTGCATGTCAAATCCTTAGTATTGCCTGGCATAACTAAAATTATGGCTATTATTAAAGTAATATTCACCAATTCAATCAACATTTCTTGTATTCCTATGTGCCATGATCTTTAGTAGGCACTTTCACATATGTTATTTTTGGCTCCTCAAAAGAGGTATTTTAGAAAAACAAGGCACCTCGCAGTGAATTTTCTTATCTTAGCTGGATTGGTGGTTTCATTAAGACAATTTAATAGAATAATTTCAAACTCAAATAGCAGAAAACTAAATTCAATTGGCTTCAACAATAAATAAAACATACTATAGTTCATGAACTAAAAAGTCCTGAGGTAGACTAAATTGATTAAAGATTAGACTTTACTTTTTTGTAATTTTCACAGCTTTGTCTTTCTCTATGTCTTGACTCTTTCCTCAGGCTGGTTTTCTTCATGGTGGCAAAATGGCTGCAGCCAATCCAGGTCATAGCTGCCCACCACGTTCACTCAGAAGGGAGATTTTCTTTCCACAACCATTGAATGAAAGTTCTGGTTTTCATTCTGGTTGGATCAACTAAGGCCACATGCCTATACCAGGAATTTCAAGTGCTTAGATTACCACAGCAGGTGGTAAGTTTGATTCTACTGAATATGCATGACTAATTCGCAGTATGAAGCTGTGGAATATCTCTGGGAGAGGATACCAACAGTGCCCTCTCTCAAAACTATATGGTTAACAACAACAGGCAACTTTGAGAGTTATTTAAAATTACCTCCACAATGAGAAATTTTGCTCATAACTACTATAGTTTTTCAACTGGACCATTGACTTAAAACTTGCTATTTTAGGCAAGATTCTTGTTTGCAAGTGACAGAAAATTCGAACTCTTTTTTTTTTTTCAAAGATTTTATTTATTTATTTGACAGAGAGAGAATGATCACAAGTAGGCAGAGAGGTAGGCAGAGAGAGAAGGGGAAGCAGGCTCTCTGCTCAGCAGATGTGGGGCTCGACCCCAGCACCCTGAGATCAGGACCTGAGCCGGAGGCAGAGGCTTTAATCTACTGAGCCATCCAGGTGCCCCAGAAAATTTGAACTCCTAAACAGTGGAATGAAGCACACTGGCTCATGAAACTGAAAAGTACAGAGATAGAAAAGGTCAGGCAGAGTTGGATTCAGGTACTCAAGGATTGTCAGGAAGCCTCAAGGATTGTCAGGAAGCCTCAGCCTTTCTCTTGGACAACTCTGTTGTCCTCTATGTTGGGTTTATTCATAGGGAAGACCCTTGAAGTTCTAGCCTTACAATCTGTGAGTTTAGTGACACAGAGTAAAGAACATTCCTTTTTTACTAGGAGTTTCAGCAAAAATCCAAAATTGATCATGATTTGGCCACATTTAGGTCACATTTCCATTCCTGAGCTAATCACTTAGGGTGAGGGTCAGGATTATCATTGCCCAGCACTAGATTGCTTGCATAATTAATTGTTGCTTCTAGACGAAAAAAAAAAATACAGGCAAAGTTGAGGAAAAGCAAAGAAGGTGCTATATTTGTCTAGCCAGTTTATTCCTTTATTCACTTAAACCAGAAGTATTTAGGAGGGCCTACAACAGGCCTGACTAGGTGTTAGGCTCCAGGAACAGGGAGGGAACAAGAGGAAACACAAAGCAGTCACCATGTAGCATGTATATAGCCCAGCCCAGAGGAGGGATGTTAAACAATCATTGTAAGTATAAAGAAAGGCAAGGCACAGGGTACATGGTTGATTCATCTTGCACAGGAACTAAATGAGATTTTGCAATGTCTCTCTGCACTTTCAAGTGGAAAAAAAAAAAAAGAAAGACAACCACTATTATCTTCCTCTGATCTCTCAAACTTAGCTCTTTGCCCTTTGAAGCACAAACCTGAATTATCTGATATTTACATTGAATAGTTCCTTAGCAGCCATCTCATATATATGGAGAATGGTACAAAATTGCTTTAATAGAGCTAAAAATTAAACACATCTCAGCTATATCAAAATATTATTATATAAACATATTTCCAAAGATTTTTAAAAATTTCACCATGGAATTAAATGTATAGTCAACCAAACATCATTTCAAATGGCCAACGATGTATCACTGATTGTAAATTTTTCTTTCTTTCTTTCTTTTTTTTTTTTAAGATTTTATTTATTTGACAGCGAGAAACACAGCGAGAGAGGGAACACAAACAGAGGGAATGGTAGAGGGAGAAGCAGGCTTCTTGCCGAGCAGGGAGCCCGATGCGGGGCTCGATCCCAGGACCCTGGGATCTGACCTGGGCCGAAGGCAGACGCTTAACGACTGAGCCACCCAGGCGCCCCTGATTGTAAATTTTTCAAAATAATAAAAAAGAATTCAACTTATGCTAGTAAATATTTACTAAACTTTTGTACTGAACGCATTATAACGGACTATCACCGCCAGTACAAGAAATAGCAGTTGGAAAGAAGGTTGTTAGGGATCTATGGTCAATGAGTCAGGGGTTCAGGAAATTCAGCCAAGCTAGAAAACACAGGTGGCTGGTCTGGGAGAATTGGGATGATAAACTACAGAGTCCAGAAAATGAAGATATGATTGTTGAAGGCAGGAACACTCAGGGACAGAAGAAGGGAATGAGTTTGTTCAATGTTTCTGTTACAGGTGGTATTGACTTCCGACCTCCCTTTGTGCTTCTGGCAGGGAGTGGAAAGCTACTGAGCTATAAATAAGTGATAGGAAGGATCATCACTCTGGCCCTCAAAGTGCTGGAATTGGGGAAAGGCTAGAAAGGCTGTGTGAGGATTACAGGGTGGTCTTTATGCCAGCATTCTAAGAAGATACTCTAATAAAAACACATATATTCAGCCTTACAAAGGAAGGAAATTTCTGATACATGATACAACAAAGGTGAACCTTGAAAACATTATAGTCAGTAAAATAAGCCAGATGCAAAATGGTAAATATTGTATGATTCTACTTATTGGAGAGATCTAGAATAGACAAATTCATAGAGACAGAAAGTGGTGATTTCCAGGGGCTGAGGGAAAGGGTATTGGGGAGTTATCATTTAATGGGTATAGAGGTTTGTTCAGTTTCAGATGGTGAGCAAGTCTGGTGATGGATTGTGGTGATATTTGCACAACAATGTGAGTGTACTAAGTGCCCCTGAGTTGTACATTTAAAGTGGTTAAAACAGTACATTTTATGTTACATATATTTTGTTACAATAAGAAACCCCACATATAAGCATGCACTCATTCATTTAACATTAGTGAACACCTGTTAGGGTTGCCACAGATAAGGTAGTGGCTCTCAAGGGGCACTTGGGGGGCTCAGTCAGTTAAGTGTCTGCCTTGGTTCAGGTCATGATCCCAGGGTCCTGGGATTGAGCCCTGCATCAGGCTCCCCGCTCTGTGGGGAGTCTGCTTCTCTCTCTCTCTCTCTCTCCCCTTCTGTCCCTCTTCTCTGCACATTCTCCCTCTCTCTTTCTCTCTCAAATAAATAAAATCTAAAAAAAAAAATATGCTGGGTCTCCAGTGGTTTTTGTTTGATTTGTTTTGTTTTACTGAGACTCACTGTAAGAAATATATTTTACATTGCAACTAATACAAACACATATAGTAATGCAACACAATTTTCACAAAAGCACATTTTCCCCTTACTTTGGGCAGTGTAAAATTTCTTTTTTATTGTGCTGTATTCTGTTCTCTACTGTTCTATTTCATTAAAAGAGAATGCTAGTGTTATCCCATCAGATTGAGTCTTGACCCAATTATGGGTTACTATTCTCCAATTGAAAACATTGCTTTAATGCTTATCTGAAATGTTCCTTCCTGTATGAAGACTGTTATCCCCTAATCACCAATAGCCTTTCCTTTCTCTAAAGTCTGATAAGGGCTTTTTAGTATTGATGCACTTATTAACACAAGACCTGAGGTTATAGCTATTCTTGTGCATTTTATGCTTTCTTGTAAGATTGTAAACTTCCTTAGAGTAATGTTGATGTCTTTATTCCATGTCCTCTTTGACACCTAGGACGTAGTAGAGTCTCACTGGAAGTTAGTCAAATGAAGGAAACCTGGTATTGGTCATGATATGCTTCATCTGATCTACCCCAAAAGACTTTTTTGTCTCTTCTTTAGCTCTATCTGATTTAGGGATATTATGAAGAGATTGTTTTTTGAGGTGTTCTCTATTACCTGTAACCAATTTAAAATGTTCTTGAGTAATTCATCCAGACATCACCCAATCTTAGAAAATCTCCTATATGAGGTCACATTTCCATGTTGGCTCCTTATATGGGGTAGTAATTTTTATAGTACTTCTGATTCTGATCTAATGCAGGGTGAGACTAGAAAATTCCAGTTCTACTTTTATAGTATGTGGGAGGAGCCCTGGCAGAGTAGCATCTTCTATTCCTCTTATTAGACCAAAATAATAAAAGGTATGGTAATAATGGGGAAAAAATGAAAAGAAGAAAACCACTTGAGTGGAGAGTAACATTTTTCAGAAGAGCAGTACTTAGTAACAAGGAAACATTCAAAGGGGGAAATCCTTTCAATATTGTTTTTAAAAAAACTTCAAAGAGGATACCCAAGTCATGCAACTGTTTTTTAACATGAAAATCTTCAAAGCATACATTTTCCATGCAATGCTTAAAATTCTCAAAGGGGGCTCCCTCTGGAGTAAAACTCTTTGAAGGTGAAATCTCTTCAATCATATGAGTTTTTTCAAAGAGAAAACCTTTTCCAAATTTTCTTTAAGCCAGGAACATTCTTTAAGGAGGAATTATTTCAGAAATAGAAAAACTGCCTTTTCAGTGTATGCATTTTTAGATTCCTCCAAGTGAAATGCTAAAAATAATAAAAAATAAGATACTACCAATAGTATATACAATAGTTAGGTTTAGCAAGAGAAAGAAAATTCTGGCCAGCACTGACCACAGCGTACTTTATTTCAATGTCAAACATGTAAAGACTTTGTCTTAAGGTTGTTAGATACATAGATCTAATTAAAACAGGGGAGACAAGAATATTTTTTTCTAGACTCTTTCTTTTGGTTCAAAAAGAAAGCAAGAAGAAACTTATTATGTGCGTCTCAACTTAATTTCTAGCTTTTATACTCAATGTAATCTTTGACGAGACCTTTCTCTGTTTCTCTTCAACTACCTGTTACAAAACTAATTTTTCAGATCACTATGACCCCTGAAGAAAAAAGTGAAGACACATTGGGTCAGATCCATTGTCGTCAAAGCCCAATATTCTATCATTGGTACCAGAAGATGTGTTTTTGTGACTTGGATGTTTAGTTTATTAATCACTTATTAATGCAACAAAAATTTATTATAGTTACTATGTGTCAAGTACTATATGATGTCATCCCCCATAACATTAATATAAATAACTTTATATATGCCTACCAAATAGTCTCTTTCTTATTTCCTCTTTTCCAGCAGCTGCTGAGATCAGTAACTAGAAGGATCAAAGTGGGAGCAGGTGTTTTCACCCAACCATTTAATTTAGGTCTTGACCTCCACTCCAGACTAGGCTTCCAGCCTACTTTCGTACATCCAGAATATGTATTAAATTGTTCTGGTACCAAAAAAAGCTATCTACCAGGATTTCTAGGCTTAGCACAACCAGAAACTGGCATCAATTTTGACACATGTTGCAAATGATACAAAATGCTCACTTTGCTTTGTAAAATAGCAATATCATTTGGAATAATAAAAAAATTGAATAAAAACTAAAAAAAAATGGGGTGCTTGGGTGGCTCAGTCGGTTAAGCATCTGACTCTTGGTTTTGGCTCAGGTCATGACCTCAGGGTCCTGAGACTGAGCCCCATGTCAGGCTATGCACTCTGCCCAGAGTCTGCTTGTCTCTCTCCCTCAGCTCCTCCTCCTGCTCTCTCTCTCTCTCATAAATAAACAAAATCTTTAAAAAAAAGAACCTAAAAAAAATTAATGGGCAAATACACTTCACCTTTGTGCTGTCCTTTCTCCAAATCTACAGTCTTAGTTTAATCATGACATAATAGATATCCCCAAATTCAGGGACATTCTGTAGAATACCTGCCTGACCATGAATCTTCAAAAGTGTCTGTCAGTCAAGATTATGAAAAAACGATGAAAGTCTAAGAAATGGTCCTAGGTTAGAGGGGACTAAGAAGACATTAGGATTAAATGCAGCACAGTATTCTGGTTTGGATCCTAGAATAAAAAAAGGACATTGGTGAAAAAAGTGGTGAAATGCAAATAAAGTCTCTAACTTAGTTAGTAGTGTACCAATGTTAATTTCGTCGTGTTGGCCAAAGTACCATTGTTATGTAAGATGTCACCATTGGGGGACCTGGGTAAAGGGTATGTGGGAACTATACTATCTTCACAACTCTTCTATAAATCTAAAATTATTTCATAGTAAATAGTTGAAAAATATATTAGTGTAGCCGAGGTGCAGGAGAAAGCAGCAACTCTAGAAGTGATATTTAAATGCTTGAATTCTGGGAAATGCCACCCTCGGTCATGCTCTGTTCTGAGAATTGCATCAGCTTCTGTGTGGATACCATAGAAAAACGAATTACCTTCTCATTCTTGTCCTTGAAACTCACAACTGGGGCACCTGGGTGGCTCAGCTGGTTAGGCAATTGCCTTTGGCTCAGGTCAAGATCCTGGAGTCCGAGGATCAAGTCCAGCATCAGGCTCCCTTGCTCAGCAGGGAGTCTTCTTCTCCCCCTGACCTTTCCCCCTCACACCTTCTATCTCTCTCACTTTCTCTCTCTCTCTCTCTCTCTCAAATAAATAAATAAAATCTTAAAAGAAAAAGAAACTCACAACTGATTAGAAGAGTTTGCAGGACACCTGGTAATTATAAGCCATATACATGTGACTCAAAGAGCTTCCAACACAGAGATGTGTCTCTGAATTGGGAGGAAAAGTTTTTTCTATTAATTCTACTTCTACATAACCAATTAATTCAACATGTATTCGTTGATGCTGAAAAAGTCTTAGTGAACTGGATGCTGGATTTACAAAGTCTGATTAAACATGATTTTTACTCCTGAGGGTCTGACATTCTCCCGAGGGAGGAGACCTATTCATTCAATACAGTTATTTTTTGATGCCTACTCTCTATCTGTCACTATTCTTGGTGCTTGGGTGCATAAGTAAACAACATCTGCAAAGACACCTGCCCTTGAGGGGTTTATATTCTCTCAGGAGTGGTTTTGGGAAAAGAACCAATTTATAGGGAGGGAAATATATTAATATATGATGGATCTTCTGATTAAGGCCCAGAGTTTGTCTAGCCAGCAGTCTTTGGAAGGGAATGTGGCTAACCTGTGTCCAAACTCCTCCTCGCCTACTGGGGTTCCATTATCTCATTTCCATTCATACATGGCCAAGAAGAGGTATTAGGTGGGTACATTTATGATATAGTCAGGGTTATATATCCTCCAAAGGACATTTCTGTTGGGACAGGGGAACCCAGACTTGTATTTGAGAAATAGAAACTGATGTGGCTGGGACTTAGAAATTTGTTGTCTTGGTGGGTCTTTGTACTGGCTTCCTCTCCAGGCCAGCAAACCCCACATCCATTCTAAACAACACTAGCTGGCTTTTCATTTACTCACATCTTCTTTCAAAATTCTCAGCACCATTTTATTCTTTCCTTAGATGTCTTACAGATGTCACAGTAGTGTCCCGTGATAGTTCATACTAAAAGAATTTTTCTTTCGTAGCCTTGCTTTTTTGCAGGTATGCAATTATAATGACTTCAAATAGTGTTTTTTTTCCTGTTTTGTCAAGCAATTCAAGTGTTTATATATTGTAGTTTTTACGTTATGTTTTAATGTTTTTATAGGTTATGCAACTTATTGCTCTCCTCTTCCAGGCATTCTTTCAAAATTATTTTCATGTTTATAATAAAAAATAACAGTAAAGCAATTCAATGAAACATGTTTGATATAAAATTATGAAAAAAGGGACTGTCACATTGGATAGACAAAGCACATCTGAAACATTGTTGTCATCCTAGTGAAAATTAAATTGGAGTAAACTGAAGCTTTTTTATTATCTTATTTTATTTAAATTCAATTAATTAACATATAGTGTATCGTTAATTTCAGATGTAGAGTTCAGTTATTCATCAGTTGTATATAACACCCAGTGCTCATTACATCACGTGCCTTCCTTAGTGCCGTCACCCAGTTACCCTATCCCCACACCCCTTTCCCCTCCAGGAACCTTCAGTTTGTTTCCTATCATTAATAGTCTCTCGGGGTTTGTCTCCCTCTCTGATTTTGTCTTATTTTATTTTTCCCTCCATTCCCTTATGTTCCTCTATTTTGTTTCTTAAATTCCACATATGAATGAAACCATATGATAATTTCTCTGATTGACTTATTTCACTTAGCATAATACCCTCCAGTTCCATCTATGTCATTGCAAATGGCAAGATTTCATCCCTTCTGATGGCTGAATAATATTCTATTGTATACATATACCACATCTTCTTTATCCATTCATCTGTCAAAGGATATCTGGACTCTTCCCACAATTTGACTACTGTGGATATTGCTGCTATAAACATTGGGGTGCAGGTGCCCCTTTGGATCATATTTGTATCCTTTGGGTAAATATCTAGTACTGCAATTGCTGAGTTGTAGCATAGCTCTATTTTTAACTTTTTGAGGAATCTCCATACTTAAACTGCAGTTTTTAAAATTAATTAACATACGCATATATTTGAGAGCTCCTTAGGCATAAGAAATACTACTTTTTAAGAAAAAAGTCATGTCTTGACTAGTTTAATTTTTTGTGACTCCTATTAAAATAGGATCATTTTATAAGGTCTTGTAAGATAAACTTTGCTTTGAATTTCACAAATGAAACATGGCTAACCATTAAATTTTTTAAAACTACACTTAAACTCTCTTAATAAAATAACCATTCTTGGGCTCAGAGACATAATGGCAATATTTCC